>LQNS02278186.1:3512073-3523433 GCA_001587735.2 Parhyale hawaiensis | reverse complement strand
CCACAACCGTAACAACAGAGTTGCAAAATCGGAGTCAATTGGTTGAGGGTACGTCGTAGAGTTCCCACAACCGTAACAACAGAGCTGCAAAATCAGAGTCGATTGGTTGAGGGTACGTCGTAGAGTTCCCACAACCGTAACAACAGAGCTGCAAAATCAGAGTCGATTGGTTGAGGGTACGGAGAGAGTGAAATCGAATAACACCGGGAGTCGAAGTCAGCTAGCAACTTATCAGAAGAATTGATTTAGGACCTTTCGACTTTACTTCCCGGTTGTACAGCAGAATTTATTAGCAGTGGCGTTTGAAAGTTTAATCGTTTTATTGCACGTAAGATTAAACAATGTAGGACGGGAGTGACAGAAGAAGCTGCAAGTCATTCATACCAAATTTGTGGCTGTTACATTATGTATCCAGCATTTATTAAGACAGCAGCAAGTTCCTATAGTATAACACTGGAGCGAAAGCGATGGCTACGTGTCAGTTGCGTCAACTTTATGGCTGTAGTATAAAGTATTTAGAAAAGCAGCAACAGTAGACACTACTAGATATTACTCAGAACTCTGCAAATGGCCTAATCAAACTGTAAATCAACATGGTATGATCGATTTAAGGTCGGCTGAAATTATTATAACTTGGACGTAACGTCGCATTAATTACATCGAAATTTTTATAAAATAAATATAATGCATCCTAATTACAAACTAAACTTGCAAAACATCTCAAACTAGAGCACCCTGAGGGCGCATGCCTCCGCCAAGCGAGGCAACAGTTGAAAAAAAAAAATCAAATTAGCTCTGAAACCATAATTTTCTTTGTATAAACTCCAAAATGTAATCATTTGTGTGTCTTTTGATAGTAATAACAGCTTGTGCAATTTTCTTGAAGATCCATTCATAACGTTTTGAGTTATACTGCTAACAAATGTTATGACAAAAATGAGTCAAACGAACAAACCGATCTGCACCAAAATTTAATCATTTATGTCTTTCAACATTACTAACAATCCCTATAAATTTCATAAAGATCCATTGATTATTTTTTTAGTTATTGTGCTAACAAGCATAAAATTAAAAACAGTGACAAACGAACGAACAGATCATTGCCAAAATTTGGTCATTCACTTTTTGTTATATATCTAACAACTCATGTTAATTTAATAAAAATCCATCAGTAACTTTTTGAGTTATGGCATTGAGAAAAATGAGGCAGACAAACAAACAAACAGATTGACATATCTTCTCCGAAAGTTAATCGTCTGTTCCTCCTAACATACCTAACATTCCCTGTAAATTTCGTCCAAATCGGTTCATAACTTTTTCAGTTATCTTGGTGATAGACAGACAAACACGCCGAAAACATAACCTCCTTGGCGGAGGTAATTAGTTTAAAATGATATCTACAGCTTAATCAGCAAACAGTAATGTGATAATAATATAAAATTAGCTGAAGATAATTAACAGAGAGTATTTTACAGTCTAGTAATATCCAATTTACGCGCCAAACAAAAAATTATCATCTTTTAATTACTAATCACCAATATGGAACTTATTTGGAACTAGAGCACTCTGAGAGCGCATACCTCCGCCAAGTGAGGCAACGGTAGCAAAAAATTCAATTTGGTTCTGAAACCATAATTTTCTTTGCATAAGCTCCAAAATTTAATCATTTGTGCCTTTTGATAGTAATAACAGCTTGTTCAATTTTCTTGAAGATCCGTTCCTAACTTTTTGAGTTATACTGTTAACAAACGTTATGACAAACATAAGTCAAACATACAAACGAACAAACCGATCTGCACCAAAATTTGATCATTTATGTCTTTTAACATAACTAACAACCCCCATAAATTTCAAAAAAATCCATTCATTATTTTTTGAGTTATTGTGCTAACAAGCATAAAATTAAAAACAGTGACAAACGAACGAACGAACCAACAGATCATTACCAAAATTTGGTCAATTATTTTTGGTTATATACCTAACCACTCATGTTAATTTTATAAAAATCCATCCATAACTTTTTGAGTTATGGCATCGAAAAGAATGAGGCAGACAAACAAACAAACGAACGAATGGACATATCTTTACCAAAAGTTAATCATCTATTCCTCCTAACATACCGAACAATCCCTGTAAATTTCATCCAAATCGGTTCACAACTTTTTGAGTTATCTTGGTGACAGACAAACAGTCAGACAAACAGACACGACGAAAACATAACTTCCTTGGTAATTAACTTAGCATAATTATTACGCAGTGATAGGTAATGTGAATAAAAATTGCTCACTGCAATTAAGCCAAAAATATCAGGAAATATTTACTTTCTTTTCCTCTCTGTACAGATCATGCCCCTCTATCCACTGATGCTGTGAATGCAATAATGGCAGCCGATGACGTGGAAACGCTCCAAGTTGAACTTGCAAGAAGAGGGAATGAACTGGATCGTATCTTTAGGCCCTTAGGTCAAACCCTGGGCAAAAATATCTTCCATCTGGCGGTTGAGAATCAGGCCTTCCAGTGTCTCCAATTTCTCATGGACAAATGTCCAAAGAAGTCGTTGCTGGATGAACCAGATGAAGAGGGTAACACTCCTTTGCACTGCAGTGTGAAGTTCAGGGAAAATCGAGTGTTACCATGCAATAGGGTAAATTCCGGTGATGACGATGAGAATGATGAATGTTCCAGAGACCATTATACCAGTAGTGCTTCATCTTCTGCCAAAGCCAATGTTGGACTACGAGATCGAAGACTTTGCAAGGCCTCCAACCTGGCAACGCTCCAGTATGAAAGCGGTTCCCACCACAAAGTCGTTTCTCACAGACGTGAGGTACCGATTCTCTATAGCTCCTTGGCTTCAAGAATGACGAGAGAGTTGAGAAAAAGAGGGGCCTTTGTCAATGCTCGCAACAATGATGGTGACAGCCCGCTGCACATTCTGGCTCGGTCATGCTGTAACAGGACGTTCTATGAAACTTTCAACATCCAACGAACAATATTGGAGTTGGTGAAAGACGCTGACATTGACATCGATGCCGTTAACTGTCACGGTGAGACCCCACTGGAGACTCTTGAGGAAAATTTGACAGACGAAGCAGACAGCGCGTTGAGCTGTTCTGAACTCCTCGTGAAGTATGGAGCATATGCTACAGAGAATCTTAGATTCCACTTGGCTCTCCATCGCAAGGCTCTCAAAAGCTCTAAAAAGTCATCGAAAAGAGAAGGATTCTCTGAGCTACTGCATGTCGTGTTCTCCAAAGACGAGCCTTCCATTAAGAAACTGCTGAAGAAACATGCTGGGAAGGATTTGAGCAGCTGGGAACGCAGATACATTGCCAACAAGCTCCTCCTCTTCTATTTCGTGGGCAATTTCAGGTACGAGATCGTGGAATGCTTGCTAACTTTTGGTGCGGACCCGTGGAAGGAGGACCCATCACAAAACTTAGGCTTGAACGTCGCGTTCACGCGAGGATATTTCAGGACTGCCGGTGTTCTCATCAAGTTCATGAAAGAAAGAAGTGGAAAAGCCCCCTTAAATTGCGCAGACAGAAGCGATAGCCTCTTCCAGAGTATATTGTTGAACATGAATGCTGCCGATGGTAGAAAACCAGTTCAAGTCAACTACTACAAGTGCATCGAACGACTCTTCCACTCTGACGTGTACGTGATAGTGTCCTTCGCTACGCTGAATCTTGCGTCAGAAATTGGTGACTTGGAGGCCATTCGACTGTTGACCAACGCAGGTAATTTCAAGAATACTCAATAGTCAACACGTTAGTCCATCAAGGCTGTTTCATGCTATAATCTTTTGCTACATGTGAGAAGTTCAGTGCACCGAATGTTTAGTTACTTTCCACTAGCTGTATATATGTTCACAGCCTTCCGATTTCTCGTTCAATCTAAGTTTGAAGAGATATTTGCGACTTTGCTAGTGACACTATCGAAGCTAACTGACATGGCGGCCAAGATTTTAGCAGATATGTTGGTAAAATCCCCGCTTTGGTGCTTAACGAAACGTTCCAACTTTTTGTAAAGGTAAAGTCAATTTGACCGCAACCCCAACTGGAAAACCCAACGGTATTAGTTCGTGCTGCAACAGGCCCCTTGAGTAGTGTACGGCTGAAGTCAAGGAGATTTAATAGAAAGGAGGGAGCAACGAGCCAAGTCGGCGAAGTCAAGTTTTCGGCATGGCTGAAATCTTGCTGATTAGCTGCGCATATGTACTACATACAATACGATATTGGAATTTATGGAAGTTGTGTATGTACTCCTTTGCAAGAAATACATATATCTTGCATTGTGCGCGTTTCCAGGCAGAAATTGACGAACACCAAGTTGAATTCACTGCAATGTACGAGGAATGGCTGAAAGGCTGTGGCGGCTGGATGGCTGCAGTATTGTGGCTGGACAAGAAAGCACTAGGAGAACATAATGTTTACGGGCCTATCGAACAGAATATATGCTTTATTAGCTTGCTTCTGCCAATAGCCATCGCAGACTGCACTTCCAGCATTTTATATATCGTTCAAAGAATATATTTCTTTGGACAAACGTGCCGCCAGTAATCAGACACGTCGGCTGGAGTAATGCGGCCATGCTTCCTCCACTTTATTAAAGCTCCTCGGCTGCAGTCAATCACAGACTGTCAAGAGCTGTGGCGCCAGAGACATAAGGCTCTATGCAACGGATCTACGCCCCCCACCCACCCTATCTCTAGCAAAGGTCAGCACCCCCACAGCTACACGTAGACCAGATGCTAACTGATCACGACAAGCGCTACAAAAAACTTACCTGCTTGTTTACAGAGAGTAACAAAGTGCAGGAACCCAGCTCCAGATCCAAAACTGTGTTCTAGGAGAAGAAAAAAGGAAGTGAAATGCACGTAAAACACAGAACCTGGATACTTAGTAAAGAAAAGAAGTGATAGATCACTATGATTTTTTACATTATGGTATCATTTGATTATTTACGAGATAGAGTATTTCGCAAACACTATCCGCTCGAATTCTATTTAACTTCTCAAAGAATAAATCGGAACATAAATATAATGGAATAAAAGCATTGCGTGTGATGCGTCGTCGTATTCAAAATTTAGGCCAATTATCCACTAACAGTATTTTAGTACAAGAAATGGCTTCCACGCCAGGCTGCTTGGCTAGAAGAGTCAACGTGCTTGCAGTTTACTCATCATTGTGGGGAAAATGACAGAAATAGAGAAGGTCGGTGGGGTCAGTTATCACATGAACCTATCTGACACACACTTCAGTGATTGACTGCAACCGTGCACTCATCTGGGGCCTAGCGAGGACTTACCAGATCATGCGGATTCCCCGCTGTTAAAGTGCGCGATCAACTTGACTCTATCTTTGCCTCTGAGGTTACCATCTTAGGAAAAGTATCCGAGATACTTAGGAAGCAATGGGCGAGTGTCTGCAGAACGTTGCAAGTGCCATTTTCTTGCTAAAAATCCCCTAAAAATAAACAGGTAACACAGCTAAAATTATTATTTGTTATCTACTGCCAGCGTTGACCGTAACTGTAAAATTTTGGTTCCATGACTCAAAAGTTTTTTTTTTTTTTTTTTTGTTCCAGGATTCAAAAGTTGTTTTTGATAAGGGGGCATATGCCTCTCGCGATACTACCGCCACCACCCCTCCCCACCCCTTTCGCTTTGACCCATTGAAAGCTGTCTTTCCCCGGCCAAATGAAACATATGATTATTTTCGCAAGTTACTAATAGACGAACGTTTTTCAGCCACCTGGTAGAAGGTTATGTGTCCATATTACACGAGAACGTTTTTCAGCCTCCTCCTTGAGGCTGAAGGGTTGGTTTTATACGAGACGTTTTTCAGCCCCCTCTCGGAGGAAATTGACTACTGGTATAAACCGTTGCAGAGCCCCTGGAGTGGCCCAACGTGGTGGAAATACTGAAGCATAACGACTCGCAGCGCCTGAGCACAGAACTTACGAACGTTGCAAATTGTCTGCAGCTCATCCTGCGGCCCCTTGGTGCACCCAACGGCTGGACCCTCCTGCACGCTGCCTTTGGTAATCTGCTGATATTTGCTTATTCAATTTAGCTATCTTGAGAATATAAGCAATTTCATCTTACAACTGGACCCTTCTGCTTGCTGCCTTGGGTGCTATACTTTAATTTGCATTTGAGTATAATGTATGATTTTGTTCAGTTGTGAATATATTCAATTGTACCCTAATGACCAGCATTTTTAAATGCTGCCTTTTATATTTATAATTTTATCGTAATTTACCTCTATAATATAACAAACGCGAGAACAATTCCCATTTTCATCAACTGCGGGACCTTTCTGCATGCTTCCTACGGTAATTCTCTTTTAATGTGCATGGATGAGTTTGTTAAATTCCCAATAAATCCAATTTCACCCAACTGATGCACTCTTCAACATGCTGATTCCAATTCTTTTACTTGAATTTGGTTTTATCGCCTTGCAAACGCACGAACACTTTCAGTTTCTCTCAGCTGTGGGACTCTCCTGCAAGCTTAGCTTTGATAATTTAACTTGACTTTGCTTTTATATTTCAGCGAATGTGAGAACATTTTAAATTTCGTTCCGTGTCGAAAATGACTGAAAATGAAGCCAGCGTTGCATATTGAACATGCGTGTCTAAATAGACGAGTACACGCACCTAATGTAGATGACAGTCCTCACTGTGGAACGTTTCTTAAACACTCGTATGATGTAGCCAATGAAATTGAAAGTTTCTGTAAGCTGTGCTTATATTCCAAGAACAAATGTTAGTTGACACCATGATCCTCTTTCAGAGTTCTCCATATCCCAGAGTAACGACTGCTTTAAACTGCTCCTACAAAACGTTTCGAAGTGGAACGCTTCTCGCACCGTAGCTGATTCGGACAATACCCATAACATCATCAACGAACCTGATGTGAGAGGTGAAACTGTATTGCACAGGGCGGTGTTTCACAATTCTTACCGAACTGTGCAGAAACTCATAAGTCTGGGCGCTGATGTGAACGCCAGAGACAATGATGGAAACTCTCCAGTCCATCTCCTCACCATGGACAACTCGAAGTCGTGGCAGGCGACTGAACTTTGGACCAAAACGGCAGACACCTTACTTGCTTCACCTAATATTGATCTTTTTGCTCAGAACAAGGATGGACTCACACCACGAGAAGGAACTCATCCAAGTGCGAAAAAACTTAGATTAAGGGTAAAAGAAAACCACCAAGGAATTGAGTGTCTAACATCGTTGTTTTATAATTCTGTCCTCTCCGCCAACGCCCAAGATGTCCGAGAGTTCTTCAACTCCTGCCCTCTGATAGAAAATATTTTGGACAACCAATACATCGGTTCNAGATTAAGGGTAAAGGAAAACCACCAAGGAATTGAGTGTCTAACATCGTTGTTTTATAATTCTGTCCTCTCCGCCAACGCCCAAGATGTCCGAGAGTTCTTCAACTCCTGCCCTCTGATAGAAAATATTTTGGACAACCAGTACATTGGTTCCCAATCCATTCTGCATCACGCAGTCGAGTTTGCTGATCACGAACTATTAAAGGATATTCTTGCGCTTGGCTGTGATCCGTGGCAGAAAAACGTGGAAGGTGAATTACCCCTGGGTTCAGCCCTGAGAGTCGGTTGCGATCTCAATGTTGATGTTTTGATTGAGAGTATGAAAGAAAGAAAGTCAGAAGACTACATCGATGTGACGGAGTATAGTTTCAAATTCCTTAACACACTTTTGACTTCTCACAAACCATCATCCAATTCAGTATCCAACCTCACCATCGATCACAACAAATGCCTGAAGAGGCTTCTGCAAGATGATGTTATTTTGGATGTGAATGCTCGCAGCACAGAAGGTGAAGGACTCAATACCTTGCAGATGGCAGCCATAGCCAGTGATCAAGAAGCTATGCAAATGCTTATAGCCAGAGGAGCATTTATTGGATCGAAGAGGATAGTGAAGGGACACACCAGTGAGGGTCTTCTCAGCGCTTTAGTCCCTGAAACGTTGGAAACCGCAATTAATGACTGCGTTGGAGTGCACAACAATGAAATTTTCGCGGACACCGATGTAACTCATCCCAAATTTGCTATAAACTTAGACTGCAGCTTTTTATTGCCGCCGTACGATAAGGCCCAACCACACCAAAAAAAATCTGATAAAAACACTATCAGATATCAAGTGTCTCACACGGTTTTGGAAATAGCTGAAAACCCGAATCACCAAAACTGTCTCCAACTTCCGTTGATGGAAGCCCTACTGAATGTGAAATGGCGTTCCATCCATGATCTCATCATCGTCAACGCAAGCATGACCATCGTGTTTCTGCTTCTGCTAATAGCACAGTGTATCGTCATCAACACGGGCTTCACCGTCCCCACAACGACCGCGAGCATCCTCCCGCCTTCGACGTCATCGCTGACCGACCCCTACGACGACATCACCTATGGAATATCAATCCCTCTTGTGATCCTTGCTACGTATTTCTTTCTAAAAGAAATATTGGAGTTACTGACCAGCTTCAAGGCTTACTTTTACCAGATGGAAAACTATTTGGAGTGGTTCCTGATCGTGAGTTCAATCGTACTCAGCTGTGCCGACCTGCCGAGGATCCATGCTGTCCATCTCACCGCCTGGACAACGCTCGTAGCATTGTGAGTAGTCTGTTAGGTTGCTTTCGCTGCATCTGTCCTCACATTCTTAGCTGTCCTTATTAAAAGAATTGGTCCTATACATTTTGCCTCTGTTATGGCTTAGACCTTATGAGATTGGAAATGCGGACCTAGAAGCTTAAATGATATCCTTTTTATACGCCAGGTTATATTTGTAGCAATGTACCTACTCATAGCTTTCAAGAAATAGTTGCTCCTCAAGAAAGACCCCGCTTTCTAATAATTCGTGTTATTTATTTGCTCGATTGTATGAACTTGCATCTTTTACTCCATTTCAGACCAAGCTGAATCATTCTTAGCATAGCTTACAGGGTGCATGCCTAACTATTCTCGATGCACTCGCCCGGAATGGGACTTTTAGGCGCCGATATAGTGGCGCCGATTTTTTTTTTTTTTTAATATTGGGACGCCCGGGTAGTTAGTATAAATCCCTTCATAATATCAGGCAGGTTAGGTACGACAAGGCCTAGTTTGCGTAAATTTCAATTTTTTTTTCAATTTTGGGCCGCGTTAATTTTAGGTTAGGGTGACTAGATCGGTGGACGGATTTAACCTTATCTAATTTAAGGTTTGGCATGGTTAGGTTCGGCATGGTTAATTATGTATGGTTAGGTTTGGTAAGGTTCGGTTAGGCTAGGTAAGGTTAGGTTAGGTATGGTTATGTTTGGTTTGGTTAGGTATGGAAATGTTTGGTTTGGTTAGGTATGGTTAGGTTAGGTCACAAAAAGCCAGTAGAATACATGCGTGGTTTAGCCCTCAATCATGAGATGCGTTCAATAAATAACTTTAGTCAATTCTAGTGTTGATGTAATCTTCTCAAATATGTGAAAGTTGACGAGCACATTTTATATATTGTACGACTGTTTCAATGTTAGTTTTTATAAATTAATCTAAAATAAAAGGTTTTACCGCAATTTCATCTAGTCCATATATCCTGTTGCAATTTCAATCAGCGGCAATATATTCGGCTCAAAAAAAAAAAAAACAAGGCGCCAAAAACCCAAAGCGCGAAAAAAATCTGCACCATAAAGTACCAGACCCCACTCGCCAATGTCGAAAAGATCGACCATGAGAAGATGGCGGAAGCCATAAGGGAAAATGTATGTGCCATTTTCAAAGTATAATCCTGTTGTTGCTGTTATCTCAACACCAAACAGCGGTCTGTATCCGGCATAAGTCCTGGAGAGGACGAGGAAGTAGAGGGAAATAGTCGAAGGAAGTGTGAGAAGAGAGATGAATGGAGATGCCTATATAGCGAGTCCTCCTCCAGATACAAAGGGGTGTTGACCACTTCAAGAGAGTTTCGTGCAAACAGATGAGAGGTGATTTGCAATACATGTATAATATTCTTAGTTACCTCTGCCAAGGAGGTTATGTTTTCGTCGTGTTTGTCTGACTCTTTGTCTGTCACCAAGATAACTCAAAAAGTTACGAACCGATTTGGATGAAATTTACAGGGATTGTTAGGTATGTTGAGAGAAACAGATGATTAACTTTTGGTGGAGATATGTCCATCCGTTTGTTTGTTTGTTTGTCTGCGTCCTTTTTCTCGATGCTATAACTCAAAAAGTTATGGATGGATTTTGATGAAATTAACATGGTTTGTTCGTTCGTTTGTCACTGTTTTTAATTTTATACGTATTAGCACAATAACTCAAAAAATAATGAATGGATCTTTATGAAATTCATAGGAGTTGTTAGCAATGATAAAAGACATGAATGATCAAATTTTGGTGCAGATCGGTTGGTTCGTTTGTATGATTGACTTATATTTGTCGTAACGTTTGTTAACAGTATAACTCAAAAAGTTATGAACAGATCTTCAAAAAATATGAACAAGCTGTTATTAATATAAAAAGGCACAAATGACTAGATTTTGGAGTTTATAGAAAGAAAATTATGGTTTCAGAGCCTATTTGAATTTTTGCTACAGTTGGCTCACTTGGCGGAGGTATGCGCTCTCAGAGTGCTCTCGTATTAAATATGTTTCTGTGTATTACAATTTTAAATTGAGTTTTTGGGGGCATGTATTCGAAGAGCTGACCGTTGGCATCACCCGACCTCTTCCTGCTGCCGCGCTAATGATGCAATTCTTGTTGAAACCTAAAATATTTCCTCATTTCATTTTCTGGCTTTTCTTAAAATTTGAAACTCGTTGGGCGATTCAACCAATAAAAATTGGCTTACGTTCACAATTTAAACCTCTTTGTACGTCTCGCTTAGGTGCGCCAGTATCATCATCAGGCTGAAACTGAAAACGAACACATCGATAAACATTAGGGTTGGACTCAAATTCGTCAAATTCATTAATTGCGTTTAACTGGATAAGTCTATCTAGTTTCCTATATTTTCTAGTAGAAGAGTTCAAACTAACTTCACGGGCCGTTATGAGCTGCTATTGACCGGTGAGCATATCACGAAGCAGGTGTTTTATTCCGGCTTAGCTCCGCCCAATTCCTGGCCCCGCCCACTCTCGGTGTCGGATGCCCCTTCAAAACCCACAACACCGGAAGAGCTTTAGCCTTTTCAAACCGGAAGGACAGTGCGCGGCACGCGATTTTTTTTTCCTGAACCTTTCAGCAAGTACAGTCTCAAGGCAGCCAATGGCGTGGCAGGTCACAGGCCACAGTGGGAGGGGCGAAGGGTGATGCTCAGTGATGGTGTTGCACTCATGCATACTCT
>LQNS02278186.1:3456652-3468324 GCA_001587735.2 Parhyale hawaiensis | reverse complement strand
ACATTCTACTAACATAATGGCAATAGCTCATAGAGGACCGGGGTGTAAGTCCCGGTGTCTTTTTGGGAATGGGCCTTTTGGTTCGTCTACTGCCGCCTATCTAATCTAATCTAATCTACTCCTAGGGGAAACCTATAAGTATTTCTGGTCGTCATTTTTTGAAAACAAAGGAGTTTTGAAGGTTTGTGTCCCCCCTGAAAATCGCTTTATTTTGCGTTTTTCTATTAAAGAGTTAAAATATGTGCATCGAATTACAGAACACCCTGTATAATTACAGAACACCCTGCATGATATATAAAGAGTCAGGGAGTCGAACTGGCATCTACAAATTACCAATCCGCCTGCTACGGCTTATAGCGCGCTAACGTAACAGTTGCGCTTCCACGCGATTCCACATCCGATTACGTTACCGTAAACATGGATGGCTTGGTTTGCACCTTGCCATCCAACTAGAAAGAATACCTATACTATAGTCAAACCAGCGTAAGGAGTCCGATGGACGTGGCTAAGAACGCAAAGCAACTATGCCAAATTTCACTTAAGCGCGTGGTGTAACTTATCTCAATTGATAAAATTATAATTATATTCGAATACTCTAAGTGCATTAGTCAATAGATTAGATTTGGCACTGCTGCGTTCAACTTAGCTCCGCCCCTTAAGGACTGCTTACGCTGGTTTGACTATAGAGATGTGGGGGTGGGTATTTGGCACTGCTGCATGCAATTCAGCCCCGCCCCTAAAGGACTGCTTACGCTGGTTTGACTATATGTAGTTGTTTCTTGGAGTTTGCTCGGTATAACAAGCGACAATGGCCAAGCTTTGAGAATACCTCCTACTTCTGAGTTGATTTAAAGTTGCAATGGCGTAGGTATAGTTTTAGTGTGGCATTCAAACGCTGAAGTAGTAGTCACGCCAAGCCGACTGCCATAACCGAAAGTTGAATGACTGAGCAACTTTTGAATCACTGCGTACTCGCCCTAAGGGGCGGGGGCATACTGGCTGCGTGGTGGCCCCGTTCGAGTGGCGACTCTTTGTATTTATTCAATCGAAAACACTAGGGCGCTTCGCCTCTGTCTAGGTAATGCCAGGTAGTGACGGGCTTAACACCTATGATATAGTGCGGACATTGTAGGAAAAGTGTAAAAGCTTTATTCTGATAACAAGAAGAGGTGCAAGACCGTTATCAGATAACAAGATAGCAGCTGTCAATAACGAAGCCTCATAGCTAGTGATAATAAAATTACTTGGCTGTTTTAGTTGAGGTTTATGTTACATTGTAATGCCTAAATAGATAACGGCAGTACACTGCTGGGAAACTGTGGACGGAAACATAATCTTCAACTGAACCGTACTGTAAACAGCAAAATACATCAATTAATGATTGATTACAGAAAACATGTTCTTACTAAAGAAAAATTCCCAAAAAGTACTACGCGCAGGTGTAAATTCTTGTAATATAAACTGGCTGATAATACTTGATAACGGTGGTTTAAAATTAGAGTCAGACTAATCAGAACTACGGATTTACATTATTGATTATTGTTATCTAAGTTTTCGGCAGAAACTAGTGCACGTCAGACTAATCGGAACTTAACTTCTATACTGCTGATTATAATGGTTTGGAGATTCGGCAGAATTTATCGTCAACTTTCTGAAACTGATATGGAACTAGAACGTCTCGTGGCGTAAGACCATCACCTGCGGTGGTGGCCAAATTCAACGCCGCATTTTTATATGGCCAGCCTACTCTGGAGTTTTGACATTTTTCACATCTCAGTCAACCTACCTGACTGCCTAAAAAATTATTGTTATAACTCTAGTCCTTCTGCCTCTTTTTGAGTGGATAGTAAACAATGTTCATCGCCGTCATTCATGGCCAGTTAATCCAAGATTTTGCCATAGGTCACATCTAGGCCAACCCCTCCAGACTCCCTGCAAGAAAAAAAATTATGAATATTGCTCAACTCATTCTAACACTTTTTTGGTTGACAGATATATATATATATATTCCTCTACTTGGGCCGTAAAGAGGACATTTATGTTATATATTATGTGCTTAGAAGGGGACTTCTTCACAATGACAAAAATGAGGTCATGTCCTCCTTACGTATTAGGGGTATCTATTGCAACGTAAAGAGGACGTGAAAAAAATCTACGGACCGCTCCGACGTCTTCTCGATAGTAAAACGCGTTTTAGAACCCTTTTGTTGAATAAGTCATGAAAGTATATGGTTGAAAATACCTTACCATCCTATCGAAAAAGTTCACGATACTCCAAATTTCGCCATGTCCACAAAGTCTACGAAGTTCACCAAGTGCACAAAAGCAACCAAGTTCACGAAGGCAGGTGACCAGGACTGCACTAATAACCCGGGATTTTCAGAGTTTGTATCCTGGATACGGTTTGAAAAAAGTAAAGTTGAGTGCCTTGGAATTTTTTCTTCAGTATTAGATCGGTGAAAAATAAGGCTACGGACAGACGGACGGATGGACTGACGGAGGGACGGACGGACGGACTGACGGACAGACGGCTTTCTTATTATAGTACTAGTGGACCCGTGCGTGAAGAATTCACGCAATAACCTATACGTTTGCCTAATGCCTCTAGGCCGGTCCGGAATCTCCTCTTCTCTTATTTGCTTCTTAATTTTCTTCTCTTCTTCATTGATCCTTTGTCGTGCTGTCATCCTTAGGTCTTCTATATAGACAAACAGAAGCAACATCTTGAGTAAAACACTTCAACAAACTTGAACAAAATACCAGCTTATATAGGAACAATGTGTTCGGTCCGTAGCAAAAATACCGTTGATACCGTCTTTCCACCTCAAATATCTGCTTCATTTGAGGTGCTCAAATTTTGACCTATGAAGAGAAAACTGATTCGTCAGAGGAAAACGGTATGCTAAAAGAACTAATTGCCAACTGCTCGTGAAAACTTGTGTTTCGTCGGTTTCTTTGACAATTGCATCAAAGTGGGAAGAATAGCTGATGCAACGAAATCATCTGTGGGGAAGAAACTACGAATCAACTACTCGTACAAATCAGACTAAGCCTGCGATGTCTTCATTGTTGTAATTTCATCTGTCCCTGCTTAAGATACGTTTGCCATCTTCTGCAACCCGGCATATTTTCTGCCTATCAATTTCAATGGAGCTATAGAGGAGCCCCAGAGCCTCCAACCTGGGCTAATTTTCGCCTATCTATTTCGTTAAGAGCGTGACACCAAACATATAAACATATATAGTTACACTTTCCTATGATAACCTCTCTAAATTTCGCAAGATTTTATTAACTAAATTTACCAACTTTGATCCTCCCACCTGATGAGCTGGAGAACAGCGAAACGCGCGTCGTGGGTACCAAAATTTCTTCAACTGCTTCTACAGTCGTCATATATATATATTTATAAACACACGACGGTCATTCTTAGTATTAGATTAGATAGATTGTAAACTTTTTATTTTGTCATTTACTTGCACTTATAAATGTTTGTTTTCGTCCTCGAGCAAACATCATGGCTAGCAGTACTGTATCATAATCATACAACACAATAGTTATGTAAATTTTTATGCCTAAGTGATACAGAGCACTAAGTTAATTAAAAAAGAAAATAACAGAAGGAAAATAGAATTAAAAGAAGAAAAATCATGAACAAAGGATACAGCACACACAATTTTTATAAGTACAAGTATGAAAAGCGTTAGCCGTCTTATCAGCAGACCTAGAAATGTCAGGAAGAAAATGACAATTTTTGGAAAATGTCCAGAAGAAAATTACAATTATTTTGAATAATATTACGAAGAAAATTTCAATTATTGGAAAATGTCCAGAAGAAAATAACAATTATTAAGAATGTTAAGAAGAAAATTTCAATTATTGGAAAATGTCAAACAGAAAATTACAATTATTGGAAAATTTTAAAAAGAAAATTAAAATTATTGAAAACTGTCAGGAAGAAAATTACAGCAATTGGAAAATGTCAGGAAGAAAATGCAAATTATTAGAAAATATCAAGAAGAAAATTACAACTAGAGCACTCTGAGAGCGCATACCTTCGCCAAGCGAGGCAATGGTAACAAAAAATTCGAATCGGCTCTGAAACCATAACTTTATATGTATAAACACCAAAATCTACTCACATGTGTCTTCTGATAGCAAAAACAGCTCGTGCAATTTTCTTGAGGATCCATTCCTAACTGTTTGAGTTATACTGCAAACAAACGCTATGACAAACATGAGTCAAACATACAAACGAACTAGCTGATCTGCACCAAAATTTAATCATTTATGTTTTTCAACTTTACTAACAACCTCTATGAATTTCACAACGATCCATTCATTATTTTTTCAGTTATTGTGCTAACAAGCATAAAACTAAAAACAGTGACAAACGAACGAATAAACAAACGGATCATTACCAAAATTTGATCATTTACTCTTTGTTATATACCTAACAACTCATGTTAATTTCATAAAAATCCATTCTTAACTTTTTGAGTTATGGCCTTTAGGAAAATGAGGCAGACAAACAAACAAACAAACAAACAAACAAACAAACAAACAAACAAAAGGATGAACATATCTTCACCAAAAGTTAATCATCTGTTCCTCCTAACATACCTAACAATCCCTGTAAATTTTGTCCAAATCGGTTCAGAACTTTTTGAGTTATCTTGGTGACAGACAGAGAGACAGACAGACAGACAAATACGACGAAAACATAACCTCCTTGGCGGAGGTAATTATTTGTTAACATTGCTGAGAATTAAAAATCAGCGAGCTGTGCAGATCCTTGTCGTTTACGAAGAAGCAAAGGGAACAAAAGACTAGTGTGAATTGGGCTTAATCGTGTAAGGGTTTGATTAAAAGCAGTTTTTGTCGTCTAACCTTTGACATCCATTCCGTAGTACGGATCACACCACTTGCACAGGAGAACTGTAATGAAGAAGAATAAAATATTAGCCTCACGCACCTATATGGAATACTTGTTCTTGTTTTCTTTTCAGAACAACAAAAGAAGAACAGTGATCTTCTTCCAGATGTTATAAAGTGCCAGTAGAAATCTAGGAGCAGAAGCGTGAACGATGAACGGGTGTCGATATAATTTCGTTCTTAAATAGCTCTAAGTTGAATTGTTGATATTTTTCAGAAACTTTCTGCTCTTTTTCATGCCACAAATTCGTATCATAGAAAAAAAGGTTCAAAATGTTGCACTCGTTTGCTTAAGAAATGCCACTCGTGTTAGCTTCAGATAGTTCTGTAACTTTGCGTTTAAGTTGAACATCAAAAAAGAAAAAAAAACACGTTTCTGTTGTGTACAATCAAGCAACCAGGGCTTATTTAAGCGTTTCCAGGCCCCAAGCACTTGAAAATTTGGTGCCCCCTCTCCCTACATGTGACATGTAAGTTATAAACATAATGCTGTAAAGTACACCAAATTCTATCCCTTGAAAGTAAACTAAAACTAACCATAAAAAATATTACTTCAGTATATTTTTTTTACATCTGCATGAATGATGAATTTGCGATGCCCCCTTATCGTTGATACTGTAAGCACGTGATTAAATGAGATAGATAGCTGGCAGTAGACGGACCAATAGACCTATTCTCAGAGAGAAGCCGGGACTCACGCCCCGGCCCTCTATGAGCTATTGCCATTATGTTAGTAGCACTTAGATACATGATAAAGAAAAGATTAGTTCGCTTAGTTTTAATACTTATAAACTTATATACGTATATAAGTTTATAAGTATATATACTTATATACTTGAATACCTCAGGGTGCAGCGCCCTGATTTGTTGGGCCATATGAGACATAATAAATAATTTTTCTTTCTTTCTAAGCAGAGGCCAAATAATGGGCCCGGGGCCGCAATGCAGTGTAGTTTGTGATGATGGTATTGCCTGACCTCAGTATCTAATGTAACTTTAGCATTAAGCTGTCTCCTGTGTACCATGTCCCTTTGTGTACCAAGTAAAGCATATTATTATTATTGTTATTAATGAATAGTTCAACCCCAGAAACAACGAAAGAATCGCACGCTTTATATTGTAGCACGGGAGTAAAAGGCGGTCAACTGAATAACGAAAACTCTCCAAAATAGCTCGAAGGAAGTAAGGATGCAGACTGCCCCGAGCTTTGTAGACGAAGTTACTACGAATCATCTAAAAGTCATTATTCTTAAGCTTACACCGTTCGTTGGCGGATGAAACTATCACCACCGCGTTTGGGGATATGGTTGCCATTTTCCTGTTACGTTAGCCCAACTGGATCGCAATTATAACATTCCTCTGGTTGGTAAATGAATAGCAGGTGTAGCTAGTCGACAACGTTAAAATTGGAGCAGTTATTGATTTACAAATACTGACACTCCGCAACTTACATACACAAATATATGTAGGTTCCGAAAGGTGGTGTGAACTGAATTGTGCTTGAGCCGTCGTTTGTAATTCGTTTCTAACTTTCGTGACACGCTCTTAACAGAATAGATACGCGAAAAATAGGCCAGGTTGGAGAATTCGGTATTTCTGTCACGTTTTGATGGCAACTGATAGACGAAATTGAATTATATTCTAATCTAGGTATAACTGTCGACCCTCCCCCCCTTCGAGGTCATTTAAGGGCATGTTCGATTGGGCCGTAAAATTAAGCCTTTAAGGCTTCACTTGTTCGACACTTCAGCAAGGTGCGCTGGCTTCAACCCTCTGAATTGAGAGTATGCGGTCAAGCTTATTTAACCTTTACTATCAAGCTAGATATGTATGTAGTACGTAAATAAACAACAGCAGCATACCATGCGTGCCTAGCTTATGTGCTAAATGTGCCGAGTAAGAGCGACGAGTCTGTCGAGTGATATTTGTGGCATCCGGCTTGCTGAGTCGGCAATTCTTGGTATGCGGAGCTGGGTGGGGGCACCTGCCTGACCAGGAATGGGAGGGTGGGGGGCTCGGGTCGTTGAACCTTCCGTTTCGGCGCCATAGTGCTCAGCCACCTGTGGTCGGCTGCGGCTCTAATTACGCCTCTGGGACCAGTTGGCCCATACCTGCAGCACGAACCAGTGCATGTGGGTTTCCCAGTGGAGGGTGCAGTCAAACTTGACTACCTTTACCTTAGACTTGTCAGAAACAATTACAGGACAAATACAGGAAGTATTGCTGAACATATTAAGGGCGCAGCACCTTGAGGCATTCATTCTTATTAAAGCTGATACCCGAGCACCAATAACTCCTGGGTCCTGCATGCGGGTACCTGGTGGGAAGGTGGGCTGCTGATGGGTACCAACGGGCATACTGTGGGCTCTCACAGGGGTACCCCCAACTGGGGTGTTACTCCATCTTATGATACCCTGGGCTCATTAAGGTTTTCCCACAGCGGGCATTTTTTGTATTTTTGAAAGCGGTTAGGTATTTTTTGGCATCCAACGTGGGTTCCACTGGGCCAAAAGAGAAGGTTTTCCCACAGCGGGCATTTTTTTTATTTTAGAAAGCGGTTAGGTATTTTTTGGCATCCAACGTGGGTTCCACTGGGCCAAAAGAGAAGGTTTTCCCACAGCGGGCATTTTTTTCATTTTAGAAAGAGGTTAGGTAGTTTTTGGCATCCAACGTGGGTTCCACTGGGCCAAAAGAGAAGGTTTTCCCACAGCGGGCATTTTTTTTATTTTAGAAAGCGGTTAGGTAGTTTTTGGCATCCAACGTGGGTTCCACTGGGCCAAAAGTGGGTAAATGATTGGAAACTAGGCTAATAGGGCCTACTATCCAGGGGCTGGTATGGGCTGCACCGACTGGGACCCATTTGAGATGTGCGTATGCAGGTACTACTGGGTTGCCAATGTGGGATCCACTCAAAAAATTCCAAAAGCGTAGCTGGGATCTATGTGGGAATCCCAGATGGGTCTCACTATTGTGGGAATCCCAGATGGGTCTCACTATTGTGGGAATCCCAGATGGGCTTCACTTCTGTAACTATAAGTAGGTATACTTATGCTTTTCGTTGCAGTCCCCCCCTCCCCCTTCTCCACTGTTGCTCGGGTACAAGGAGAAGAGTGAGAGTTTGCGTCTCGATTTACACTAATAGAGTCAGGGTTTACTCGTTATTAAAACATAATACAAGTGACATAATTCTATGAAAAATTATTGACAGACATACCGAATAAAAAATATTTTTTATTCTAAGTGTGCTAAAAATAAAAGAGATATGATTGGAGTTGACATATTAGAATTAGAAATACAGTGCGCGTTCCTAAGCTCTATGAAATACAAATAAATTACAGCAGCATGCCAGTTTATCGGCATTTACATATTTTCGTCCGGCAGCAGTTAAATTGTTCCGATCAACTAATGTTGTGCAACCCGGCCTATTTTCTGCCTATCACTTTCAATGGAGCTTAAGAGAGGACAACCAGAGCCTCCAACCTGGGCTAAATTCTGCCTATCTATTTCGTCAAGAGCGTGACACCAAACATATAAATATATATATATATATATATATATATATATATATATATATATATATATATATATATATATATATATATATATATATATATATATATATATATATATATACATATATATATACATTTATATATATTGGAATACTTAGGGAGTAGCCCTTCATTAATACAAATGTATCGATTTGCGTTTGGAAATGGATGCCAGAGGAATATTTAATATACATATAATTACCTTCTTTTAAAAAAAATCACGATATTAAATTAGGCGTTTTGAAATTGGGGCGGTAGATAATGCTGACTTTACCTTGTGAAACAATTTTAAAAACGTTCCTGAGTGTTTCCATATTCAAAATTATGAAGTTATGTCGCCAGTTGAACTAACATCCGACCGTGGCACTGCTCATCTGTTTTCTGAAAAAAAAAGCGTTTTCTTTGAGTACAGTTTGTACAATAATATATTTTTGTCCACCACGGACACGGTCGCTCTATGTGATTGAGATGTGTTCCAGTTTTTATGGAAATTCTAGGGTTTCAACCTTTCAATTTTACACTTAGGTTTGGGTAATATACATCACAGCTCCCCCAGAGGTGTCCGTTATATAGAGAGTTTACTGTATATATATATAAATGTATAAATCTTGCTCTATTATTGTGTTTGAAGTATTTCTGAGTCATCAGTGTACCCGATTTGATGGATTTTAACTCCGTAAATTAAATTCGAGCCTGGGAAAATTTGTAACTTGTGAGAAGAAGGCGTAGGGGAAAGCTATAGAGAATGTTGCGTGGAAATCACAGCGTGGGGGAACGCTAGAAAGTGTTGCATGGAAATCACAGCGTGAGCGAACGCTAGAGAGTGTTGCACGGAAATTACAGCGTGGTGGAAAGCTACAGAGTGTTACATGGAAATCACAGCGTGGGGAAAGCTAGAGAGTGTTACATGGAAATCTCTTCGTGGGGAAAGATAGACAGTGTTGCATGGAAATCACAGCGTGTGGAAAGCTAGAGAGTGTTTCGTATACATGGAAATCACAGCGTGGGGAAAGCTAGGGAGTGTTACATGGAAATTACAGCGTGGTGGAAAGCAACAGAGTGTTACATGGAAATCACAGCGTGGGGAAAGCTAGAGAGTGTTACATGGAAATCACAGCATGGGGAAAGCTAGAGAGTGTTACATGAAAATCACAGCGTGGGGAAAGCTTGAGAGTGTTACATGGAAATGACAGCATGGGGAAAGCTAGATAGTATTACATGAAAATCACAGCGTGGGGAAAGCTAGAGAGTGTTACATGGAAATGACAGCATGGGGAAAGCTAGATAGTATTACATGAAAATCACAGCGTGGGGAAAGCTTGAGAGTGTTACATGGAAATGACAGCATGGGGAAAGCTAGAGAGTGTTACATGGAAATGACAGCATGGGGAAAGCTAGAGAGTGTTACATGAAAATCACAGCGTGGGGAAAGCTTGAGAGTGTTACATGGATATGACAGCATGGGGAAAGCTAGAAAGTATTACATGAAAATCACAGCGTGGGGAAAGCTAGAGAGTGTTACATGGAAATGACAGCATGGGGAAAGCTATATAGTATTACATGAAAATCACAGCGTGGGGAAAGCTTGAGAGTGTTACATGGATATGACAGCATGGGGAAAGCTAGACAGTGCTACATGGAAATCACAGCATGGGGAAAGCTAGAGAGTGTTACATGAAAATCACAGCGTGGGGAAAGCTAGAGAGTGTTACATGGAAATCTCAGCGTGGGGAAAGCTAGAGAGTGCTACATGGAAATCACAGCATGGGGAAAGCTAGAGAGTGTTACATGAAAATCACAGCGTGGGGAAAGCTTGAGAGTGTTACATGGATATGACAGCATGGGGAAAGCTAGAGAGTGCTACATGGAAATCACAGCATGGGGAAAGCTAGAGAGTGTTACATGAAAATCACAGCATGGGGAAAGCTAGAGAGTGTTACATGAAAATCACAGCATGGGGAAAGCTTGAGAGTGTTACATGGAAATCTCAGCGTGGGGAAAGCTAGAGAGTGTTGCATGGAAATTTCAGCGTGGGGAAAGCTAGAGAGTGTTACATGGAAATCACAGCGTGGGGAAAGCTAGAGAGTGTTACATGGAAATCACAGCGTGGGATAGTGGGATAATATTGCTCATTGGAAGGTTGCGGCTGAAAAAAAAGAGAGGGTTGCCCATCAAACGAGCGAGGCAAGAAGAAAGAAAAAAAGAAAATACATTTATTTCTCCCCGTAGGAAGGTATTCATACAATAGTTCTATTACAGTACCTGTTCAGCACACTAGTGTAAAACAATAAGCAATGAGTCTCACACGCTAGGTTAAGAATTGAATGTACATTTCTACTTCACAACCTACTGTTCGTACAAGAGAGAAAAAAACATACATAGATATATTTCTCCCCCCAGAAATTTTTCATCAAATAATTCACTTAAAAGAACCGACCGACAGCGTTCGCAGCAAATATTGTCGGTCACAACGAAGTTTTAACGTACATTGGAAGCCCCGGCTGGCACAAAGTGAAACGACAGGTAATGGCATTAAGAATACTGTCAAATACTGTCCCCTCAACTTCTCCAAGGTGGAGGCCTGCCTGTGCTCTGAACGCGTTCGCTCATCCAATCGTCCAAATGTTTTGTAGCGTCGTTGTCAGCGCAACTTTGTTACGCACCAAAAAGTTATAAAATGTTAGCCGTCAGTCAAATGAGTTTTCTCGGCAAGTGTCACTAGGTAAGTTACGAATATCTCTTCAGATTTGGAGTGAAATAGAACTAATCAAACAGCGCTCCTTTTTGCTGTTTCGACGGCTCAATAACACAATCGGATGATTTGATAAGGGAACACCTTCATTAGACTGACCGGTAGACCGGTCCTAATAGATGAATCCTCAACAAATTGTTATTCACTTCACACAGCGACCCCAAACAAAAAGTAAACTGCTTTCGGCAATAAACAAGAAAAGCGTTTATCAGCAAGACACATAAATTCGTAGCTAGATGTCGACGGTGGACGACGATTATGTATATTATTATTGATCATTAGGACATAAAATCAAGTAAATTTCATTAGATCTAATCTTGTAATTCACCAATCGCTATAACTCATTTATACGTGTTTGTTGTCAGCAGACCCGCAGTAGCAGCAGCAGTCAGCATCCGGTTTGCGTACTACTGCGAGTTTACCGACCTTCGCCAGCA
>LQNS02278186.1:3382218-3397004 GCA_001587735.2 Parhyale hawaiensis | reverse complement strand
GACCCAACGGGTCACGGGTCGTCTAGTATTATACTAAAAGTCTGTGAACCGGTCTTGCTTGTTTACTTGTGTCTTGCTTGTTTATTTACTTGTGATCTTGTTTGACACATCTTCTTCACTTTTAGACAGGGAAGAAATTCGATGGATCTACTCACTACTCTGGCCTGTCGTCTCTGTCATTGATTAGCCCTTTAATTCTATTGTATCTGTGATACGCACGTGGAACCTGCCCCTTGGTTGCAAGAACGGGCGCGATAATTTAGAAGTTGCTCTGGAAAATACAACTGGAATACGTAACATATAAATCGAATTTGCTTTCAGACTGCGTGTTGAATATTCGTTAGACAAGCACAGAATCTGTTGACAGTGAGCCGTATGGGCCGCTCCTTGACGGGCAGGAGAGGACGGCCGAATAGCGTGTGGTTTTCGACCAGCTAAATAAAAAAATAAGCACAGACGATCGTGACTATTATTATTATTATATTCAGAAGTTTGAGTCTCCATTTCCACAATAAAGGCGATGTCACAGAGGAAGAATGAAGGGACACGTAGTGTGATTATAGACACGTGGAACCCATGCACGAGGATGTTCCCAAGCAGGATCAACGCGCATGGGAACAGCAAGTTGGGAAAGAAGAAGAAGAACAACAGATTGAAGAATGATCAGTGTGAGTAACTGGTGAGAAGGAAGCAAAATGGGCACGAAAGACAGACAAGACAATCGTGATGACGACCCAACGGGTCACGGGTCGTCTAGTATTATACTAAAAGTCTGCGAACCTGTCTTGCTTGTTTACTTGCGTCTTGCTTGTGATCTTGTTTGACACATCTCCTTCACTTTTAGATAGGGAAGAAATTCGATGGATCTACTCTGGGGCCAATGGTCTATCCTATCTGTCATGGATTAGCCCTTTAATTCGATTGTATCTGTGATACGGAAGTTAAACTGAGCTGGGCCTCAAGAACGGGCCTGATCAATTCATCGGTTCCACGGGCAATATATACAACTAAAATACGCAACATATAATAATTAACTTTGCTCACAGCCTGGGTGTTGAATATTGGTTAGACAAGCAAAGGATCTGTTGATAGTGAACCGAACAGGCCGCTCCTTGACGGGCAGAAGAGGACGGCCGAATAGCGGGTGGTCTATGCCCAGCTAAATAACACCTGCTTTTTTTTCTAGCGAAGGAAAAAAATGCAGTGCTAGAATTTCCATAGCTAGGAGTAAAATCCCACAGCTGTGGGAAAATCCCACAGCTGTGGGAAACTCCCATGGAGAGCGACCGGGGGAGTACAAATATTTTATCATACAAACGGCACTCTAATGAATCGATTTTTTTTTCCAAAAAACAGCTGCGCGGAGAATAAAGATCCCGCCATCGGAGGTTTGCTCAACTGCCGGCATCACACTGAAGCCATGGAAGCTCTCACGAACTTTTTTGGACCTGTTTTACGAGGTAAATTCAACATAATTATTTGTACGCTCTAATTTCAAAGTGTCTGTATCATAGTATAATTCTACTTGCCCTCCTCTTAGTTACTTATATAAAATATACGACCGTGACCTTTTCATATGTATTAGATAATGGAAAATTAGGACGAAGCAGGTCTGAGATACGACCGTGACTTTTTCATAAGTATTAGATAAGGGAAAATTAGGACGAAGCAGGTCTGAGATACGACCGTGACTTTTTCATAACTATTAGATAAGGAAAAATTAGGACGAAGCAGGTCTGAGATACCACCGTGACTTTTTCATCAGTATTAGATAAGGGAAAATTAGGACGAAGCAGGTCTGAGATACGACCGTGACTTTTTCATAAGTATTAGATAAGGGAAAATTAGGACGAAGCAGGTCTGAGATACGACCGTGACTTTTTCATCAGTATTAGATAAGGGAAAATTAGGACGAAGCAGGTCTGAGATACCACTCAAGAGCATTGCTTTCGTTGGATATGATTTCCTTAGGCTCCAGCTAGTTTAATTAAATTAATCTAGTAAATGATATATTGATCTGAATCTTCCTCTGGCACCGATAGCCAAACGTAAATAATTGCATTTACAGAAACTTTACAACCTACGAGCACACAATTTGAAAACATTCGTTGATCAAGACAACCGCTGCCTAATGAAAATGTGTAAGTGTTTGTAAAATGCCGTGTTAATTAGGAACGCTCATCGTATTCCTAATTCTAATATATCAACTTCAATTTTATTTTTTTAATACATTTAGAAAAAAAAACTGTTTAGCAAATACATTGTCAATTAGTCTTTATAAAGTTATGTCACTTGCATTATTTTTTAGTAGCAAGTAGACACTGACTTAATATTATTGTAAATTTAGACGCAAGCTGTGAATTTTCTTCTCATACCCAAGCTACGTGGCACCCAGGTGGGACGCTAATACGGGCCTCAGCTATAGGCATGGGAATTACCCAATTCTCAAACTAACTCTATTTCTGAACAAAGAGCTAGGATAGGATAATAGGATAGGATAGGATAATCTCCCCACCCCATCAAATATTAGCTGTTTGTTCGGAAATAGAGTTAGTTCGGCAATTGGGTAATTCTCATACATTTTTGAAAAGTTTTTTTTAGTGGTCCTACGAGGGAAACCAAACATTTGTCCACTCATATCCCTAATGGACCCCAATGGGTGCAGCCAGTGTGGGTCCCTGGAGAGCAGATTCATTAATTTCCCAACATTTAACTATGTCGCATTGCCAATGGGGTAACACTTGTGACACCGAAGG
This sequence comes from Parhyale hawaiensis, assembly GCA_001587735.2. Taxonomy (NCBI): domain Eukaryota; kingdom Metazoa; phylum Arthropoda; class Malacostraca; order Amphipoda; family Hyalidae; genus Parhyale; species Parhyale hawaiensis. The sequence continues at coordinate 3,394,248 of LQNS02278186.1, read as the reverse complement.
CCTGACTGCAACACGCCTCAGTAGGTAGTAATTTCGTCTACGAGGCTCGGCTTACTAAGTCTGCATCCTTACTTCCTCTGAGCTATTACGGATAATTTTTGTTATTCAATTGACGGCATTATACTCCCCGTGCTACTTTTATTGTTTCTGGGGATGCATTAATCATTAAGCAAACTAACCTTTTCTTCATCAGGTATCTAAATTATTCTGACATAATGGCATAGCTCATAGAGGGCGGGATCGTGAGTCACGGCTGCTGTCTGAGAATGGGCCTGTTGGTCCGTCTACTGCCAGCTATCTCATCTAATCACGTGCCTAGGGCACCAAAAAGAAAAGGGAGCACCTCAAATTCGTCATTCATGCAAATGCAAATGAAAATATTCAGAAGTTATACTTTTTAGAGCTGGTTTAGTCTACTTTCAAGGGATAGAATTTGGTGTGTTCTATAATATTATATTTATAACTTACATGCCACATGCGGGCGGGGGTTTTCAAGTGCTTAGGGCCTCGAAAGCGCTTAATTCAGCCCTGGTTGCTTTCTTGTGCACTTTAGAAACATGTTTTTTTTTTCATGTTCAACTTGAGAGCAAAGTTACAGAACTATCTGGAGCTACACGAGTGGCATTTATGAAGCAAACTGAATTGAAGCCAACATTTCGAAACTTTCATCAAAGATAAAAAATTGTGACATGGAAGAGAATAGAAAATTGTTGAAAAATATCAAAGTTCAAGTTATCCAACCGTCAAAAAGTATGACAAAGCTATTATATCAATATACCTGTTCATTGTTCACGCTTATGCTTCCTGTTTTACTACCGAGATTTTTATAGCAGCCAGGGAGAAAATCACATGTCTTCTTTCTACGTTCTAAAGAAATAAGAAAATAAAATTTATATATATGCCGCTAACATTTTGCTTTCCTTTATTACAGTTTTCCAGTGCCCATACTACGGTGATATATATGATGGGGAGACCTCAATAATCAACAGTAAGACGATCTGAAGCCGCTTTTAATTGCACGCTTTAGCTTGCTTTCTTTCTTTATTATTCTCAAAAAAACATACAGTAACTATTTCAATCAATAAAACATACACAAAGGGAGAACTCGCCCTACTAAAAGTGATTAAACTTATGGGGGCATTAAGCAACAATTAAGTCAAGTACAGCATTAAACACTCATACAAAAATCAAGCTATGATTCATATCAACACTTTAGATATTTGTACGAACGACATACACAACTTTCATATAAGTATGGCTAATATAGCAGTTATATTCTAAGTATTGCTTCTGTTACAATCACATCACATTTGGTAAGCTGGCCATATACACATTAGAGTATTTAGAAAATGCATATTCTTTGTACCTCTTCTTGAACTTAGGTTCCGAGATTGGTTCAAAAAGAGCTTCTGGCATTGAGCTAAAGCTGCGAACGCTCTGGAAAATGGTAAATCGCTTTTGTACCTCCAACCTAACACTAGGCAGGTTGAACCTTTGCCTACGTGTATTGTGCTCATGATTTGGTACTAACTCACCATAATACTTAATGAAAGCATTAAAGTCTTCATACATCATGTTGCGTAAAAATTTCAATAAAAAATAATCATAGGCATCATCAAGCTTTCAAAGACTTAACTCAACAAGCATAGCATTCACGGACATTGCAGGTACATAGTCAATATTTCTATTGACGCCAAGTATAATTCTTAGTATATTATTAACAGCTACCCTGAGTGGAGTAGTAAACTCGATGGAGCTCCTCCCCAAAAAATAATATTTTGAACAAGATGAGAGTAAATGAGAGCAAAATACAACATTACAAAAGTCTTTCGATTTAGACATTTCTTAATAGCATTGATAACACCTACCTCCTTTGTTACCTTATTGCACAGCATTTCAATATGTTTGTTATACATAAGTCTATTATCTATTACCATGCCAAGGTCGTTTTTTCTCCTTGCTTCCTTGTAAACAGCAAAAAAGCAGCTCAGTTCGCTGGATTTTCATTCACAGTCTTAACAAGAAATAATTGAAACTCTTTTTTTTATGGCATTTTCAAAGCCTGCAAGAGTAGTGGGTTATGCACTGAGGTAGAACTTTTTGAGGGTAGGCTACCCTCGTGGCTTCCTCGAACGTGAACTTCCGGTTTAGGACGGCCAATGCACTTCCGGTGTAACGGGGGTCAAGGGATGGGCGCGAACCGGAAATGGACGGGGCCTGGGTAACTGGAAGTAGGCGGAGCCGGAGGTGACCCTCAAAATGTGCTATTTCAGTGCATTATCCACTACTTGCGGTAGCTACGGCTAACACTTACCATTGGTACTTTTGAAAATCCAGTGCACCGAATAATTTCTTCATATTTTTTACTTCTTTTAGTTTTTGAAAATTTGAAATTCAGTATTCTGTTATTTTCATTCTCCTAACTTAGTGCACTACATGATTTAGGTATAAAAAATATAAAACGCATTGTGGGGCATCTTCTAGGTGCGGTGCTGGCAGCTACGATGCATGCAATGACTAAAAGACGCATTTATAACAAGTAATTGACTGAGTAAAAGAGTACAATACTTACGATAACTAAAGAATAACCTAATCCTCATTTCCGTTTATAGTCCGCGCTACTGATCATCACCAGCAAACGAAGTGAGAAAGGTGATAATGTTTTCGTTGAAGATTTAAGTATATATATTTGTATTAATATATATTTGTTTGTCCACACAAAAAGTGGTCAAAGGAGCTGAGCAATGTTCATAATTTTTTGTAGGGAGTTTAGTGGGTTGACCTAGATGTGACCCATGCCAAAAAACTAGGCCTAGCAGGCCATCAAAAATGACCGCGTTGAATTTGCCCATACCTCGGGTGATGGTCTTACGCCATGAGGCGCTCTAACTGCTAATTGCAATCTTTCCATTTTAGTTTGAGAAAGTGTTACATAACTGAAATTTCTGCCAATAATTCAGGCCATTATAATCAGTAATATAAAAGTCAAATTTCAATTAGTCTGACATTAGTTTCTGCCGAAAGCTTAAACAACAATAATCGATAATGTAAAACTGCAGTTTTGATTTGTTTGACTCTAATTGCTGAAGCTAGTTAAAACCAGTGTTATAAAGTTTTATCAGCAAGAATTTACACCTACGTGTAACAAGATATTTTCTAGCGTACACCAGTGATTACTTTTGGTTGTATTTTGCTATTTTTGGTGTGGTTCAGTTGAAGATTGCGCTTTAGTGCAGTGTTTCCCAGAAGTGTCTCGCCCTTATCTTTTTAGGCATTACAGTGTTACGTACACTGCAACGGAAACAGTAAAGTAATTTTATTATCACTAGCATGAGGCTTCGTCATTGACAGCTGCGATCTTGTTATCTGATAACAGTCATGCACCCGTTCTTGTTATCAAAACGAATTGCAGTTTTCCTAAAATATCTGCACTAAATCATAGTTTTTAGGCACGCCACAACCTGGCATTACCCTGACAGGGGCGAAGCCATCGGAGCACTAGTACTTTTAATTGACTAAATACAAAGAATCACGACTCGTACTGGGGTCAGGCACCACCCAGCCAATATACCCCTAAGCCACCCAAGGACAATTAATATTTTAATGGAATAGTGTAGAGTGGTGATATGTAGACCCCAGTTCGAATCCCTAATACGACTGTTCGTATGTGTGTGTATACAGTATATAGATATATACAGTAGCGCTCCTGCCCTGTTTTATGTGGGGCCCACCGTATTTTTTTTAAGCCATTAGGTGGGAAAGTTATTTTCTATGCTGAATTCAAGTCTTGAATGTGATAAGACTTGATTTCGGCATTGAAAATAGCTGTTCCACCTAATGGCTTCCAAAAAAATATACGGAGGGGCCTTACCTAAAACAGGGCACGAGCCGCCAGTGTATATATATATATATATACATCATATATTTAATGTCATGAGATGGCACTAGATAAGATATTGAAGAAATTCCAAAGAGAAGCACAAGTAGAAATTTAAGATCTTTTCCGTTTCACTGCCCGCAAAATTATAGAACCGATATACACTCTTCTGGTGTCATTTTTTTAATGCCTTTCCGAAAATGATACTCTTTTTCTCGAGATATGAAAAATAAAAAGTTATGACTATTTATTCAGCAATATATAGGTTTGTTTATTATTTTTATGGGCACGTATCTCAACCGACCACGTTAGGTTAGGTTAGGATATTCTGCGCTAGTTGACTTTATCTAGTATTAACTGAAAAATCTGAGGAAAAAGTGAAAATTGTGTTTTTCAACAAATACATAGGAAATATCGATTTTCAAATGCTCATCACAGTTCCATTTTTCATTTCTAAAAAATATATTAGGAAAGAGCATTAATTACAGCATTCAAAACGAGTATTCTGGTTTCATAATTTTACCGGCAGTGAAACCGAAAAGATCCGAAATTTAGTTAACCACGACGCTCGTTGATTTCGCTGTTCGTCAGTTCATCATATGGGAAGTTCAAAGTTGTTCACATTTAATCTGTTACGATTTCGCGAAAATTTCGGCAGGTTACTATAGCAAGGTGTAAGTATGATACCCAGTTTCCAAAAGCTGCAGTATTTAAATGTCATTTTCAATCTACCAAATGTTCCTTCAATTTTCAAATGCTATCCGCCGAGTGAGCAGTTTTTCTTCAATACATATATACAGAATGTAGAGCCATTTCAGTTATTAAATGTAAAAAACGTTTTTCACGAAATATGACAATGATATCGATAAACGTCATCAGCTCCCATTATAAGTGTACCAAATTCTTTCAGCAATACCCCCTGATGACGTCACATTTCGTATATCTTTGACAACTGCCTATTCTGCTTAAATGAAGGCTTTCTAATTCATTCCCACGAGTTAATCCAAATCGTCCCAAGCTGTTGTATGATTTACGTATATCCATGAGCTCTTCCTTGCTCATGTATTCCAACACTACACCCATTAACTGTCGCATGCGTACCTTGAGTACTATTATTATGAGTATTGTTAATGGTGATTTTTTGATCAATAAGAAATCTAATTATATGCTCGACTTACAGAATCGTACCTCGGAGGCAATGGACAGTCCACTGCTTATACCAGGACGGTTACGGCGCAGGGAAAAACACATACCAAAGTAACGGTTACAGAAAAACAGCCAAATGGGGAATTAGTTACTAAGACAATGACGTGTGAAATGCCGCCTAACATGCGTGGTATGGCAAAAATAACGTATCAGGAAGAAACACCGCAAGGAACGAGGTACGCGGAAGCGGGGGCAAACGGAGCGAAGCCCACCAAGCCAGGAAGCGAATAGAGTAACGAGAGAGCACTGAATTGAAAGCCGCATCGAAGTGTGACGTCATCCATGAGGTCACATCGACAAACTTTGTCAATGAGCTTGAGCAAAGCGTATATGCATGGATGAGATGGCCAAAGCTCAAATGCATCAAGAAATTAAGAAATATACCAATTGAACAATAAGCATAATTATTGAAGGAAAATTGCTTTAGGAGGTTTTTGGGGTTTTTTCAGCATCTGAGAGGAATTTTAAACGGATAGGGTGCCCTGATTTCGAACTTTTTCTGTGAAGTGAAGCCTTATTTACTCTTCATATCTAATTCATTATGCTCTTCACAAAATAAATTTTTAACATATCACCGCATTTATTGCCTTAATCCATTCAACCTCCCACTCCTGACTGGCCAGCTACTATAGAGCTGCATCCATACACAAAACACGGTAAATTGGTTGTCGTCAGTTATAGGATATTTTTGGAATAAGGACTGTTCTAATGTTTCCCGGCATCCAACACTACCTATAACTTTGGTCAGGATTGACAGTCTAACCAACTAAAGCCTGAGGTCCCAACTTCAAATATTTAACATTTTTCTATGAAAACTCCGCTCTGGTATGAGGTTCTAAAAGAAGCTCATAGAAGACACTATCATTGTAGTCACTGGAGCTCAGCTACAGTTTAGTTCAATCGTAGATAAAATCCTATCACCGATTTCCGACGGGTTATTAAATGTGTTGTCCAAATTTCCACAAAAGGAAACAACGCATTGGTTTTAATAGTCAAAACTTTGATGCGGCATCCGAAGATGCCGTCAGTACAGAAAGGGTTAAACTCGTCGGTGTGACGTCATTCACCAACATGCGGTCACGGCTAAGCTTCCCGTTACACTCTCGACTTCCGGTACCGAGCCCCTGCCAGGGATGCAATCACGGGGGCAATTCCCTAAAGATATGCAAGGCCAAATTCCCTAATTCCCTAAACTGAAGCTGGTCAGGTCAAGAGAATAGCGAGAAAAATTGCTAGACAGTATCCGGTGTAAAAGATTTTATATCAATCCGAATAAAATGACACAAATCTCATAGTGTTTAACATGTACTTCTGCAGCATGGTAATACCATGCATTAAGTGCAAAAAGGCACTTGAAACCAATAAACATTACATTACATTACATATGCAAGGCCAAATTCCCTAAAGATATGCAAGGCCAAATTCCCTAAAGATATGCAAGGCCAAATTCCCTAAAGATATGCAAGGCCAAATTCCCTAAAGATATGCAAGACCAAATTCCCTAAAGATATGCAAGGCCAAATTCCCTAAAGATATGCAAGACCAAATGAATGCGAGGGCATTGGGAGCAATTGCCCCAGGCCCCCTTGCCAAAGGCGTCTCCTCTCGTCCTAAAAGAACAAATCAAAAGTAAAAACAAGCCAAACTCCAATCAGAGACATTTAAATCAAGGTCTTTGACAGGCCTAACGATACCATTATTCCTAATATGGATATTTGTATGACAGCACTTCGAGAGATCGAAGTATTTTCCATGTATTTTAACTGCTCATCTTAATAGATACAGAATAGTAAATGCACTCGTGAGCGTACAAGCAGCGAACCAAGCCCACAGTCTTTAACAAAAATCAGTTTTCATACTATTACAGAACAGATGAACGCGTACATGAAAGCATAACAAAAAGCAACACCCATTGCACCAAGCAAGTCGACAGATTAGAACTGAATGTATACTACACAAGCTGCAAAATTAATAATTTAGCTTCCTGTAATAACCTCCAATAGTTCCCCTGAAACAAGACTGGCGTCATATACGGGTGCGCATAAGCTGCATCATGACGAGCGGTACGTGTATAATTAGAAGGGAGCTCATTCGTCTACCCTGAATAGTTAATAACCTAAAAGAGAATAGTTTTTATCAGGTCAAGTTGTAAAAGACGACGCAATTTTAGAAACAAGGTTGAAGCGAAGACGATCGATCTAAAAGACATGTCTGTTTAGAATATGAACGTCCATATTTTAATCAGACATGTCTCTTAGATCGATTACCTTCGCTTTAACCTTGGTTTTAAAATAATATAGTTTTTGTCCTGTCAACATTGGATTATCAGCACAAAAAGCTCATGTATCCATCCACCATTGTGTTTTAGTGCAATATATACAGAGAGTAGAGTCAAGACTTGAACTGGGGACCTTAATAGCTTCACCAAGATACAGCGGTGAGCACCAGTACTGTGTGTGCTTGCGTATCTTTTACAGTTGTGGTAGAGGGACGGCGAGGTGTTGTGTTGGTCCCTAGTTCCATTCCTTGACTCGACTCTTTGTATTTGCAGAAAGCCATGTATGAGTCAAGTTATCGAATTTGAAACCCTATTCACACCTGCACTTATCCAGCTGGGAAGCACTCACCTTCCCTTGTTTTTGAGCGATACTCTGTCAGTTTCATCAAAGCAGTTTGGGCGTGGTCAAATTCCTCTACAGCATTGCCAATTGTATAGGTATTTCTGAGATTTTTCTATGAATAGGTAGTGGACGGGGCTAAAATGTGGTTCAAACCAAACGAAAACCGCAGAAGGCATCAAGTGAGTTCGGTTGGTCACTCTACATCGGAACCGACCGCATGTATGGCTTCTCTCACAAGATTCGCAGCCGCGACCTCTACCACCGAATCCAGGCAACGTTCAATGTCTCATTCTTCATTCCGAACAGGCTCCCCGTCTTATCTTTCCCTCCAGACGAAAATCTTTAGTCTGTACTCCAAAAAATTGTAACTCTACGCTCGCCTGTCGCCTCCCGTCCGAATCCATGTTGCATCATCTCCGGTACAGAAGCCAAACGAGAAGAAAGTGAGAGACGAATGGAGAGCAAGAAGTTATCATGTTCAGGACTTCAGGCGATGGATCCCCAGGGTGGAGAAACAGACACGACAGTGACGCAGCTTGGTAGACAGCGCAACCCACTCCACTTGACTTGCTGAAACTCAAGACGAAAACCTTGGCCTTGTCATCTTGGTTAGAAGCAAGCCGTACACGCTTGAGTCGGGTGGAAACTCCTTTTTACAGAGCAAGATCAATTTTTGAGCTTTTCGACGGTTACGAGTTAAGGACTAACGATTAAAATTATAATCATCCGGGCGAAGGCCCTTCACCCGTCTGTGGTCTAGAATATCGAATTTTAAAAGTTTAATTTCCCCACATAATCGATGACGCCTGTTGATTTTGGCTAGTGTGTTTTGAAATTTTACCAAGATATTGTGAATACCTGGGATTTATGCGGCAGTCGCCTGTGTGTAGTGCTCTCTATGGGGCACCGTGTTTCTTAGCATCATAGGCGCATCGCTGGGGTTATATAATTAACTTTGGTTCCAGGTTGTCGAGAATTCCGACATCGAATAATCTTTATAATCCTATCGTTTGGAAGTATGTAGCGAACGATGAACTTTATCTTCCCTCCTAGTTAAATCTAGTTACCATTCTTTTATGAATTTCCTCCCATCTAGTCCTTCAAATCAGGAGATAGACCTGACAAACCACAAAAAAAAGAAAATCCTTATATTACATATATTCGTAAATACCTTACATTAAGTTTACACTTCTCGCTCCATGTTAAGCTGGCGTGTTAAGCTTGAGTCTAACTTTCATTTTAAAGTCTCCGGGTTCGAATCCTTACGAACCAGTAATACATATATGTAGCTCAACAACACGCAAAACTGACTAATTCCTCCCTGGATATTTCCAGGAGTGACTAAGGCCTAAACCAACCATGATGCGGTGAGCACCACAAGGGTCTTGTGCTTGAGTCGCTGTCAGAGCTGCGGTGGCTTAGTGGCAGAGTCACAGCTTAGTGACGACCTGTAGGTCGCCAGTTCGAGTCCCTGACTCTACTTCTGGAATTTGTTCTATTACAAAGGCAATGGCGGCTGAATGAGCTTCTTGATAAAATGGCGTGTCTTGAGGGTTAAAACTGTATCGAAATATAAGCACATATAATATATATATATATACATAAATGGGCACTGGTTTATTAATCAAACAGGTATCGTTAAAACGTAAATGATATGATATGTATTAATGATAACAATTTATTGAAATTAAATCAGCGCCTCACAAGTCATTAAAAACGTTTGTTAGCAGTACAGTCAAGCATCAAAAAAGTTTGCAATCCAACAATTTAATTTCAAATCCATTCATATACTCCGAAACAATTTGCTCATAAGATGGTTCATTCAATTACGTGGGGCCATAACGCTTTTGCTTTAAGAGTCGATGTATCGACACACCTGCTGTATCTCATGCTCCCGTCAATCGTTTCGATTGCATGTTCTACTTGAACAGCTGCATGCCCTAAGTCTTTCGTATTTCCATATGCAGATCATTCCAAGATTTTACTGATTGTGAATAAAAAGAGCTGAAGCATTCTGCTTTCGTAATAAATTGTGCATGCGAGAACTGTTTCTCCCTCGAGTGAATGCTACAGTCATGTTTAATTTTCAATGCTCTTCACTTCCCCACAAACAATTTACTGCGGTGCAAGACATATAGCTTTCATAAAACTTATTTAATACACATTGAATATTTATAGATCTGATCTAACGTTATTACGTTAATAGCCTTTAGTTACAAGCTTTCCTAGTTTGCGGAACGCTTCTTTAATTTCAACATTAAATCTTTCCCATTAAATAAATGTAAGCCACTTGGCTGAAGCAAATTTAATAGGATCCATGCGCGGAGTAAAATGAAGTCGGAGCAGCAGACACCTGACTATAGGCCTACACGTCAGGTGCCAGCTAGAAATTTTTATTTACAATTTACCAAGAACGAGCATGATGCAGTGCTATAAAGTAAACTATTATTAATTGTTGGCTAAATAGGTATTAGCAAATTGATTGTCAATAAAATGGCAAGGTAGATAATAATTTGTCCTTGAAAATTATGCTGACGACAGTTCTTCTGAATATATGATGCTTGCCTTCCCCATCGTACCTGGCTACAAAAGTTGCTCGCAATTTGTGAGAGCGAAGCAAATATACTTTGCATTGAATGTAAGCAGTATGCATCTATATAAGGCCTAAGAGAAATACGAGTAGCTTTCCCTGTCATAAAAGAAAATCAGTTCTCAGTGGTGTAGAATTACGTACGTTCACAGCTTCTCTTACTTTTGTCACAAAGTCACTGATGATTATCGTGATAACCAGACCATAAATAAACGCGATAAATCCATCATTCCAGAATTTTGGAAACCGCTCTGATGAGGTCAACCGTCAGTTGCTCCAGATGTACTTTACTGTAACACACTTTAGTGTAAGTTTAAAAGGAAATCCACTGAGCGCTTGCTCGCTGCTATATTGTGACATATTCTTCAGAAAAAAATGTACCAAATGCTAGAAGCTTAAGCCTGATATTTTCCTGAAAGGATACTAATTTTCTCATAATCAGGACCTGGTAATAAGCCCAGCTAGAGACTACAAATTATCATTGATAATTCCAACCACTCATAACTCAAAGTCACCCGTACAGGCCCTGCGCTACAAGCAATATAATAAGTATCTGTGATGGCAGTGGAATGGGACTCCACGATAGTTAGTTAAATTGTGAGGTTACTCTGGTATCTCCTTTGTTTGCAACCTCGGGGTATTCTACATTACTTTGTGTGTTTTGTAATGTTTCAGTGCGTTTCTTGAGTAATGTGTTCAGCAATACTTAAGAACGATCATTATTATTATGTTCTCGTCGAGTTTGACTGTATGTCTGCCTGTCTCTTTGTCTTCTACTCTGTCACTTAGACGAAGCAAAAAGTTAGGGTAAGATCTTCACAAAGTTTACTGGAATTCCTTTGAATGCTTTGAGAAACAGATGATTAACCTTTGATGAAGATCCGTCTGCCTGTCTTTCTGCCTCTTATTCCCTTCCTACCCTAACTCAAAAAGTTAAGGATGAATTTCCTTAAATTTACAGGAATTACTAGAAATGTTAAAAAAAACTAAATTATCTAATTTTGGTAATAATCGGCTAGTTCGTTCGTGTCTTTGACAAGTGTTTTTCAAAACAAAACTCAAAAAATTACCGTCGAATCTTCAAGAACCTTACCGAAGACATTATTACTGTCAAATGCACAAATGGCCTGATTTTGCAGCAACAGAAAATGCATTAGAGCTTCAAACCCAATTGGTTTCTAGTGAACGTTGCTTTCCTTTGCGGAGGAATGCGCTCTGAGGTTGCTGTAGTTTTTTATGGTGATCAGCTTGAGACGAAAACCGCAGGAGGCATCAAGTGAGTTCGGTTGGTCACTACAATTACCGGAACCGACCGCTTGTATGGCTTCTCCCACAGGATTCGAAGCCTCGACCTCTAGCACCAAATCGAGGTAACGTCCAATGTTTAATTCTTCATACCGTTGTCAGAGGGGCAGCATAGAAAGGGAGGTCTGCTTTTAGAAATTAGACATGAGGTTTTTCACCATTGAGGCCCTAGCGGAGAGCGGGGGGGTCCGAATCCATGTTGCAACAGCTCCGCTATAGAAGCCAGAGGAGCCGAAGTGAGAGACGAATGGAGACCAAGAAGTTACCACTTTCAGGACGTCAAGCGATAAATTCCCAGTGTGGAGAATTTGTTAGGAGGTGTTCTTGACCTACTGATGACTGATGTCTCTGATCTGATTGGAGTCTCAGTGGTGTCTCCCATTGGTTCCTCGGACCATGGTGCCCTATCTGCGACGCTGCAGGTTCGTCAG
>LQNS02278186.1:3356772-3374440 GCA_001587735.2 Parhyale hawaiensis | reverse complement strand
TAGTATTATTCCTATGTTAGTATTAAGCATGAAAACCTCAGGATACTGTGTCCTAACCTTGTTGGACGCAGTCTCCAGATGAGAAATATATGGGATTATTATTATTATTATTATTATTACTTAAGTAAGATTCAGTAATCTTAGATCAACTTTAGAATTTCGTGCAACGTTGATCATGAGCGTTTTTTTTTTCTCAATCGATCCTAAGCCGATGACCTTGAGGCACACACACACTGACACACTGCCTCACACACAAACAAACACCTACACACACCTAAAATACCCATTGGTATTGCATAAAGAGGAGGAGAGAAACGCTGTACCGTGGATGACGGTTAAATAGCATCTAAGTAGGTATCAAGTGTTAAAATTAATAATACAATTTTACGTAAAGCCACCTTCCTAAAAATTCTTGAAGTAATGGAACTGTATTAAAAATCATAAATTATGATCGTAGTCATATATTATGTTGGTTTCTATTTGGCGGCTAGGTCGCCGGGTGTACCGGAAGAGGAGAACTCCTCGAACAGAGACTCCTAAAGCAGAGCAACTTCCTGAATGGGACACTCCCAAACCTGAGAACACCCAAAAACGCAGACTGTAGAGCGCCATCTGTTCTGGACTATACAATAGTCGACGTCACATTGAGTGACCGGCAAGAAAATGTAATAAATTAAATTAGTAGTACATTCACCTTTTCAACATTCTCCATTTTCAAAATATGATGTTACCAAGAGAAATGGCTTACGAATGTAGAAGAAACGAGTAAGCGAAGCTTGTCACTTCGCAACTGAGGTGGAAACCGAGACAGAATACCAGTCTTTAGTTGAAGATCTCCACTGTGATAAATGTCCATGGTGCTATGGTTCCACTTACTGAACCATGTAGTGAAGGTAGGTAGTCTCTGCTGGTACTGAGTGTAGCCCAGGCTGGTGTGGTAGATGTTCACCATTGATGGTACCATGCTGCCCATGAAAATCGCATGTGTATATATATATATTTCGATACTGGCTATTAGAAGGACATGAATATTCAAATACAGCCTGTTAAGTGGCTGACTTCTCTATAAACGTATATATATACCTAAATTCTGGTATCTCTAAGGGGAGTGTAAATTCAAGCAGTTAAAAAGTGGTGTAAAAGACCGTGGATTTATTTACGTTTGGTCTCATTTTAAAGGAAAATAAATCAACGTTTGAACTTTTCGACAGAAAAATGTAAAAAAAAATTCTGAAGCTACCACTGACCGCCATCCTAGAACAAGGAAGCTTGCCCACACTCATCCAGCCCCAAAATAGCTAACCAACAATGAGCTTTCGGTCATTAAGGTTAGTTAAAGGCCAGGCCGGATGTTTAAAAGTTCGCCAAGTATGCGTAAAGTTACGGCTCAATTTCAAACGTAAATGACTACGTTAACGTTTCTCTGCGTCAATCTTACGTTGAGATGTTGACAGCAATTTTACGAGAACGTAAAGGCTTCTACGAGTGAATGCTGAAAAATTGCAGTGAGGCTCGCTCAGCCAATAGGAAAGCGCGTTACAAAAGCAGGTAAAACGCGCTATGTAAACATTGGAGCAACAGCTGATCGGTGTCTGTGAGTGCGCAACACATGCTGATACTCTTGTTTCCGCTCTATCTGCCGTCCCTTTGGCTTCAATGCAATAAATGGCTAACTTCATTACGCCCCAAAAAATCCTAACTTAAGTGATGAAGAACTATAGGCTACAATATATTACAGAGGAATTAATCCCAGCTGCAGCAATTCACATTCTGATTGTGCCAGTTTTCATGCTACAGTATGACTTATAATGTCGATGCCACACGCTAGTCAAAGGAACGAGAATCGTCATCTCTTTGTCCGAATATGTTAACGTGCCCTTTATATATAAATAGAACACACACTCGCAACATATCTGAATTACAAATCCCTCCAGATATAATTAGATGTCCGAAAGTAATTAACGGCAATTGCTGTGTACCTAAGCTGCTGAACTGACGGTAAACATTTTTACGCCATTAGTTGGCAATATCAAAACTGGGTTTTGAAGAGTTCTACATAACTTCCGGACGAAAAAATGACGATGCTCTTTCTTTTGACTAGCGTGTGGCATCACCACATCAGCACCATTCCTCAAGCAGTCAAGCTTATGCAGGGGACAAGATTTACCCTTATATTCTGGATTAACACCAGTAGGCAGTTAGTTTTAACCCGATTGAAACTAATGAAGTAGCACAGTTCTGGATAATAATATGTATTCATGTTTCGCAGTTTTCATCTCATTTATGATAAATAATCATAAAAATTTAGAACAAAAAAATGACATATTACAGTTTGAAATACGGTGCTCATTTTATACGGTGTAACTGTGTTTTCACTCCACTGGGTTCGAATGCTTCGTGCTGTCCTTGCAAACACAACTGTGGGCCGACCAATAGTTTCGATAAAATGTTTACCGTCATATGCACTGGCTTGGCAAGTATCGGTAGTGTAGCGTCTTGTAGCTTTTCAATTTTTTAGTGAACGCTGTCTCAGAAAGTGGTGCTCGTTTTTGTTGTTTGCGCAGGCACAGCAACACATTCGAACGCTGTGAAGTGAAACCACAGGACGAAAGTCTATCATAATTGTCTGTAGCGGGCGTAACATACCATTTACGTAACAGATGTCTGTCTTGAGCATTGGCATTTGTTACAGCGAGTGCATTGATGAGAATTACTCTTATAAATAGCTCCTAAATGAAGGTAATTGCCCAGTCTGTGCTTATAATTGTTAAAGTCTCACTTTAGCTTATACCAGACGGTGATCATTTTCAGAAATGCAAAAAGGCATGCACTGCGGGATTATAATCTAGGTATGAATACCCTGAATCATTGAATTAGTGCTTTCTGTCGTCTGATGAAATACCTGAGCCTAGGCTGTTTGGCATCGCCAAACACACTGCTATTATCATGAATCCAACTCTAATAGAGCAAAAAGCTCAAAACAATACAATATTGTTTTCTTTATTAATAATTTTATTGCTATTTTAGTTAAACAGCTGTCAATTTAGGGACATTTACGACTGCTCCGACCAACCTTAAAGTTTGGAGTATTTTTAAGATCAAATCCAGCTAAGTGAAGGTCCCCAATATTTTAAGCATTCGGTCACAATTTCTAAAGTGCACGTACTAAGCGATTGTACGGCAACAGCTGTGCGCAACGTTCACGTAACGATGTGTTGAACATCCCGGCCCAGGACTGGTTCAGCTAACATTAAAAATTGCTTGTATTTCATAGTAAGCCCATTAGAACGTTGGCATAACCAGACCTGGTCTGCACCTAACCTACATAAATGAGCCAGAGCTCATTGGGGGTATACCTCTATTCGGCCAATACGAAGTACATATCCACATGTAAATATAGGGATCAATTCAAAGCTGAGATTTATCCTCATATCGTGGCACCTTTCAAATAATCATGTTCAAGTTGTGTTTCGCATCTCGATTTTCTTGTATTTGATCCATACNTTGCTATTCTTTCTGATGCTATTTCCTAAATTTGCTCTTTGCCCTGGTCTCACTGTCTTCATATTGGTCTATAATAATTTCCGCCAGTCATTTTTTTGTTTTCCCCTGCTTGACTTACTATGCATACTTTTATTTCTAATCGATGAAAATAAAGGACATCCAGGTTCCATGTATTTAATTAACGCAAAATAATACTTCTTCCAGAAGAAGACTAGAAGAAGTATTATTTTACGTTAATTAAATATTTTTATTTGTTTACTGTCCTACTGATATCAACGCCTTCAGATTTGTCATCTCCCTATTACTATCTCCTCCATCAAAGGTAAAACTAGTCATTATTTCCTTTATTTTTTCGTTTTCAACTGCCCTATTCCCATACTCCATTATATGAGTTAATTACCTTATAACTTTTTGCTTACCTCTCCTTCCCCCACCCCAACCTCACTCATTCCATCCATTAAACATCATTGTACATGTCTGTAATATTTCCTTAAATGGTATGGCTGTTTTGTCATTTTCATCATATCTTATTCACCTCTTCACCCTTAATTTAATAACAACTGCTGGAATAATTATAACTGTATAAAAGGGTAGCGTTTACACCACCCGCCATGTAACCTACACCATCATTCCAACTGCTGCGTTGCTACAACGTACGTGTACGTACAAACCAGAGCCCCGTTTAGACTAAATAATCTAATCTAGATGATATGCCTTCCAATATGACGTACTGTGTTTTTGCTGCAGATGAAAGAACACTCGGGGCATACACAAGTGACCTTGAGGGGCATCAGCCCACGACACAGATGCATCATGTTGTATTTTTGTCAGAAACGGAAGATTTCTTGTTGATCGTATCTCGCGAATTTTCGCTATTACCTAATGTTACAGGCACGCAGTCGTTTTAAGATGTGCCCGATGATCATTTCTGACATAGCAACTGTACTCTAGTTGGTGTTCAAACATTTTTCTCTGTAATTTAGCAATTATATATGAGTCGCCGACGTAGCATTGTGTGGTGGTACTTGGTAACCGAATGTGACGCGTTGCTTCCTGTTCTCTCGGCTGAAATTTTCATATCCTTCTAAAGTTATAGAGCAATTACGATGGAGCAACAGTGACACCAAATAGATTATTAGCTTTATTTATTAGAAATAGCAATCGATATTATTCTTGAGGAACTTAATTGATCAAATTTTGAACAAATTAGCGCAGCAAACTTCGACTAAAACCGAAGCCTTCCCCTCTGCCATAGGCATCTTTGGATTCTGGAAGTTGCAGACATGACAAGACTCGTGGCTTCGATTTAAAGGACAGGAGGCTAGCATCTGCACTTGGCTTTAGTAAGTATAAACACCGTGTGGTTTATGTAGACTTACAAGGCACGCACTGTGCAGTTTTTACAGAATTAGCGGGCAGATAAATGGGGTGTATGCAGACTTACTAGGCACGCACCTTGTGGTTTATGGAGACCAGGAAGCAAAGAGCGTAACGAGACGACTCATGGGAAATCAACATCAAAATGTGACGTCATCATCGACGAATTTATGGCTGAGCAGCCTATGAGATTTTAAGTAGTTTCGCTCGAATAATCGTCTTAAATTGCAAATTTAATCTCTTCAGCGTATAAATAAATTAGGAGAATATATACTAATTTAACAATAAGCAATTATGTATATAAAACTGCAGTGCATGCTGGTAGAAACTTTCACAGCACTAGCGCCAAAATTTGGTCCCGTTTAGCGACCTGATTTAACTTCTTTTAATTGAAGCCTTATTTACACTTCATATTCAGTTCACAGTGCTCTTCACAGAACATATTTATTCCTTACGAACAAATATAAGCACCTTATAGCCAGTTCTGTACGCGAGAGAAACCACAGTAACAGTTAGCCTATTGCTCGAACTTTCTGTACTTGGCGACAACATTTTGCAGTATTTTGCGGCTCAAGTAGCTGGCCAGTCATGAGAGGGAGATTGAATGAACTCAGTCGAAAAAATAAAGGTGATATGTTCAAGAATATAACCTACAAAGGCCTGAGGTCACACACACAAACACTTCGACTCGTCGATGGGATGTAAATTTGCTACGTGCGGTCACGGCTAAGTTTTATTTTAGTCCTATTGAGTCCTCCCGATGCATTCCTTGCTTCCTGATGAAGACTTACTAGGCAGGCACCGTGTGGTTTATTACTCTGCTGATGTTGAGCTCTGTGTAACTCAGCTGCTGGGTGATGACGGTGTCAATGCAGTGCGGCTTGGCGGCTGAAAGAAGACAAATGTGGGTTTTTATTTGAATATCCCACTTGTACGGGGTACGAACGTGAGTCTCGGTTGCTCTTTGGGAAAGGTTCTGTTGATCCGTCTACATCCCGGTATTTAATAAGATCTACCCGCGGCTCGAGTCTGAACTGGCAGCTGATAAATCAATATATTATGTTGTAGCTATGTTTGGTCAACACCTCCCTTATCTCCTTACCGTCTGAACTATACATCAATTTTCGTACAAATAAGTCAAAAAACACTTTCAATAAGTGAGCTTCAAGATCTACCTGACCAGTAAAGGGTAAAACTCGATCCAACCAAATTCTAATTGCGGCAGCTTGTAATTTTCTCTAGAGGATGCGTCCCTACACTTTTTGAGTCTTGGATCCAGCCCCAAGCGTATTCTATCATGTTTACAATTGCACATCAAACAAACTTTAAACCCTTATGAGTAGGCCTACTTAGTAACCTAAGCAGATGGACTTCCAGTCTCCACTCCTGGTTTAGGTTCCAACTTTGCCTACTTATCGTTTATCGGGCACCAGCAACTTCTGGTTCCGCATCTCCGTCACCCTGCTGCTCCTTAAGCCGGAAGGACCGTGCCCACCCACCCCTGGACCGAAAGGGGATATAGGCCGCTCATTTCATCGGTTTACCTTCTTCTACTCTTCCCAATAACCATCTACTACGTTGATGAAAAATTCAATGATCTTCGCAGGAATCTGCACAGTTAACTCACTATTTTAGCACGCGTTTCCTGGTGTCAGTGATGCCTCCGATTTCTCCCTATGTCACTGTTTCCCAATCTATTCGAAATAATTATCCCAAAACTCACTTTTGCAGTTATCAATTACCCAATGGAACATGCGCTAGGCAATGTCGAAGTCTTTTTTTTCAATTATGTGATTATTTGCACAGGTCATAGGGTCCGCTACGGTCGAGCTTCCTAGTCCCGCACTAAACATCCAATAGCCCAAAAATCTGAATACATTACCTTACTGGGGACTTAGGTTGATAAACAATGCCTTATCCAGGAGAATGAACGTGAAAGCAAGACCACAAACGAAGAAGCAAGCCTGAAGATCAGTGCTTTATCATAATAGGGACGCAATATTTACAGAAACTCGAGCACAACAAAAGCGCAAGTAGCAAAATGACTAACATATAAAAGGTATAGTGGAGTAGAACTCTTCAAACGAAGACTCCAGATATGGAGAAAATCCAGGAGCGTATATAGTGGATAGCGCCGTCTGTAGGGAACTGAGTCTTCTGTCTACGATGCCATGCTCGGGTAATCTGTGGTCGTTGCCAAAAGAACGTTCCTGAGCCTTAGTACAGGTATTTATTTGTTGCACGAACCAGTGTCTGTGGACTTCCTAGTTAGAGTGTGCGGTCAAGGAGACCTCACCGTAACTTTCTGGAAATCTCTTTGGAACTGAAGTAAAAGCGAACTCAAAACGCCTTGCTGTTCTCCGTCGTTTCCCAATTGGCAATTTATCGGCATTTATTGGCTACCTAAGGAAATAGTGAAGGTTATCCGATAACAACGAATAAATGCTTATAAATTTCCGATTGAGCTATATTGAAGTTACAATGCATGGGACTCTTCTGGTTGCGTTAATGGACGGTATAGGGACTGTATCTTGCTGAAAGAGAAACGGCCTGTCGTTGAACAAACCTCAACTCAAGTTACAGGAGTCTCAATGCTAAGTTCCTTTTGGTTCTGCACCTCACTTTTTGCACTTTCTGGAACAAAACAATGAGAGTCTTGTACTATGAATTTAGTCTGAACCTGATGTATTTAGAGATATAACCAACCCGATAGAAAAACAACTAAAAATAAAATGAAAATACTGAAAAAGACAAAAACTATACGAATGATGGACATCTGAGGACTTACTCTCCTCAACGAAGCTGGAGTAGAGCAGGCGCTTGGTGCAGTTCTCGCCGTCGCTGGAACCGAACATTTGTGTTATCAAGTCGTCTGGTAGGCATATTGCTGGAACAGAAAATGGAATCATTAGGCAGATATATTTCTGGAACGACAGCACCAGTAATACATAAGTAGGGATGTCAACAATTTACACCGCAGGAGCAAATTTACTGAGCAATGTATGTTGAATGTCCTTCCTTATTCCTGCTGGGGGGAGGGAAATTGAAGTGAGGTAGCAGAGCCTACTGATAACATTAATACAGCACAACGCAAGTCACATGGAGAGTTTTGCCAACCCCTCGCCGTACTAGCCCCCTCCTCCCTGCTTTTCAAGTTTAAATGTTTGTTATTTATCCAGATTGCGCGTTTTTATAAATTCATTTGAGGGCAGCACAAATATACAAAGTTAACAGGTTTAGGGTTACAGTGAGATAAAATTATTTCCCCATCACGTCTATTGATTCGTATCGTCCTGGCCGCAGTAGCAGGATGTACTCGTGTCAATTTCAAGGAGGTTTAACTCAAGAAGGTAACAACGGCTGTGGAGATTGTAAGACTAGAGTTCCGGCAAAGACGACTCCTTGATTTGCTACATGATTGGCAGGAACCTGTAATTGGCGGCAAGGAATAGTTGGGAGCCTGTAATTGAGAGAAAGGGGTAGTTGGAAGGCTGTAATTGGTGAAAAGTGATGGCTGAGAGCCTGTAATTGGTAGGACGGGATGGCTGAGAGCCTGTAATTGGTGACGCGGGATGGCTGAGAGCCTGTAATTGGTGAGACGGGATGGCTGGAAGCCTGTGATTGGTGGGAAGGGTGCAGCAACAGAAGAACATGAAAAATCCGAGGCCAATACGGTGAGATGTGATTGTGTTCCATCCTTCGAGAATTATCAAACCTCTTTGGTCAGACTCGTCAGGCCGGTACTGGGATCGTCTCGCAGTCAAACAGGTAAACTCTCGCTGCACTTGGCTAGCTGCGGCAGCACTTCTGGTATACAAATGCTATTGCCGAGGTCCTGAACATAACCCCAAACGAAGATGGTTGTTAAACGCAATATTTTCGCATGAGCATTCCGCCATTAAGGCTGTAGCTCTGATAGAATTTGGTTGACAGCAGCCGTGTACTCATCTGAGACTGCTGCATATTTACCGGCAGCACGAACCAGTGCACGTGGATTTTCAAGTAGAGGTGTGCAGTCAAGCTGACGTTAGATTTACTCCTGTTGTACCTTTCTATACTCTTTAAAGCAACTATTAACTACGCTCGTGCGTCTAATGTGCTTTTAAGCATCAGATGAAGAAATTATTCAATAAATGGTCGGGAATAGCGAACGATCATGCTGCTATACATACACTAAATTATAATAATGATAATAATAATAATGAACATTGTCCGAAGCTAATCCCAAACTTTTCCCGTGTTGCCCCTCAAGTCAACGGAAGTTGTAAGAAGGTGTAGCAAGCTCACAGTTTAGTCTCTTGACAGTGGCGGCTTCAGCAAATCGGTATTGAGGGGGGTGGGTGTACTGAATGTGGATGGGCTTCACGTTGCTATGGTGATACAAGTATGTTGGTCACCTGGTAACAATAGCGGGAGGGGGAAGCTTGGATAAAAACGAAGGGGGGACAGGCCTTCTATTGGCACTGCCTCCTGACGCTGTAGCAGTCGTCACTTATCCGAAGGATCTAGTTACCTCCTTGCAAACGACAGAAATAGAAGAAGCACCTTTTGGAACTCGAACCCTATCTAAATTTAAAAAGGTACCAAGGACTTGACTGGGAGATCCAAAGCTTCAGCTGATGGAACGGAAAGTATTTTGCCAAGCCTTCGAGTAGACGCAGTGATGGGCATTTATTTAAATGCTATGTATTTATTTAAATATACTTAGGTATTTAGTGTCCAGCACTAGGTAGCCTCACAGTCGTGGTTGACAAGACCGTTCCAACAGAAGTTCCATCAATTTGTGCTGCGTACCAGGAAAAGCTAGGAGCACTGGACTATGGTGTGAAGCCACTTGGCGAAATACTGTTACAGTTACCTGTAGAATTCTGCAATATTCATATGCTTATCGCAACAGCTATCATTATGGTTACTGCTATATTTACTTGGTTACCTACCAAATCCACGGTAGCAACAGACCATGTGTTTTTGGCTGGTATACAAAAGGCGCCGGGATCGAACGACGAGCCAGTCAAGCGGTCTTTGTAGCAATCGGCGAGCTGTGTCTGCAATTGCTTGGTATGTAGAGCTGCGTGGGGGTACTAAACTGACCAATTATGGGAGGGTTGGGGGTGCGGGTCGTTGAATCTTCCGTTTCGGCGCCATAGTTCTCTACAACCCATGGTCGGCTGCAGCTGTACTAAGTTAGCCTAGATCTGCGACACGAGCCAGTGCGTGTGGGTTTTCCAGTGGAGGGTACAGTAAGCTGACTTTACCTCTATGGCTGCCGTTATAGTTACCCAGTTTGAGTATTTGTTACCTAATTGCCACAATAGTTGCCAGGTTACCACAATAGTTACTTTGTTACCGCAATAGTTACTCAGTTACGATAAAGATACCTGTAAAATTCAGCGCTTGTTACCTGTAGAGTCATTTTGGATTCGGAAGGGGAGCGCAGAACAGTTGGCGTGCAGTAAGTAACAGTCCCGGTACAGTATGGACCAGTACACGTTATCCTGTGTACGCAGCAGCTCCTCCGCCGACATGTCGGCGAGCTCAGCCTCGTCGGCGCAGCTCCGCTTCGACCAAGGCCAAATGTCGATGTAGCTTTCTGTCTTATCCAGCTGTCGGGAGACAATTCCATCAAATTCTTAGAGCGGTAGAAACATAGTCGGTGAACCTTTCAAAAGATGATTGCTTTGAAAATACCTCTCGGGAGATCTTCAGTCCGCCTGTCGGGAGATTTTAAGTCTGGCTGTCGGGAGATTACAAGCCCGCCCGTCGGGAGATTACAAGTCCGCCCGTCGGGAAATAGTAAGTCCACCAGTCGGGAGATATTAATTCTGCCGGTCCGGAGATATTAAAGTCCACCTGTCGAGAGATTACGTCCGCCTGTCAGGAGATATTGAGTCCGCCCGTCGGGAGATATTAAATCCACCAGTCGGGATACATTAAGTCCAACAGTCGAGAGATATTAGTTCCGCCTGTCGGGAGATATAAAGTCCACTAGTCGGAAGATATTATTGAGTTCAACTTGCATCACTGATCATTCTTGGTAGATGGGAAATAATATGTAACATATCAATTAACTAGTGGCCCGATTCCTCTTTGTAAATGACGGCAGAAAATTAGTACTTTACGAAAACCCCCGCTGTCTCTTGCGCTGTTTACTTTTTGGGGGGCTTTTTAAATAAAAATTCAGCATGCTGCCTGAAAAACTGACTATAATATGTTATATTGATATATAAATACATTAGGAAAATCCCTGTTGTCTCTATTTGCCTAGTCTGCAGCACTTGCATTTCTTGCTAATTCGCGCAGAGCCAATGAATCCGCCTATGTTCTTCCTATCTTATTCCCACAGAGCTAATAGATCTGCCTATTTCATATTTTTCCATAGTCCCAAAGAGCGTGACAGGAAATATCTAAAAACATTTATAAATAAATAAGAACACGACATGAATTATAATACCTACATAATAAAACGCTTCGTGTATTTATTTATTTATTTATTCTTTGTCCGCTTTGATAGGAATAGATAGGCGAAAAATAAGCCAGGTTGCAGATTTTGCAAATCGATGACCAGGTTGCAGAAGTTGATCTTTATCCTTTTATCTGAAGACACTCCTTGCTTGAAACTTCTTGAAATCTGGACACTATGAATGCAGCTTCTGGAGTCCGATTTTATAACTTTCTTCGTTCAGATCACGACGTATAAATTCAGCGGATGACTAACGGAGCACTCACGAGATGATGATTCTTCACAGGTGGTAGAAAACTATTTCTTCTAGCTTACTGTCTTTCTCTTCTTCTTCTTCTTCTTCTTCTTCTTCTTCTACAACCGTATTATTCCCGTTCAAGGGTTAGGTCGCTAAAGCGGATCTTGCTATTCCATGTATTTCTGTCTATTATCACGTGCGCCTCCAGCTCCATACCACGCATATCATCCCTCACACTGTCGTTCTCTGAAGGTGCGAATTTTGTTTCAGAGCCCAAAATTTTCGGCATTTCAGTGAAGCAGATATTTAAGTTCGCAAGACCGTATCTTGGCTACATAGCGCTGACATGCATACCAGCTGGCTGGAGTTACATTCAAGTTTTTTGCAGTGTTTTACTCAACATTAATTTCTGCCTTTTACTATTGAAAACGCTCACCTTATCAAGAAGGAAGATGGGGAACGTATAAGTAGTACAAGACTACTATAGACTCAAGATCGAAGATCTGCTGCGAATGCATGAAGAGAGATGAATTGTCGATGCGATGCAGTGAAAAAAGACTTGAAGTAGAAAGGTCACAGAAGTGAATGAGAGCTGCTGATACGCGTGAGCGGGAAAATGAAAGAACGACAAGTCTGAGGAAAAAAATCCTAAGGTTGTAAGCACGACAAAGGATCAATAAAGAAAATGAAGCAGATCAGAGAAGAGAAGATTCCGCAACGGACTATATTAATAAAAAATCGCTTATTGCGTGGATTTTTTCACGCTTGGGTCCACTAGCATAATACTTATACCCCCGTGACCGAGTAAGCCTTATATGCACATTACCGAGGTGTATTGCGGAGAGGGCGCTAATCCCCAGCTACAAAATCGATAAGTTATTGGCAATTATCCTATACTGTCGGATACCACTCACTATATTTACTCATAGGCAGGCGGTAAACGCCTATAAATTTCCTGTTGAGCGGGGCAGTAAGTCATGCTGTACACCGCTGCTGCGTCAGCGCTTCTTCAAGTTCATCCTCCAGCTCTCAAGAGCCTTCCGTCTATTGCTCAGACAATTTGTACTCGACTACAACCGTGCACGCCTCTGTGCCCGTGAAGGAATTCATCCGTAGCGCCAATCGGTGCCTGTGAGTTGCCTGGTTCCGCTGGGTGACGGTCAAGTCGATTTCAACTTTTGTAAAAGACACTAATTCCCTGCAGTGTGTGTGCCAGTGAGCAGTGTAGTGTTGTTGTTCGTTGGCATCGTCAGGGTCTACCAGAGGGGCCTGGGCAGAGGGGGAGGAAGTCGAAGAAGGAAGAGAAACGAGGAAACGCGCAGCCCCAAGCGGGTGCAGCCAGAGACTACTCACCGGCCAGTGACGTCACAAAGCACTGCCCCCCCCCCGCTCCACCAGTTCTGCTATTCTTGGCTTGGTATTTTTATACTGAGGCTACACAATGCCATCGCACTCTCAGTTCACGGGTATACAGTGGATTTTGTCTGCACGTTGTATGTAACACTCAGTTACTTTTCAGTGGTGTCTGCGTTACTGACTTTCGCTGGCCAACCGAGACTAGGTGCAAGTTGAACGTCCGTTAATAAGTCGAGCGCACGATATCACACGGTCGGCTGCAGCCGTACTTACTCCTCTGAGGCCAGTTGACTGATGCCTACCGCACGAATATGTACGTGCGTGTAGGTTTCTCAGTGAAGAGTGCAATCAGAGTTGACTCTTCCTTTACCCGGTGCTCTACATTACACTAAAAAGAACTAGAACGCCTCGTAGCTGTTATATTCCTTCTGACAGTGTGTCAGTAGAGAGACATACAAGAATGTGGATACAAACACAGAACATAAACATTATCACCTCTCTCGATTCATTCGCATGCAGTAACTAGACAGCAAACTGAGAGCGCATACCTCCACCAAGCGAGGCAATGGTAATGAAAACTTCAAATTGGTTCTGAAACCATGATTTTCTAGAATCAACGCCAAAATATAAGCATTTGTGTCTTCTGTAGTAGTAACAGTTTCTGTAATTTTCTTGAAGATCCGTTCATATCTTTTTAAGCTATGCTGCTAACAATCACACAAATGGACCAACCGATCATCCCCAAAATTTAATGATCTATATCTTTTAGTATTACTATGAAGTCATGTAAATTTCATAAAGATCCATTCATAACTTTTCGATTTATTGTGCCAACAAGCATATAGAATCAAACACCGCGACAAAAGAACGAACAAACAGATCATCATAAAAATTTGGTCATTTACCCTAGGTAATATAACAATATAACAGTTCATGTGAACTTCATGAAAAACCCTCCATTAGTTTTTAAGTTATGGCACTAAGATAAAATAGGCAAACAAACAAACGGATAGACAGATTTTCAATAAAAGTTAATGCTGTTTTACTGTCAATATGCCTAACAATCCCTGTAGATTTCGTAAAAGTCCGTTCATAACTTTTTGAGTAATCTTTGTGATAGACAAAGACACAAACAGACGGACAAACATGACTGAACGTAACCTCCTCCGTAGATGTAATAAGCCTCGGATGGTATCCAAGGTACGTGGATACCATTGCGGTTTTTAAAGTGTAGTAAAGTGGGGTGAAAAATGGATAACCCACTTTAAGGGTAAAAAACTAACAAGGTTTTTTTAATGCATGAAAGGGTGTCCACTTTTTACCCCCAATGTAGGTTTTCCATTTTTTACCCCACTTTACTAAGTACAGCATGGAAATAAAAAAACGTGTATCGTAAAGTAGGGTCAAAAATGGATAACCCACATCAGGGGCAAAAAAGGACTCTTTGCTTGCAGTAAAAGAATTCTAGTCCATTTTTTACCCCTAATGTGGGTAGACTATTTTTTACTTCCACTGTACTATAACTTTCTTACCAATTTCGATTTACACTAAGCCTCCGCCCAATTTTTTTTTTATATATAGTTTCCCTCAATATTAAGGCACTTATCGTATTGTACAACAATGAAGTTCCTGAATTCCCTCTTCAGATAGGCTACCGTCTGACGTTTCTGATTGTGAACATTCGTGCGGCCATCTTCAAAAGTTTTAACCCTCTCGATCCGTATAGTTCCACTATGAAAATACATCACCGATCGTATTTCCATACGGTGGGATTCGTAATCAGGGAAATCAGTTCAAAAACAAATATTATTAAGGTCGAATGTTTACATAATTCCGCCTGTGGCTTGCCGGTTAAGCCGCGTCCACACGATCCTGCTTTTTGTCAAAGTTTGTATTTGCCGAACGACTTTGATTGACAAACACACGCGTCGAGGCCTCCAAATTTTTGACTGACGATGATCCAACTTGTTCGAAAACTTTCAGCACGAACTCGCCGGAGTTTGACAAACAAAAAGTTTGACAATTAAGTTTTGCTGTGAGAATATATGAATGTGGCTTCATTATATTATTTAGTGATTAAATTACCATTTTTCTGTTTAAAATAACCCCCGTAACGAGTTTTTTTGTTTGATTCCAACTTCTGCATAGCGGGAAGTATTTTGTCAACTATATGTTTCCAATTACTAATAACTCTAGCGTATGCGTCTAGTTACGTCTGTTTCTTATGCTTTTTATTATTAAGAGCTGCAATGGAGCACAATTTACGCTTTAAAGGAAGAAACAAATGTATACAGTGTGAATTGCAATAGAAATTAAAGAAATTAAAAAATAATAAAGGAGAAATTATTGTTCTGTCGTCTGCATCTCAGCATGTGAGGGGATGCCAGTGTGTGAATTTTTAGCTACACTGTTCTCCAGTATAGATAAAGTTTTACCCGCCAGTCAGCTTCTACAACTAAAATAAATGTCTGGCCGATAAAGTGAGGGTGGAATATTGACTAAGATTTATGGAATGCTGAATTCGTGTGTCGTGACCTTGAAGTGTTCGTGACTTCTGTTTGCTCCCGTTGGGACAGAGAACAGAAGTGTCAGTGTTTTTGCTTGTCGATTCTTGTGTATGTGATTGATGAAGTGATTGATCGTGTAGACGCGGCTTGAAAGCAGGCAAGCAGGACACACGCACGATTGCCGACTGCGACGCCACCATGCCGGAACTGCAAAACTGTACTGAGTTTAAGAACAAACCTCGCATGAATGCATACTACAGACACAGGCGGGTAGGACGTTGCTTTACTTTTCGCTTCATTACCTCGATCGTTAGGGTCTCATCCCGTTGGTTGCCCAGGAAGGTATGATTACAGGTGACAGGATAAGATGGGATCAGGTAGGTTCGAATAGATTGGCAGGAGATAAAATCGGATGGGATGGTTTGAAATGAAACAGGTTCAGAGATGGGCTGAGATGGGGTAAGATTCGGTGGGAAGCTATGGGCTAAAATCGCCTGTGATGAGTTGGGATTGGATGATGTTAGATCGGATGGGACAGTTCGGAATGGAATAAAATGGGACGGATATGCTGGGATAGCATAAGATTAAACATAATACGAACTTAGCTG
The DNA here is from genome assembly GCA_001587735.2 of Parhyale hawaiensis. Lineage (NCBI taxonomy): Eukaryota > Metazoa > Arthropoda > Malacostraca > Amphipoda > Hyalidae > Parhyale > Parhyale hawaiensis. Next base: position 3,358,390 of record LQNS02278186.1, on the reverse strand, counting down.
TAGCTAGGATGGGTGTACGATCATCAACTCACGACAGTGGTCTGCATGGCGATGGCGGCAGCACGACCGGGGGCCACGGTAACGGCGTGGGTATTCACGGCAACGGTCGGGGAAACCCGGGATGTGCTCAGGGCTACAGATACCCCGGTCTCCGACATGGTGTACCCGGACACGACTCCAGCGTTAAAATCTGCCAAGAATTGAAACAAAATTTGTCTGAAAAAGCGTTCGTTTTCTGCAAAAATAAAAAATAGTTAGTGTTAATTAATAGTTTGTCAAAGTGAATGTCAATCGATACTACAGGAGATATAAGGAGTCATGGACGGGATTAACGAGAGCAAGTTTAGCTAGATAAGTTTAAGATCTTGAACTTATGAACTTTGGAAAGTGGCATTGGTTTCGTAACAGTCGTTAGTCGTAACCCGATTAACTTTGAAACGAGAGACAACTTCTATCTTTCGAAGCAGGATGAGATATCGACAATCTCAATGACATTCGATTGAAGTCTAACGCCTAATAAAATCAGAAATTACCTCAAACTGGCGGAATCCACGCACATGGCCGCGGCGATAACAAGCTCAAGCCAATGAGCTTAATTGAACATGATCTCGCAGGAACATTTGACGACATCTCAAGTATTTACCCACGTACTTCTCACTCCAGTTGGCGAAAAAGCACCTCTGCATACCTGTGTCAACCTGTTGACACTTCAGTGGATAACACTTTCTCCGTATTCTTCTACCCGCTTGGCGAATTAGTTCCTAGCACTTCCCCCGTATTCTTCTACCCGCTTGGCGAATTAGTTCCTAGCACTTTCCCCGTATTCTTCTACCCGCTAGGCGAATTAGTTCCTAGCACTTCCCCCGTATTCTTCTACCCGCTTGGCGAATTAGTTCCTAGCACTTCCCCCGTATTCTTCTACCCGCTTGGCGAATTAGTTTGACCGTAATATTTTCTCTTCTCCGTACACAGCCATTTCTTCGTAAAATTCTCTTAAATCATAATTATTCTCGTGTTTACTAAATATATTCGAAGTTCTAAATTGTAAATGTGATAACTAATGCCAGAATAGACCAAAATATAGACCCCTTGATAAAGCACAGATCTTGCCTTTATTTGTATTCTTACTTAACTCAATCAGCTTCATGATACGCATTTGCTATTGTAATTAATTCTGGATCATACGCCTACTGATATTCCTTTCTCCTACCTTCCCCCTTCTTTTCTAAATCCATGTTCTCACGTGCTGCAGATTTCTCGCAGCGACATTTTACACATTCTGCACTGTTGATATGCAACATGTTCCTTAATTTTTCTTCTCATTTGTAAATAATATATTCAGGCAATAATTATATATTGAGTTCCACATGCACCAAAATAACGAGACACAAAAATTAGTAATGAATGACGGTGCATTTTTATTGAAATAATCTCTTCTAGCTCACGATTAATCATGCCTCGTACCTTCGTCAACAGTAATATGCATTGCATGTGGACACAAAAGTTAATATTATATTAGGATAACACGCTTAGCAACCCAACGTCAGTATAGAACTTCTCACGGTTATGAACCTCTTCCAGCCGTTAGCTCATCAGCTGAAACCGGCGCCTTCAGAGC
>LQNS02278186.1:3342173-3355500 GCA_001587735.2 Parhyale hawaiensis | reverse complement strand
AGCACTTACCCATGTACTCTTCTACCCGGTTGGCGAATTAATCCCTAGCACTTACCCATGTACTCTTCTACCCACTTGGCGAATGAATCCCTAGCACTTACCCATGTACTCTTCTACCCACTTGGCGAATTAATCCCTAGTACTTACCCATGTACTCTTCTACCCGGTTGGCGAAGAGTATCTTGATGCCTCCCATGATGCCGGTGATGTGCTGGTAGTACCTGAAGGAGTCGAACCCCAGCGTGGAGAAGCAGACCCCGCTGCTGGTGATGGTTGCCCGGAACATGCGATTGCAGCAGTCGTTTCTGACGGGGAGGAGCGTGAGTATAGCCATTTGTGTTATTAATCCAAAGCGGGAGCCATGGGTATTGGCATAGATCAGGGGAACCACGGGTCTTTCCTTCCAACCTAATACCTGAGCTAAGAACCTGAACCGACTTACTGCATTGTATCTCCGGCTAGATATATCAAGCTACTTGCGTGTTGTAACTCATGTATCTAGTACCTCGAGTTACTACGCGGTTGTAAACAAAAAGTTTTTTCCTGCCAAAAAGAGAGGTTACAAGCTAGAGAATCTAGTAGAGTAAGTTATATATTTGCTAGACCTTGGGAAAACTTGTAAATGGTTACTACACTCGAGTCTCAGCGTGTAAACTAAAACAAAATGCAGATATAATCCACCTGCGGATTAGTTGTTCGTTGAATGGAAGATGCAGACCTACACCATTGGTTGTTCCCCGAAGGGAAGACGTAAAGCGACCGTTTATTGGTTGTAGTAGTGATCGGCAGCTTCCAATCACGAGGCAGAACGAATACTGCCTTGTATCGTCGTTGTAAGGTACAACATTGTAAATGTTAGTAAACCTGGGCCCAGACGTAACGCACTTGCCACGTTTTCTCGTACAGCTATAATTCCACAAGAAATCCATGTTACACTAGTCTCATGTCCTTCAAAATTCTACGCATAGTCTTGTATACCTCTCATTTCATTTTCCCCTCCCATGGATCTCATAACAATTTTTCGATTGAAAATGAATTGCTCCTTGGAATGATTCCTTTACTCACGGCAGCATCTGCTCCTCTGGTGTGTAGCAGCCAATCACGATCTCCGTGCACCTGCGGAAATTACCACTTGAATTAAAAAAATAGGGACTACACGATCCACGATCTCAGGGCACTTGTGGAAATTACGACGTAAATTAAGAAAATAGGTACTACGCGATTCAAAAACTGCAGTGTACCTGCAGCGGAAATTACGGCATGCATTATGAAACGTTAGTACTGTGTACTCCACGTTCTCCGTGCATCTATGGAAATTACGACCTAAATTGAGAAGATAAGTACTACACGATCCACGGGCTGTGCGTACCTGATGACACTACGGCATCAAGTGAGGCAGCTGTGGTCGTATCTGGTAGTCTCTATACGAGTGGATTAATATCACTATATATATCTATGACACGATCTCCTTGCACAGAGGATGCGACCAGAATCAAGGTTAGTCTCTTCGCAGCAAGGTGTCTTGCAACGCTCAGAATAGCACCGTCAGCGTTTCTGTCATTCATAGTCTCCAGCAAAGAACATTGACCTAATCTGTGATGGAGACAATGAAACGCTTCCAATTTTCATTTGAACTTTTTATCTTTTATTCTATAGATTTGATAAACTGTGGTCGACCGCAGCCGTCCACTTACTAGGCCTAGTGCGCATTCATCTGCTGCTGCGTGTTGGTTTCTCAATTAGGGTTTGTGGTCAAAGCGACTTTACCTTCGCTTTTGTGGTCACAATTTTATGGTCAAAGCGACTTTACCTTCCCTTTTGTGGTCAAATTTTATGGTCAAAGAGACTTTACCTTCCCTTTTGTGGTCAAATTTTATGGTCAAAGAGACTTTACCTTCCCTTTTGTGGTCACAATTTTATGGTCAAAGCGACTTTACCTTCCCTTTTGTGGTCAAATTTTATGGTCAAAGCGACTTTACCTTCCCTTTTGTGGTCAAGTTTTATGGTCAAAGAGACTTTACCTTCCCTTTTGTGGTCAAATTTTATGGTCAAAGAGACTTTACCTTCCCTTTTGTGGTCACAATTTTATGGTCAAAGCGACTTTACCTTCACTTTTGTGGTCACAATTTTATGGTCAAAGCGACTTTACCTTCACTTTTGTGGTCACTCTTGTGGTTAAAGCGACTTCTCGTATTAGCCTTCCAATTTAAGCCCTCAATAACTTATAGTTGCATAAGTGTATTACACACGACATGCACCACACGACCATCTAGAATCTATGCAAGCTTAAGGGCTCACGACATTCACTTTAGGACATAAGGTGTTCCTTTTACACTTCACAACATTCGTTTAAACTCTTATGGAGCGTTTCAAGCACACGAAGTGTACTCAATAATTCAAACGCTTTACTAGTTAGGGCTAACAATGTATGCTATGTCCCTTACGACGTCCACTTGGTAACTCACGACAAACATAAGCTCTGTAACTCACAGCACCCGCTTTTCAATTCTCAACAGCCATTTTGCTTTCCACAAAATCCACTTCACTACTCACGATATTTACTCAAAGCCTTACGATGTCCACTTTGAGCGCACAGTATAAGCTCTACGGTCCACAAGTATCTGTCCTCTGTGCCTCCATGGATCTAGCGAGATACCATCGACAAAAGGTCAGCATCGCTGCTCAAAACTGCCGCCCCTAGCAGTTTAGGGTCGTGAAAACTGCTTGATTTCTACCCTTGAAAGGCGGACATAACTTCGCAGCCGTTGCGCAGTTATTGCGGAGTTCGCGGGTGTAGCTACGGCTTCAAACTGCGCATTGCCACTGGAATGACTGCTGAAATTTTTAATAGGGCAACGAAATCCGCTTTAGAATGTACGACAAACTACTCACGTTGGCGATATGTTGTACACCAGTTGCTCCAATGTTATATTATGCTGCCCCAAGTACTCCTCCAGCTCCAGGTGCCTGATTCTCTGAGCTTTGGAGGAGGATTGGAGCTGCTTGCTCATGATGCTCACCCCACGGAGGGCGAGGAGGATATAGGACCCTAAAGTGGAGGACACACCAGCCGCTGTGGAGAAAATTGTTTTCTAGTGACATATTTTGCTCTGGAGTTCTAGTTTGTCTCGCGTTCAGCAGAGAATTTGTCTTGTTAGAAAATGAATTGGGGGAAATTTTGCTTGAAAACTATAGCCTGCAGTCACACGAGAAGGATTTGGATCAAGCTTAGTTAGTGAAAAACTAGGCCTACGAAGGTAAAACTATAGGTACCGTGTTAGGCACAGATTTGTGTCAGTCAAGTTTAGCGCAGAAGTATGGAGGTAGAGCCATAGTGGTTAAGTGGGTGTTGTGTCGAGATTAATTTAATTGTCATCTTAAACATCCTCATCTTATCCAAACTTGTAAAATTTAGCTGTTGTTTAGTTCTACCATTATCTCCACCTTTCCTCATCCGAATTTCACCTCAAGTTGATTTACCCGCCTCCTTGGACTTTCACCGGCACATACTAACCAATATGAACGTTTTTCTTCTAATACTCGCCATTTCATAGCTTCTCATCTGCCATTCTGCCCTTATTCAATTACTTAGTGCCATTGTAACCTTTTTTTCTACCATTTTGTGACTACTCTGGCGCCTATCTATTGTTTTGAAATTATTTTGGCGTCAGTCTTCCATTTTGTAACTTTTCTGTCTCCCAAGTTCTTATTTTGAAATTCTTCTGACGTCTGCCTACCATTTGGACATTTTTGTAGCGCTTGCCTACCAATATTACCTCCGCCAAGGAGGTTATGTTTTGGTCGTGTTTGTCGGTTTGTCTTTTTGTCTGTCTGTCACCAAGATAACTCAAAAAGTTATGAACTGATTTGGAGGAAATTTACAGGGATTGTTAGGTATGTTAGGAGGAACAGATGATTAACTTTTGGTGAAGATATGTCCATCAGTTTGTTTGTTTGTTTGTCTGCTTCATTTTTCTTAATGCCATAACTCAAAAAGTTATTGGTGGATTTTTATGAAGTTAACAGGAGTTGTTAGGTATATAACGAAAAGTAGATGACCAAATTTTGGTAATGATCCGCTTGTTCGTTTGTCACTGTCTATAATTTTATGCTTGTTAGCACAATAACTAAAAAAATAATTAATTGACCTTTATGTAATTTATTTGGGTTATTAGTCATGTTAAATTTTGGTGCAGATTAGTTTGTTCATTCGTTGGTTTGTTTGTATGTTTGTATGTTTGACTCATGTTTGTCTTAACGTTTGTTAGCAGTAGAACTAAAAAAGTTATGAACTGATCTTCAAGAAAATTGCACAAGCTGTTATTAATATCAAAAGGCACAAATGATTAGGTTTTGGAGTTTATACAAAGAAAATTATGGTTTCAGAGCCAATTTGAATATTTTGCTACCGTTGCTTGGCTTGGCGGATGTATGCGCTCTCAGAATGCTCAAGTTACCTCCACCAAGTAGGTTATGTTTTCGTCGGGTTTGTCTGTCTGTCCCTTTGTTTGTCTGTCTATCTGTCACCAACATAACTCAAAAAGTTATGGACGGATTTTTAACGAAATTTACAGAGATTGTTAGGTATGTTAGGAGGAACAGATGATTAACTTTTGGTGAAGATCGTCGCTGCGTTTGTCTGCCTCATTTTTCTCAATTCCATAACTCAAAAAGTTATGAATGGATTTTTATGAAATTTGCACGAGTTGTTATGTATATCACAAAGATTAAATGTCCAAATTTTTGGGACGATCTGTTTGTTTGTTTGTTCGTTCGTTCGTATGTTTGTTGATATGTTTGATTTTAGGTTTGTTAGTGCAATAACTCAAAAAGTTTTGAGTGAATCTTTATGAAACACACAGGAATTGTTAGTAATGTTAAAAGACATAAATGATTAAATTGTGGTGCAGATCAGCTGGTTTGTTTCTATGTTTGAGTTGTGTTTGTCATAGTATTTGTTACGCAGTACCTCAACAAGTTTTGAATGGATCTTTATGAAATTTGCAGGAGTTATTAGTAATGTTTAAAGATATTAATGGCTAAATTTTGGTGCAGATCGGTTGGTTCGTTTGTATGTTCGATTTATGTTTGTCATAATATATGTTTGTTAGCAGCATAACTCAAGCAGTTATGAAAGGATCTTTAGAAAATTGCAGAAACTTTTAATACTATTAAAAGGCACAAATAATTAGATTTTGGAGTTGATACAAATGAAATCATGGTTTCAGTGCCAATTTGACTTTTTCGTTACCGTTGCCTTTCTTGGCGGAGGTATGCGCTCTCAGAGTGCTCTAGTTGAATAATTCTTCTAATGCCTTCTTGCTAGTTTGGGTAGGATTCCTCTGGCGACTAACTTCCATTTTGGGATTCTACTCCCGTCCACCTTGCATTCTGGAACTCCTCTGACCCCCACAAGCTCTTTTTTAATTTCTCTGCATTGTTATCCCTGCCTTAGTTTTCCTCACCTGTCATTTTAGACTTCATGAAACCCATTAGATCGCAGAAAGTTATGTCCGGTAGAGGCAGCCCTTCTACCCTCTGGTCGAGGTACGTCACTTCAGACCACGGGCGACGATCCACAAACGCTTTACTGGTAGCCTCGTACGTCATCTGTGCCAACATGCCCATGCTGTGGATATAGAAAAGTAATGACAGATAGATAATTATGCAATGGGCAGAAAAAGGAAATGTGGAAAAAAATAGTGCAGAGGAAATTGGTTCTCACCAGGCGAAGGTCGCGATACCCCAGAAGGCCCGGATGAGGACAGACGAGCGGGGTTCCACCACGTGGCTGAAGCCGTGGGCCGTCGTCTTCTTGCAGAAGTCCCTGCAGGGGGGGGGGGATCGAACATTTGAACAAATGTCGACTCATTGCATGTCAACTAATGTCAATTAATATCCCTAGACAGTGCATGGTGGACACTATATGCCATCTAAGAACTTCGTGCACCGGCAGAAATCACGACATACATTGTGAAAATTAGTTCTATACTTTTAATGATCTTCGTGAACCTGACCTCTAGCCAGTGGTGGACACAGGTTGAGTATATTCAGATCCGACTACTAGAAAACATCAATCTATTATTATATAAAACTCGTCTCTAACTAGTAGCGGGCCTAGGTAGGGTGATGCCCAATGACAGTCCACAAAACATGAATCCATCGCCTAACCTTAGCTATCTAAGTGCCTCAAAGTGATATTTCGTATTGTTTAAGCTTTTCTCTCGTATCGTACCAGATACGTAACACTTCATAGTGGGTTAACCCTAGGAGAGAGGCAAAGTCATTGATGAAAGAAAAGGTTCACGTTGAAGTGAGCTTGCAGAGTCAATCCAACGAGAGAGGCAGTTTCGTTCATGAAAGAAAAGGTTAAAAACATCGATTTGTAGGAAACTAAAGCTCGTTCTACTACATATCATGACCTGATATTTAGAATCCTTAACTAGTTACCTAACTTTTTCGGTGTATGCAAATCTAACGCAGCTTATGATTTTTTAAAGCTAATTTTTGAACTACAGAAATCCGAAACGCCGCTCCTAGAGGACAGACAGTGTACATATATTGTTGCCAACCAGAGATGGGCAAGAAAATGTACATCGCACTAAAGACGCAAATTCAGAGAAAATAGATTATTTTTAAATCTTAGGATACAGACAGCAACGTTGCCAGAAAATCTTCCACGGAGGGGGCGCTGATGGGAGGGGGGGCCTGGCAAAATTCATGGGGGACGTGAAAAAAACTCGGCCCTAAACAATACAAATTTAAAGATTTTTTCAAGGCCCTCATTTCCACGGGAGACCAGGGAGGGCGCAAAACCAGAAATATTTCCTAGGGCGCGATGCCGAAAACCAGCAAAGATATTTACTAGGGCGCGAAGCCAATACCTAGCAAATATATTTACTAGGGCGCGATGCGGAAAACTCTTAATGATGTAAAAAAAGTGCGATGCCGAAAAATCATCATGGGGCAAAAATGCAGGGGCGCGATGCTGAAAAGTAAGTCGCGGCGGTACCGCAAAGATAGAAGGGCGCGATAGCGCAAGAGCTGCTAAAGGTGCCCATCTTCGCTTACCACGCTCACCTCATAACACTTCCAGCGCTCTTCGTCATTTCCGCAGCGCCGACGATGATTTTCTCCTTCGTCAATCGAGAAAAGTTCATGAGGGGAACATGTTTCGTCATCCGGGGCACAAACCCTGTCGCCGTTTCCTTGTCTTTCTTGCTTGCCGCTTCAGCGGTTTCCTTTTCCTTTTTCCCTGTCGAATTCAAGCCATTTTTTCCCACATCCAGCTCTTTTTTGACGCCAGTGCCCCTGAACCCTTCATTACTTTCCTCTTTTTGGAAAAAATCATCAACGGTTGTAGTTTGGAATTGGGAGTCTTTATCTGCTGTTACATCTTGAAATTGCTGCTCCACGTTCCTGTTATTGGATTGTTTCTCATTTGTTTCAAACTCAAAATTCTTCTCACTCCCTTTCGTTTTCCCAATTTCCGGGAAAGTTTCTCCGTTCTTCCTATCATCTCCTCCAATCTCCACCTTTGCTTTCCTGTTTTTATCGTTTTGTCGTTTTTCCTGGNTTTCTCATTTGTTTCAAACTCAAAATTCTTCTCACTCCCTTTCGTTTTCCCAATTTCCGGGAAAGTTTCTCCGTTCTTCCTATCATCTCCTCCAATCTCCACCTTTGCTTTCCTGTTTTTATCGTTTTGTCGTTTTTCCTGGTCCTTCGGGCATGTTTTTTGCAGAGTTTCACTAACTCTTCCCCATACGTTTTCAAAGATACTCTGCTTTTCTTGTTCCACATCACTCACATCATTGAGATGATCAAGTTCCAGGGTTTTCGAATGGACCGATTTCTTGAGGTCCACCGAACTATCATCCGTTATGATAATTTTCACATCTGCACCAATTTTTTCACAGTTGTGTGCTGGCTTAGCAAAATCTTTTTCATCAAAATTCGTAATTTTAGGGACCGTTTTGTCAAAACCCGACGGAATCTCAAGATGCGTTGATTTCTTCATAGAATTCACGTACAAATTCTTCTCCATGCTTGATTCGCAAGAAGATTTGCATGAAAGTTGTCTCTTCCAGACTTCCCTATCCTGCACCGCTAAAGGAAAAGATTGGGTCACTCCTAAAATTTTCTTTTCACGGGACACGTTTTCTTCGCTGTTGTTCTTAGGCTGTACTGCATTATTCTTCTTTTGCTCGCCAGTTTCTTCTACAAGCTTTTTGGCAGCGCTAGTGTTTTTTGCCCCCATTTTTGCTCATAATCTGGAAAATTGAAAAATACAGTTTAACAATCATAAATAAACGGTAAATATGCATCATTGACACGCATACTCTCATAATTGACGCGTACATATACCCCTGTCATTGGTTTAATGGTTAACTCGTTTGGTATGTGATGGCACTGAGCCATGTAGATTAGGTTGTGCATTTATAGCTGTAATATTGCTAAGAAATGAATGTACACAAAATTTTTAATGTAAGCTGTAATATAATAATCCAAGAACACCTCCCGCCTCTGGAGAAGTAAATGTTAAATAAACAATGGCTCGTACACACGTCTGCATTGATTCAGTGCATACCAATGAGAAAAAAAATAGTTTGAATTTATGGTTTACGCAATGTAGATTGCAGCACGCAAAAAAACGATTTCTTGAGCCAAAAAAGTTCTCTGAAAACTGCTATGCAAATTTAAATATGATGCATTTTTAGACGAAAAAGACTCTACTGGTATCGCTACAAGAACGTCGATCGCTTCAGTTTTTTTGTTTTTTTTTTTCGAGAAGAATAGTCTTCAAAAAACGCTATATAATTTTTAATTCTACTTTCATCTTGTGGGGGGAAACAAACTCTACGGATATTACAACAGATATTTCAATTACTTTTTGAATCTCAGAATGTAGGTAGGAATCGTGAGCAACGACTAACTTAAAGTAACCGAGTAATTGACTTGAGATTTATTTCTTCTTTTAATTAACACAACTTGAAAAGTGAAAAACGTCATCGATATTTTTATGTACCGATGACGGTGGAACGATAATTTTAACGGCCAAGAGCACAAAAAAAAATAATCAAAGAACTACTCTAAGCCTGCAGTTTTTCCGTATTTCTTGGTAAACTATCGCATTACACTCCCCTCCGAATTGTCTACAGAGAAATTCAATGCGCTTAAAAATCATCTCAACAAACATAGGGAGCAACACCCTCCACAGTTACCAACTCCTGTTTCGGAATGCCTAAACTCATACCGACCAAATGTTCAGAGGCCCCTAATCCATTACTTTTCATGTCCCAGCTAATTCGATGACTACGAGACCCACAGATCTGCTACAAGGAACCGGGCTTGTAAGATCAACACCTTGGCTGAGTTTATTTGCTTCTTCTTTTCTACCTCAGATATCTGAATAATGATGACAAAACAGCAATAGCTCATAGAGGACCGGGGAGGCAGTCTCGACCGGTCTCTGGGAAAGGGCCTGTGGGTCCGCCTATCGCCAGCTATCTACTCTATACGCATCGGTTCCATTATACCAACTTACCCTTATAATCAAGCCATCGCTACTCTCCGTCCCTGTTATAACATATAACAATTTGAATAACATTTTACATGTAACACAGAATTTTCTCAACGGTATGAACATAAGGCAATTTTTTATTTTATTTTTTATTTAGCTACTTATCTTTTTTTTATTTATTTTTAATATTTTTTTGCGTGAATGAATGACGATTTTATCCTATCTTAAAGCATCAAATCAGGAGGAGGAAGAGACCAAGCAACGATACGAATAATAAACTGGATTCTGTTAATAATCCATTGTTCGGTTTAGTAATAAAAGTATGTTGTGTTACCACTCCTTTATCGCTGTGATGAGTAGGCAGTGTGGAGCGGCTAGGAACCTATGACGAGCAGTCCTTGCTGTTTCTTTTGACTTTCCTTTTCCTTCCCTGGACCTTTTTCGTCATGGGCTTCCTTTCCTTCACTTGACCTTCCCTACCCTTCCCTTGACCTTACCTTAAACCTTCCATTGACTGGACCTTCCCTTCCCTTGATCATGTAATTCTTTCTCTTGATTCTCTCTTTTGACCTTGACCTTCTATTCTCTTCTCTTGACCTCGACCTTCTCCTTCCTTTGACCTCGACCTTCTTCCTTTGACCTCTACCTTCTCCTTCCCTTGACCACGACCTTCTCCTTCCTTTGACCTCGACCTTCTCCTTCTCTTGACCTCGACCTTCTCCTTCCTTTGACTTCGACCTTCTCCTTCCTTTGACCTCGACCTTCTCCTTCCTTTGACCTTACCTTTCTCTTCTGTTCACTCTGACTATCCACAGTAATGGCTTGTTCGATGAGCATACTTTAACTAAGATAACGTAATTCATTTAGCTCAAGATAGTCTACAAGGTTAAAAAAAAAGAATTCGATACAAGCTTTCTCAGTCAGCAGAGCAAATTCAACCAAAAAGTATACAGCTCTCGGTGATGCTAGAAATGCTTTTCTAAATATAAAGTCCGCCTTAAGTCGCAAGACACCACGAACGAACGAACGTACCAGCCCCGCGCACTTTATCGAAATGGTTCGTTTTTCCTCCACACTTTCCAACCCGGTACGGCTTATCTCCAGATTCGGCGTAATTTGCTTCCTTATCGACGGTCCTGTTTGCACAGCCTCTCTAATGATGCTGCGAGATTATTATAATCACCGCATTCATGTTTACATGGCGTACCTTATGCTTTGCAACGTCCGAAGCGTATTTGGTTGCCTGGAAAGTCCTCACGGTTTTTGCACCATGACATTTTACTGAAGTGTTTGATCTTCTTTTTTTATTATTCTTTTATTTTCTTCACCCGCTGGGCTGGTTGCGTGGAGGTTTGTTAACCTCATGGAGTTTCTCCGTTCCCACGTCGCCAGTCTGGTGTGATTTAATAATAATAATAATAACTTGAATAATAATATATATTTCTCATCTGGATGCATACAGTAAAGTATAGAACTATTCCTTATCCCACTAAAAAATGTTCATCCGGTGTTCCATCTCATCTTCATCACCGAACGTTTTCCCTCGCATGGCGTTAGTAAGCAATCGCCTGCAGTTAATGATAATAATAAATGTGCGCAAATGCCACGAGAGCTTTGCCTGCTAAGTGAACAACTCGTTGATTTCGAGACATCTATTTTCGTTTTAAGTAAGAGTGCCATGAATAACGTTGTCTAGATCTTACCCGGAAGTTGGGAGGAGGAATGCAACCATTTGGACACTTTTTTTTTTATCCTGAAGCTGCTCGCGGCCCAACCGGTTTGGACATTTTTATCCTAGAGCTGTTCGCGGCCCAATAGGTTTGTACATTTTTATCCTAGAGCTGTTCGTGGCCCAACCGGTTTGGACACTTTTTATCCTGGAGCTGCTCGTGGCCCATCAGGTTTCGACACTTTTTATCCTGGAGCTGCGCGCGGCCCAACCGGCTTGGACATTTTTATCCTGGAGCTGCTCGCGGTCCAACAGGTTAATAATAGCACTTCTCATGTAAAAATGGGGATCAGGGTGCGAACCAAGATTGGGTGGAACGCGGGAGACAGGAAGTAGGGCGGAGTAAAATAAAAAAGCCCAAATTCGTGTGAATTTAGTTCCCTCTCCTACTGCCCTCAAGGTTAACAAAGAGCCTTAACAGAGAGAAGGGAGCCGGGAGCCTCATCCGAGAAGCCTAAGAGTCGGGTGTGGCTGCAGCCAGTCGCCGTATGCACTTATCTCATATCAGTACATCAGTTTGTCTGCTGCTTCCCGTAAGACTCGCTGCTCCCCCATCACTTCCACCAATGAGATTCATGAACGCGTCACAGCCACACCTGATCTTGTTGACTTGCTGGCGAGCCCAAGTTTTAGCGGCATGGTTCCTCCTCCTTATTGAAGCTCCTCCAAGGTTAATCAAGGTGAGGGGTATTGACGAGCCATCAATATTTGATGGCAGAAAAAAGGTTCAAGCGCAAGTGATAACGCTGCCAAGGATATATTGCAAATTTCATCCTGATCGCTAAATTAAAACATCGACAAAATGTTAACCCCAGTTTACATTTTAGTTTTTTGAACGCGTTTACTCAGTCAATCGACGGAACGTTTTGTAGAAGCAACATGAACACAATAATCGATCGCTGCGAAAAGTTATGAAAATGATAACCGTTAAATCAGTTGCCACTGTAATTTTCACTAGGCAAGTTACGGATATTTCTTCAAAATTGAAGTGAATTAAAACTCAGAAAACAGTACACTTTTCTCCTGTTTTTTAGTACAGTAACACGTTCTGACTGAACACGTACGTTGAAAAACTAATTAGCGTGTAGATCGGCCCGTACTTGTGGTACTTTATCATAGCTTTCGCCGTGTTGCCCATGACTGCCACCAATATTATGCGTGATTATAATGCAGTTAGTTGAATTATATATTTATTTACACTATGTGCTTGAGAAAGTTGCATTTTGTGAATGGTTTAAGTTGAAGAATAATTAATTGAAGCAAACGGACATTTGATCCGACATGGCTCTGAGCCATACCCGTTTTTCGCCAGGGTGAACTCACTCTGATAGACCGGCAAAAGTCTTACATTCCATTCTCACTCTAAATAATTCAACCCAGCGAACAATTTGACGTTGATTCTACGTAGAAATCAGGTCGTAAGACCACAGATCAACGTGCTATGCAATTTATCTGTAGTCTCCAGATTACGCTGTTAGCACGTTGTGACCAGCACGTTGTAGGGCAACGTGCTGACAATGTTATGACAACCTCCATAGCTACCTGACATTGTCAATTCAGCTCCGGATAACGTTGTTAGCACGTCGTACCACAACGAGCTGGATACGTCCTCAGCGCGTCGTATCACAAAGTGCTAAGGGACTGCCCAGTACATAGTGCTAAGGACTTGCCCAGCACATTGTGGTATGACGTGCTAACAACGTTATCTGGAGTCAATACGTTCAACTTGCAAAGCACGTACTGAGCCACCGCTCACAACGTTGATTGTGCGTCGTGTGTTAGCCATGAATAATTTTATGCCATTCACAAAATTAGAAGGCGTTCAACTGACAGGCGAAATTAATATGCCCTGGCTTGATTTGCCTGATTTCAATCACAGTTATAAAATTAAATGAAATTACGGTATTCATAAAATACTACTATTACGATACTTGTTCAGTAAACTAGTGTAAAACAATATAGGTAGCAATGAATCATGTTTCATGTTCCATGTTTTAAAAGCTACTAGAGGGCCTAGCCGTCAAGAATGACTGTAAACATTTTGTGATCAAGCTTTTTATTGTTCCGGTTCCTATTAT
>LQNS02278186.1:3249899-3260718 GCA_001587735.2 Parhyale hawaiensis | reverse complement strand
TGTAGATCGACTTACGATCCTCCTCCTAGAACAGATAAAGTTTGTAATAAAGTAGCTATGTAAAATGGGGCTCCCCTGAACATGTGCATAATTTCTCTCAGTGTAGATCGACTTACGATCCTCCTCCTAGAACAGATAATGTTTGTAATAAAGTAGCTATGTAAAACGGGGCTCCCCTGAACATGTGCATGCTGATGTATGCAACTATGCATTGTATATGTATGTAGGTACATACCTACATATAGCTAGGTACTGTACATTAGCTCCCCTCCATGCTATTGTCCGGCTACGGTTGCCGATTCATAGACATGTTCTCTAATTCGTATAAGGTGCCGAACTCGAGACTTCCTCTAATTCAGCACATCACGCCGAAATAGCGACGTGTTGTGTAATTCAGCAAATTCGTTGCTTCGGCAACCCCAGACCCCTGAACCATTCGAATTAGAGGGACATTACTGTACCGTGCAGGTTAGTAGATGAGCCCTTAGCTTGGTCTATGGATTAATTATTTCTTTGTACCCTAGTTTTCTTCCTTTCACTTTCACACTCCTACTGATGAAACTTTCCTATGTTTTCTTCCTATTTTTCCCCAAATTGCTGTTCCCATGCATGTTGATCCTATGCATTTGTTCCACTTTTCTATCAACAAACTACATGTCCCTTTCTTTCCCTCTCTTGAAGTACCAAAGTTGTTTCTAGGCGGGCTTAAACAACTTCTATGATAAGCCTAATAGTTATTTTTCTGATAACTCTCGGTGCTAATAGCAATTTAAATCCTTTTTTGGCCAAAGCCAGGAAAAAACGCAAATATATACCTATAGCTACTGTGTTGGCTACCGGTAATACCGTATAGTTAGGTAGCTACATCTCTATTATTTGACATTCCCCTCCTACATTTTACAGGGTGTTGAGGTACGCATCACTGATGCCAGCGACCCTCTGCTGCTGCTGTCCTGCTGCGTCACTGCTGCAGACTACCCTATGCTGCGGGCTGCCCAGGTCAGTTGCAGTCCTTACCGCCCTGCTGACTACATATTTTCTTCTGTTCACAGGCCGCATAGTAGGTATTAGTGACGCTGTACCGGTATTGTTTTTATCATGTCTGTGTTTCTGTCCTTTCACGCTTTTGAGTTATTCCTTAATTGCGTTTTCTGCTCTTGTAGTCAAAGAAAATGGATTAGACAATCGTAGACTCGTGTGCAGACTGTAGCTCAGTCTTGCTTCTCTTTTCCCCCGGCAATTTATTCGTATGTCATGTGCCTTATCCAGTCCACCGAGGTGGGACTTTGTGAACCTACGGTTGTATGGTCCCGATGTCGTCGGTTTTAGTCTTTGTAACTTTGGAACTCTTAGGAGTTTCTATTTAAAGTTATTCAAGCACTTCCTTGTCGCTACATTACCTGGAAAGTGAGTTAGATAGCAATTTGACTTTGTTCAACATTCGTTTGAGCTTAGGAGGAAGTTATGAGCACATGGAGTCGAGGTTGGGCACCTCTTGGTCTTAGGAGCCGGAGTAGGCAGAATACTAGGCCCTATAGGCTTGATTTTCTTGACCTCCCGGTTTTCATAAGTCATTGAAGGTTACGGTATTCATCGAGTCAGTCCCTGCTCCCTCACGGCTCCACCTAAGTTATTCCAATTACATTTCCCTGTTTGCTGTTCTCATGTGCAGTGTTGTGCCGCATGGGCTTCCTGAAAATTTTAGCATTCAGTTGACTCCCTTATTAGCTAAAGCTCATTGGACATAGTAGAGGTTTCCAACCGAGGGAGGGTGCTCAGAGCCCCAGGGGATGCCAGATGACCTTCGAGGGGGCATGAAATCTGAGATAATGTAGAGTTGCTAAGCTACATACCGTAGTTATTCACACATTTGGTGTAAATTTCATGCTTTATCATCTGCTGAGTTATATTCGTAAAGTGTGGGAGAAAATACTCGATGTTTTCAAGGGGTGGCTGGCTTAAAAATGCTTGGGAATCCTTGGCATCGAGGAACTGGAAGTGACCTGTGTCACAGCTAAGCCTTTAACATGTCTTTGATCATTCCACTTTTATTCTCTTACTGATGATACTTTATTCTCTTTGTCCTCTTCTTTCTCGACTTGCTGTACCCATGTGCGTATACCAATAGTATAATAATAACAACCCATGTGCGTTGATTCTGTACGGGAACTCTTTTGTGCTTGAGTTCCTCATTTCTATCGACATATTTCCATTAGCAGTATCTTAATCTTTTATATCACCTTTGTTGTGGAGGCGTAGGCTTAAACTATTCCAAAGCACAACAGTAACTATTGTATTGCCTGCCCATCTCCACGTCGTATCCCTCCTCAGGGTTTGCTTGTGGACTTCTCAGCATTCCCCCAACATCTGGTGGAACTTCTACGCAGTTGCCAGCAGCAGGGTGACCCCCAGCAGGGACCGAAGTGAGTACCCACGCTCGGGGTCTTGGGCGCGCTCGACATGCTCCCGAGTCGGATTATCTGGGTCACCTAGCTGACTCAGGACTGCAGGATTTTATGTACAATGTCCAACTTTCTGGCTTCAATTCTTGGGTGCAGCCAGTTTTCGCCTCAGAATTCGGTCACTTTCAAATTTTGACTCCAGTTTTTAATTCACACTCCTGGGCCTAGCCAATTCCCAACTCCGGTCCCAGCCCGTTTCTGACTCCTGCCCCCCCACACACCCACATACAACCAAATGCTTTACACTACCGACTCAGACTGTATTAGATACCTAGCTACATGTAAGACCAAAGGCCGTGTGGTTAGGTACGGTAAGTTACGATTGATCATCCTATGTTATAGTGAGTTACCCTATTGCCCTGAAGGTCAAGCTAGGGTTCCCAGACATTTTTCTTTTATGGCGACTTTTTTCCTTCACTATTTATAGTGGGCGGCCCGCTAGGTGGGCCGCCGATCGAGGTGACCGATTTTTTCTGCGTGGCTCTTACCTCGCCCGTGCGGAGGGCCACAGAAGCAACCGACCGCATACGCGCTTCTTTCTTCTGTCTTCTTCTCTTTTCGTCCTTCATCTCTTGCCACCTGAGCACAACGTTGTGGTTCCGGCTGTAAGCCGAGTAAATCATCGTAGATAGCTATTGATTGTCTTCGTTTCAGAAATAGCGTGACAATACCAATGTTATAATGATAAAACTAAAACTCCTGCCCCTCAAAAGTGCCCAACTTGTTGTTCAACCTTTCATGCCTATCTACACGCTTTCTCAGCACCTATAGAACTGTTTATTATTTAGGTTCGTGCTGGTGCTCACCAACTGTTCGGCTGTCCCTGGTCTCTTGACACCAGCCGGAGCTGCTGCTGCCGAGGCGCCTGTTCTCCACAGAGGTAAGCACCGAAGGCTCACTTGACCCATTTGTTCCAAGTGGAAGGAAGGTACCAGTTCACTTGGGTTTCCTTCAAAGCTGTTCTATGTCCGTGCGAGCCTTCGTCCCCTTGTCAAACCTAACTAACTGACAATTCAAGAGGGAATGAATTCATTGCCGTGTCCCTTTTTATCTCGCCCTCGGTATGTGCATCACTAATGAAGATCCCCCAAGGGATATAGGGCTACTACTTACTAGATTGGCTTTCTCATCGTCTCTACCTATTGTAGCCATCATAACTCGTATAGGTTTTGTAGACTCAATTAGTTGATGCTGAAAAAGATATACGACTGAATCGTTACTAGCGATGAAAGTAGGTACGGATAAACCTCCTCATTTGTACGGATTTTGTTTATAAAATTAGCAAATTTCCTGATTTTAGCAAATCATGAACATGCAAATTGCATTAACATCTGGATGTAAGTATCTAGTTTTCAGAACTAGCTTTTGGTACAGTAGCTACCTATAAAAATTGAGATGAAATATGAGTTTGTGATAAATTAGGATTAAACAGATTGGGAGGATTTATGAAGTGAAATGCCTACGTTGGTTGTTATGTAAGGGATTCACTGGTAAATACAAAAGTTATATCAGCTGATGAATGAATTGAGCTTAGGGGATTTACCTGTATCTAATTAGAATAAATACCCTAGCTGCCATATCAGTTGATGTGCCTCGTAGGTGGCGTGCTTCTGGAGGTGGTGGAGCGCAACGCCTTCAAGCGTCTCTGCCATCTGTCGCTCTCTGTTACCCCTGCAGCCACCTCAGCCAAACTGGCTTACTTGGCTGACTGTCTCAGTCTCCGGTTCCGAGATAGACGGTCGCTCGTGTGAGCGGACGTCCGTCGGAGAAGACGGCGGCTGTTTTCCGATGAGGATTGCCAGGAGGAGCTGCAGGAGTGCCAGCGGCAGCTTCAGCTGCAGAGACAGCACCATGAAGATGATATCTCTCGTCTGCAGCAGGAGCACAGGCTACAGATCTCCGCAGAGAAGGAAAAGCTGCTCAAGCTGCAGAGTGACAGTGACCGGAGGGTGGAACGGGTCCGTGCCGAGCTCGAGTCCAGGCACTCTGCGCGCTGCCAGCAGCTGCAGAAGAAGATCGACACACTCTCCGCAGACTGCAGATCCGCAGCGCAGCACAGGGCTGAGGCGGAGGCCGCCCTCAGGGAGTCCCGAGGTCGCGTCACGGCCGCCGAGAACCGCTGTGCGGACGCAGAGCAGCAACTGCTGCGGACACGGTCCGCACTCACCGCCACCGAAGAAAAACTGCGGACCGCCCACAGCCACGAGTCCGCGTTGCAGGAGCGACTCGCCCACACGGAGAGGGACCGCAGCGAGATGAGGAGGTCCCTGCAACACACGACCGTGTCCCTGCAGAGCACCCAGGAGAAGCTGGCGTCAGCAGAAACCTCCCTGGCCGAACTGACGGCCAAGTGCAGCCGCAGAGAAACATCTGCTGCCGCAGTCTTTGTGGAGCTGCAGAAGAGTTTACAGGTCAGTTTCTATAAGGTTGCCTTACCTTGATGATCTTTCGGTCGAGATCCAGGTGGTGTTATGTACGCCACCCACCTTGTGCAGAGGGGATGCTGCACTCCGTGACCAGCGGGGTGGCTATCAGCGAGTTATCCCCTCAATTCACGTAGCTCCTTGCAACAGGTTTATCTAGCACTTTCAGTAAGTTTTTAAACTTTGCAGTTTCTGTACTGGTAATATTTCTAATATGATGTGGCATCTTGTTGAATAATCTCGCCCCTCGGACCACGAAACTATTAGAATACTTTGTGGCTATCGCATCACCACCAGTTTTGATCGGATTGCGCACTTCACAAGTGCGACCAAAACGATCTGAGTGTCTGGCCAGGATTCACCCATTGACGTTGACAGTAATTCCTACTAGAATTTTCCAAACATATATGATCGTAAATCATTCGAATCTCCTTTGAATTGAGTACATTTGAAAGTGAGCAAGTGTTTCGTGATAGTTTAAATCTTGCATGCCCCGGATTTTGGCAGTGAACGATCTCTGGATAGCCTCGAGGCGCTCTAAGTCTTTCCGTTTGCTTGGCATCCAAAGAGGTGAACAGTATTCAATTCTCAGCATATCAGTTGTTTCCATAATATGAACGTTGTGTTTGCCTCTCGTGAAGAGAGAAAGTTCGAAGCACCCATCTGCTACATTTCTTGCCTATGGTAACAACTCGAGCCACGTGATCTTCAAAAGTGGCATTATCTTGAATTCTCACCCCAAGGTCCCTAAAAATTTGCCTTCTCTCGATTTTGCTCCCATCTCTCGTCGCATAGGACGTATATTCAGTAAGGTGAAGTTTTTTCCGTATCGTAACAGTGCAAATTTTGTTTCGTCAATGGTCATGTTGTTGACCGATGTCTATTGAAAGACGTTGGTTAGATCTAGTTGGAAATCCCGTACGTCCGCCATTGATTGTACCGCTGCTAATATCCGTGTGTCATCAGCGAACAATGAGGGAACGGCAATCTTGCATTGGTGCCCCATATCATTTATCATGATGAGGAAGAGTATTGGACCAAGCACAGTATTTTGTGGGACTCCACTAAGCACCGGCTGTCATTTGGACGTTTAATTATTTATAATTACACTTTGGGTTCGGTTTGTCAGGGAAGCCTTTGATCTATCTAAGACATTTTCCATGGATGCCCATGTTGAAGAGTGTGAGTATTTCCATGGTTTACTTTATCGAATGCTTTGGCAAAATCGAAGTACAGTATATATATTTCGTTCACATTTTTGCCGTAGTATAGTAGGTCTAGAATAGAGTCATAATGTTCCCGCAGCTGGGAAGTGGTTGAACATTTATGGCGAAACCTTGGGAAGTGGTTGAACATTTATGGCCAAAGCCATGTTGCAAGTTGGGAAAGTTTTTTCTAGCAACTAGGGACTCATTGTTCAACTTAGGGACTTACCATTGGCATCATTGCTGTCGACTTCCTTTGTGCCATCGGGACGACGTGCCGGCTGGACGTCAGATCTTAACCCTATATTGCAAACTGTCAATTTCCTCTACTTGCTGAGCAACGCGACAGCAAATTTTTGTTCGTCACATTAAGGTGAGGTTGAGCGGGCGGTTGCAAACTGTGGTTTCGGCATTAGGCTCTAATTAATTCTATTAATAATATTAACGATAGTAACTGTGCTTTTGTGCCCTATACAAAATGTCCATAGATGGGAAGCTGATCCTTGCACACCCGCAGGTCATCAAGACCCTGCAGCAGAAGCAGGCTGACCTCCAGCAGCAGAAGAAGGAGCTCTCGGAGGCCCTCCTCCTTCAGGAGCAGCAGCTGCACGAGAGCAAGTCAAGAGCTGACGCCCTGGAGGCCCGGCTCTCTGAGAGCGCTGCCGCTCTCACCGAGAGCAGGAGCCATAACGACCAGCTCTCTAANCGGAGGCCCTCCTCCTTCAGGAGCAGCAGCTGCACGAGAGCAAGTCAAGAGCTGACGCCCTGGAGGCCCGGCTCTCTGAGAGCGCTGCCGCTCTCACCGAGAGCAGGAGCCATAACGACCAGCTCTCTAAAGAGCTCGAGGACACCAGTGAGCACCTGAAACAGGCCGAAGACCGAGTCAAAAACAGCGAAAATGGTGAGTCGGAATTCCTCTTCACCAGTGATGGGTCGGATGTCGTGTTTTTGACATCCGCTGATGTTGCCATCTTGACATCCGTGGATGCAGGTGCGGATGTTCCGCGAATTCGACTATTCGCCCGCCACAAACACGCGCACACCCCTCCCACGACGGCAGTTTATACAACACTTGGGAGAAAGACTTAGATGGTGCTTTGTTGACAGGGACAGCCCTTGCACACATTTGAATCCAAATGAGAATTTTCAGTTTTCTGTACTAAAGATGAGCTTAGTGGATAGTGATATACCTGCGCATCCGCGCCTCCTTTGCTGCGGATTTTTGAGTCGCGTGTCGCAGGTACGGTTGGGTCTGTGCTTTAATAGAGAGGAGGGAGCCCTGCCGCCTTAGGTTAGACTGGCTAACGATCCAAATTTTTGAGTGTGGCTGAATCGCGATTGCATGAATACATTCCCACGGGTAGAAATCAGATCAGCCATGAAAGTGAGTGCCTCTGGCACCTAGCGACTGTAACGGGCGAACAAACGCACATTAATCTCAGTGGTGGAAGTGACGCGGGTGCAACAAACAAACTAATGTACTAGTATATGATAGGTGCATACGGCGACTGGCAGCAGCCACCCCGGAAACTTGAGCTTTACGGACGAGGCTCCTTGCTCCCTCCTTTGCATTAAACCTCCTTGGCGCTAGCGAGCGCAGGTAAACTCGCGACTCAAGAGTCAACAAACTCTTGAGGTGTAAACGGTTCCTAATGCCGGGGACACATTAGGCACTTACACAGACAACTTGATGCAAGGATGCGAGACTCGGACGTCATTTATGCCACGGTATCTATGCTACCGATTTTCAGTAGCTATGTATCGAAACGGCCCGGGAGCTGCTCATCCGAGCAACCAGTTGGGAGTTAAAATATATATGTGGCCTCGGCATAGGCTAAGTGAATTAACTATAGCTATGTTCCCTAATACTATTCTTACGTGGAATACGGAGTCTGGAGAAGAAACTCGACTCCGACTCCTACATCAAGCCAGTGTCTGACTCATTTTCTAATCAAAACGTCCCCCGGATAACCGACTGAATCTTCTGACAATCGAGAGTCTCTCTCCTGCCCCAACCCAAAAAATATATATAATTATAGTGTACATCCAACTCCTTGACGGCGTGCATCACATTTCAATGTCTGTTAGGTTATCGAGTTGCGAACTTAGAGTACAGTATAATCATCTCAATACTCCTCGTGTGTATCTAGTTTCTTCTTGCTCTTTTCTTGCCATTTGCTAGGCCTTCGGGACGGCTGTCTTTCGTGCCCACTTTGCTTCCTTCCCATCTTTTACTCCTACTGATCTTTCTTCAATCTGTTCTTACTCTTCTTTCCCGACTTGCTGTTCCCATNCATGCGCGTTGATCCTGTGTGGGAACACCTTCGTGCATGGGTTCCACGTATCTATCGTCACACTATGTGTCCCTTGCTTCTTCCTCTGTTAGATCGCCTTTGCTGTGGAGACGGAGACTTAAACTACTCAATATAATAATAATAATTGCTCTCTTCTTCCTTAGAAATCTCACCCTGATTCGGACGTAATGACAGCAGCTCGTAGATGGCCGGGGCGTAAGTCCCGGCCCCTCTCAGGGAATGGGCCTGGTGGTCCGTCTACAGCCGGCTATCTCGTCTAATTTGAGAAACAATAAAAGTAATGAACTACTCACTAATTTGCTGTTCTACATCTCCCTCAGTCGTAGCGTGGCTGAACAAGCGCCTGACGGAGGCCGAGGCTGCCGCTGCCCTGGTGAAGAAGACGCCCCTTGCTGCTGCCTACCTCCCCACCAGACCCCCAGCAGGTGAAGCTACACACAGTGGGTGAATGCATGCCTGAATCTTATTATTAATATGGGTTCCTTACTTCTATCGTCGTACTATATGTCCCTTGCTTCTCCCTTCGTTAGATCGCCATTGTTTTGAAAGCAAATGCTTGAACTGTTCAATATAATGATAATAATATCGTTATTAGTGCTAGTATTATTATGTTGAGCAGTTTTAGCCGTTGTTACCGCTACAACGGTGATCTAAAAAGATGAAGAAGTAGGGGACATAAACTCGATCCACAGAAACTTGGAGCCCATGAGTGTTCCCACGAATGATCAACGCCCTTGGCAACAGTAAGTTGGGAAAGGAAAGGAAGAGTAGAACAAAGCATCAACAGTAAAATCAAGGAAATGGAAGGAAGCAAATTGGATACAAAAGCTAGACATGTTTTGGTGGACCCTTTCTCTGTCAGAATATATATGGGCCTTACGAACCTAGGGGCGAATCTAAGAATTTTTTTTCCGCAGGAGATGTTGCAGCTGGCCGCAGTTCCTGCTGAGAAGGTTAGTTTTGTAAAGTTTGGTTGGTTTTCTAGGTTTCCCCTTCTGTTCCGCAAGGTGGGCCACCGAATGGTGGTAAGCACTAAGCAACCCATCCCATGGGGCTCCCATCTGCTCCCGCGGGGGGAAGGGAACACGAAGGGCCCCTCCGCACATGTGTTTCTGTCTTAATCTCATTTCGTTTCTTTCCGTGTGCCGCGTGGCTGAGCGCATTCGGTCGGCTGAGCCGTCTAGGGTTAGTGATGCTCGCCCCCTCAGGGGCATAGGATGGGCCATAGGCCATAGGGTTACGTTCGCCCATCCTATGTTATTGGGATTAGCGCCCCCAGGGGGTATGTGTAGGTTACCTTAGCCATTAGCTAGGCCTTCGGGACGTCTGTCTTTCGTGCCCACTTTCATACTTCTACTTATCTTATTGCTGTCTGTTCTTCTTCTTTCCCGACTTGCTGTTCTCCTGCGCGTTGATCCTGTGTGTGAACACCTTCGTGCATGGGATCCTCGTTTTTCTATCGACATACTATATGTCCCTTCCATTTCCTCTCCTAGAAAAGCTTACAACTTATTTAGGGTGGCTTAAATTTTCTTATAATACCTAATAAGTGATGCTCACGCCTTATTTCCTGCCAGACGTTATGCACCTGGCCAAGATTGTTCTAAAAAAACTCCTTTGAGTTCTACTCAACTTCTAAACTACGTTAAAAAAAAATTGGATCGTTGTTCTATAGTCTTCGTATCCAATACAACGGGAAAACCCACAGTCTAATATTAATCTAAACGAGCTGTGCAATGACGGGAAAACCCACAGTCTAATATTAATCTAAACGAGCTGTGCAATGACGGTAAAACCCACAGTCTAATATTAATCTAAACGAGCTGTGCAATATAACTTAGAAAAAAAGTTTCGAGAGATCTCGCCCTTGGATATTTTTGTTGTCCTTCTCAGAATATCTGTGGGCCTCTTGTCTCGAAGCCCCCCGGGGTATATTCTGGCGGGCCCTTTCCCTGCCACTATATATTTAGGCATTACACAGCCAAGGGTCCCGAGAGCCTTTTCCTCGGGAAATGTTGCAGCTGGCCCCAGTTCCTGGTGATGTTAGATTCTCGAGAGCCTTTTCCTCAGGAAATGTTGCAGCTGGCCCCAGTTCCTGGTGATGTTAGATTCTCGAGAGCCTTTTCCTCAGGAAATGTTNGGCCCCAGTTCCTGGTGATGTTAGATTCTCGAGAGCCTTTACCTCAGGAAATGTTGCAGCTGGCCCCAGTTCCTGGTGATGTTAGATTCTCGAGAGCCTTTTCCTCAGGAAATGTTGCAGCTGGCCCCAGTTCCTGGTGAAGTTAGATTCTCGAGAGCCTTTTCCTCAGGAAATGTTGCAGCTGGCCCCAGTTCCTGGTGATGTTAGATTCTCGAGAGCCTTTTCCTCAGGAAATGTTGCAGCTGGCCCCAGTTCCTGGTGATGTTAGATTCTC
>LQNS02278186.1:3196471-3229656 GCA_001587735.2 Parhyale hawaiensis | reverse complement strand
TCCTGGCCCCCAAAATGTCCAACCCCGACTCCTGGCCACAAAATTTCCAACCCCTCCGACTCCTGGCCCCCAAAATGTCCAACCCCGACTCCTGGCCCCCAAAATGTCCAACCCCGACTCTTGGCCACAAAATTTCCAACCCCTCCGACTCCTGGCCCCCAAAATGTCCAACCCCGACTCCTGGCCCCAAAAATGTCCAACCCCGACTCCTGGCCCCAAAAATGTCCAACCCCGACTCCTGGCCCCAAAAATGTCCAACCCCGACTCCTGGCCCCCGAAATGTCCAACCCCGACTCTTGGCCCGTAAACTGTCCAACCACTGCCCTCTATAAATGATAAACTTGATTTCATTACCAACTGCTATTACATTGAGTAATATCATTCTTCCTTCTCGTCTCGTTATTACTTCTATTTGATCGTTAATCACCATTAATTCAGTTGCCTCTAGTTTCTTTGCTTCCTAGTTCGTTTCTAAAATTGTTGTAGCTAATCATCATTAATCTAGCGTTGTATTTTTCTGTTTTTTCCTTCTATAATTCACCATCAATATAGTGGACTGTTTCATATTTTGCTGATTGTTAGTACCATTAGCAATATTAATACTTAATTGAATGTTCTGCACTTTTGTTGCAGAAGTTTAGTTGTTCTATATCAGGTAATATTTTGAAGAAAACACCTTTCGATTACTTATCTTTGATTGCGCAAAAATAGATGAATTCGATTGGTAATTTTTAGCACTACTAATGGCAACGATCTGCCCCAAGGGAATTGCCGGCGCTCGTTCGGCCTTCGATGTTTTAATTCAAAGACCGAGCAGGCAGGTGCAATGTGTCTTCCATTGCAAAATCGCGAGCCGAAGAAGTAGCAGATGTTTATGCAAAATGTCTGTTCATAGTTTTTGGTGATACTGGTTCTCTAGTTGGCTATCACTCTCGAGCAAAATCAGAGACCATATTGGTACGGCGGGAAAACCCTCATAATAATTTTTTTTTCTATCCCCCCCCCTCCAGGGGGCATAGGACGAGCCATAAGGTTTGGTTAATTTAGGTTCACCCAGTCTGTGCTATAGGAAGCAGCGCACCAGG
Source organism: Parhyale hawaiensis (assembly GCA_001587735.2). Taxonomy (NCBI): domain Eukaryota; kingdom Metazoa; phylum Arthropoda; class Malacostraca; order Amphipoda; family Hyalidae; genus Parhyale; species Parhyale hawaiensis. The sequence continues at coordinate 3,228,571 of LQNS02278186.1, read as the reverse complement.
GTGCTCGTTACCTTTGCCATTAGTTAGGCCGACGTCTTTTACCCCCACTTTGCTGCCGTCCGATTTCGTACTTCTACTAATATTACTTTCGTCTGTTCTTCCTCTTGTTTCCCAATTTGCTGTTCCCATGCGCATTGATTCTGCGTGGGATGACCCTCGTGCATGGGATCCACTTCTCTATCGCCATACTACTAGTACTATTTGTCTCTTCTTTCTTCCTCTGATATATCATCTTTTTTATGGAAACGGAGGCTTTAACTTCTCAATATAATAGTATTAGTACCGTAACTTGGGGCTTAAGTGCTCAAAATCTTTTTTTTTTTTGTGTGTGTGTGTGTGTGTTCAGAGGTGAAAAAATATATTTTGGTTCTAAAAACTGTTGAAGAAAAATACCTGAAATTTATTTAGGTTTTCCTCTATCCAACACAGTTGTCAGATTATCAACATCATTATTGGTTTTCGAGAAAAAAAATTCACAAATATGACAAGTTTCAAAAAATTCCATTGGGGCTAAAGTCTCCAAGAAACGAAAAACAATTTATAATTAATTTTTTTAAACTTTACAACAACAGAATGTAGATAATGTTAAGATTAGACCACAGGACAGTGTTTAGTTTTTCTGTTACCCTATAAAAAAAATCCCAGAATTCCCCCTAAAAATTGCTTTTGACTCTAATACCCCAGCTGGACACTATAGCCCCACTCTGCGGTACGCTCTCCCCGTCTTGGATCCTTCTGAGAGTAGCAAAGCCGGTTCACACCTTCCTTTTTCTTGTAGTTATGTATCATCTTACAAAAACAGAGTAAAGAGGGCTTTAGGACCAATATTTGTATGGTATTGGGGGTATGCACATGTTGGTCACTTCAGCCAAAGGAAGTAGGACACTTTAGCCCCAGTGACATAAAACGATAATAATTATTTAATAACTCACATTGGAATGATAATTTTTGCTATACACGTACCTGAAGGGCTGTAGAAAAACGTCCTACGAGGGTGGGGGCTGAAAGTTAGTACAGTAGTACTGTCTGGAGAGGGCTTAGCGTTTCAATTTATGTTAGACCTGAGGAAAGTAAAAAATTCGTAATTAATTTTTTTAAGCTTTCCAACCACAGAATATAGGTAATATTAGGACTAATTGACAGGTCAGTGTTTAGTCTTTCTATTATCCTATGGAAACTTTCCTTCAACTTTTAAGTTTTTGAAAAAATCTCAAAATTCCTAAAAAAAATTTGGGCACTTTCACCCTAGCTGGGCACTTTAGCTTCATTTTACGATAATGATAATTGTACCACTTCCGGAAAATCCCCTAACATGTTAAATATCCACTAAACATTAAATAAAGCTTTACATCCCGCTTACTTTTATAGATGAGCCATTTATCTCCTTAGGAGCATAAGATGGGCCATAGGGTTATATTAGTTAAATTCAGCTGTCATGGGTTACGTAGTGTCACGCCCCTGAGGGTCCCATACCGGCCCACAAGTAGCCCTAGCTAGGCCTTCTAAACGTCTTTCTTTCCTACCCACTTGACTCTATTACATTTTCATGCTCCTGCTTGTGATGCGTTGTTCCTTTCTTTCCCAACTTTTTCTATTGATGCACGTTGACTTAGAGTGCGAGGACATACTTAGGGTTTTTCTTGACACTAACTGTATATGTCCCTTATTTCTTCCCCTTTTTGATTTCAATTGCAGGTAAATAGGGAGGTTTGATACCCGCTTGAACACGTCCTTACATTGACCGTGATATATTATAGAAGTCAATATTTTGAGTAACAGAAAATAGACACACAGAAAAATATAATAAAGAAACACAGTTAACTTTATTGTTCGGTTGAATAGTCACATGATATTTCATATTTGCCTTTTAGTAACCTTTTTTCTGTATTATATTGTCTATTAACAGATATTTTTCTATTTGAAGGTTCCATATCTGAAGCCCGTTTTCATTCCAGTTAGATATCGCTTCAGTGTGTTAGCATTCTTTTCACTAATCTTGTTATTTCGGCGTGAGTTGTGCAAATGATCCTCCAGCGCCAGCTATCATTGGTACTACTACCACTATTTTGTCGGCGTGAGTTGTGCAAGTGATCCTCCAGCGCCAGCTATCATTGGTACTACTACCACTATTTTGTCGGCGTGAGTTGTGCAAGTGATCCTCCAGCGCCAGTTATCATTGGTAGGTACTACAACTACTATTTTCTCGGCGTAAGTTTTGCAAGTGATCCTCCAGCGCCAATTATCATTGGTACTACAACTATGATTTTGTCGTCATGAGTTTTGCAAGTGATCCTCCAGCGCCAGTTATCATTGGTACTACAACTACTATTTTCTCGGCGTGAGTTGTGCAAGTGATCCTCCAGCGCCAGCTATCATTGGTTCTACAACTACCAATCCTATCGCTCCCTGCAGTGCTGATTCCGGTTATGTAAATATTTAGCTATCTCTCAAGCAACGTCGAAACTTTCATAATGACCTCCAGCACTTCCTATTCCACCAAAGTGAAGAGTTTCGCACTGAAGAATCGCAGGAAAACGGAAACGTTGAAGCGGCGCCCAGAAAACCCGAATTTGTCTGAGCTGTTGACAGTCTGCCGCCGCGTGTTCGTGGACAGTGAACAGGCCGAACTGGGGTCCGAAATAGAGATCTGTGACAGCCAGCCCGGTGCAACCAAATCTGATGGGAAGAAGTATGCGCAATCTTCTAATCTGAATTGCAGTTCTGGTGTGCAGAATTGTGCCAAATCTGCTGATCAAAATTGTGCACTAGGTGTGCAGAATTGCGCAGAAGCTGCTGTTCAAAACTGCACATCTACTGCTCAGAACTACAAGACCAATGCTGTACCGGCTGTTCACAGACGTGTTAATGGTGATGGAACTCCTTTTAGCACCAAAGTAGTACGCCGTCCTAAGGTTCCTGTGTCTCATTCTGCAACCTCCAACTCACCAGTATTTTCCCCTAGCGAGAGCACTAGTAAAATAAATTATCATAACCCAATCAACGATGTAGCAAGCATCAGCATCGAGAATCCTAGTGCACCTTTCCGCGAAGCTTCTAAATCACCCATAATTCCTCGGAACAAAAGCGCAGATAACAAAGATGACCAAAGCAATCTCATCGATGAAGTTTACTTACGTATTGAGAAGCAGAGTGCCTATCGCCCCAAGGGTTCCAAATCTCCCATACTTTCTCGTAGCAAAAGCCCAAAGCAAGGAAATAATCGGAGCCCAACCGCTGATAGAGTAGTCTTAAGTGTTAATGCATCCAAGTCTCCTGTTATTCCACGTAGCAAAAGCTCCAATGAAATAAATTTTTGTAATGAAATCAGCAATGACGTTGCCTCGCAAGCTCAAAGTCCTAGTGCCCGACGTGCTACAGCGTCCAAATCTCCTGTAATTTCACGCAGCAAATGCCCAAAGAAAACGGATCATTTAACTAAGATCGATAAGGAAGTAATCTCACGTCCTAAAAATCGCAATATATCTAGTCATGAAGGTTCAAAATCCTCTGCAATTTCCCGTAGCAATAGCACAAATAATACATCTAGATCACCTATTTTGCGTAGTAAAATTAGCCACGATGCACAACGTAGCAAACCACGCCTGAAGTGCAGAAACGTGAATCTGCCATGTTCACGAGCTTCAAGAAAATCAGCTACTAGTCCCAGCACCGAAAATAGAAATATTCCTACAGCAAAGCACCAAACTAGAACTGCTAGTCCAAGCACCGAAAATAGAAATATTCATACTGCAAAACACCATACTAGAACTGCTAGTCCCAGCACCGAATATAGAAATATTCCTACAACAAAGCACCATACCAGAACTGCTAGTCTCAGCACCGAAAATAGAAATATTCTTACACCACAGCACCTTACTGTAACTGCTAGTCCCAGCACCGAAAATAAAAATATTCCCACAGAAAAGCACCATAAAAGATCCAGACTTAGAGAGACTGAAGTTCAGCATCCTAATAGCAGTGAAAATATTGCTATTGAAAAGCAACATAAAAGAACTAGACTTGGGGAGACTGAAGTTCAGCATCCTTCTAATAGTAGGGAAAATATTGCTATTGAAAAGCACCACAAAAGAACCCCACTTAAGAAGACTGAGGCCCCTCGACTTCGCTCGAATAACAATATTACAGAACTGAAATGCAAAACACATCTGGTATGCAACAGCGAAGCTGAACTTGGCTCTACTACCTCGGGTAAAGGCAGTGTAGAACAGAAATCGAAAATATACTTGGAATGTACGAGCAATACTCGGCTTCGTTCTAATAACTGTAAAACTCCGAAACTTTGCTCCAGTAGCTCAAATACAACTAGAGATAAAAAATCTAAAACAGACCCGGGATGTCACAGAGATACTCAGATTTGTTCTAATGGCTTCAAAACCCCTCGAATTTGCTCAGGTAAGATCCATGTTGGACAGAAATCCAAAACCCATCCTCTGGAATGTAGAATCAAGACTTCCAAAACCCTTCGGTTTAGCACCGGTATTAACCAGCTGACATTGAAACGTAAATCACAACCGGAATGTGAGAATGACACTCTTCGTTCCAAATCTTCCAAAATCCTTCGGTTTAGCTCGACTAAACGTCATATTGAAGATAAGACTGGGTCATCTGTGAAATGTTCTACTGATCCTATGATTGACTCTAGTCCAAGATGTCCTCGGAGTACAAAGTCTAATCAAACGAGTAACCTTGATCAGGGGTCGAGTCGAAAGAGTCTTGCGCATCCTTTCACTAGTCCTAGCGAAACAAGCCCTCCACTTGCTAAGAAACGAAAACTAACTGCTGTAAAGGATATCGATGCAAGAATATGTACAAAAAATACAAAGACCCGTAGCTCTATAGCAGTAGATGATGATTTGCAAAGAAGCGTCCAAAGGCTTGCCAAAAAGCTACAGAAAATGCGCGCCAAACCAAAATTGGAAGTTCTAACTCCCGTCTGCCGTAAGAAAAGAAAGGATACTGTTCAAGATCAAAGTATGGAGGCTGGTAATGCTAAAACGGATCCCAAATGTTACCCGGGATGTAGAGGTGAACATAGCATGCCAGCCCACAGTAATCGAAATACAAACGCTAGCGATGCTGAGAAATTGGATCCAAAAGGTCGCTCAGTCAATGCAGAGCTCAAGGCTTTGGTTGACAGTGGCCAAGTTGTAGCCCCTGGTGCTGCTCTAAAAGGGGATCCCGAATTATACTCGAAAAGCACTTGCGAATGTGCTATGTCACACTCTACAGGTAACATTTATAATAAAAGAGTAGTCGCTGGCGACAGGTGTGCTGGCAGTATTGCCATGTGCAGTCCAACTAGAATATCTCAAAATTCGCTTCAAGAGCAGAATCTTAATCTTGACAGTGATTCGTTAGATCTTTCCCCTGTATTAAGAAATCGGAAACATCCGCGGAGACGTTTGAGATTCCCAATCGAAAAGCAACCTGCTCTTCCCCAGAATGCTACTGGTTTGCCGACCGAGGCTAGTGCTTCGCTAATCGAGGCCGCTGTTTTGCCTCATGCGGTTACTGTTTCAATGAACGAACACTCTACTGCTTTGCTAAAGGAGGCTACAACCTCACCGACAGAGACTGCAGCTTTACTCCAGAAATTTGATATTAGTTTACCTGGGGAAGATATCTCTTTGCCGAAAAGAACTACTGCCCTAATGGAAAAGTCTACATCTTCGCCGAAAGATGCCACCTGTTTACCTAAGGAGGATACGGTTATAGGGGAAGAGAGTGCGATCTTGCCAAAGGAAGCTCCTGCTGTGCTGAAAGAGGCTACTACTTTGCCAGAGAAGGTTACTGTCTTGCTGAAGCACGCTTCTGATATACAAGCGAAAGCTGCTCATGGGCCAACAGAAGCTTCAGATCTTGCAAAAGAAGCAACTTCTTGGCCAAAGGACTCTACTGCTTTGCCAGCAGAAGCAATTAATGTGTCAAAGAAAACTAATTTGCCAAAAGAAGCTACTGCTTTGCCCAAACAAGCTGCTGATATGCCAGAGGAAGCTACTGATGGGCCAAAGGAAGAAGCTACTGCTTTGCGGGAAGGTGGTAGGCCTATTGCTCTGTCTGAGGAGACCAGTGTTTTCCCTAAAGAAGCAACTGCTCTGCGAAAGCAGACTGTTATTTCATCAGAGAAGAGTACTGCTTTACCCAAGGAAGAAATTACAGCGAGAAAGACGATTATTTCACGAGAGAAATCTGCTGCTTTGCCGTCGGAGGCAGATTCTCAAATTCACTTTCGCGCTGTCAGCAACAACGATATTGATAGTGAAGTAGATTCCTGCCGTGTCGAAAGCAGTCCTGTTCAGGATTCAGCCAACGCAAGACAAACAGAAAACCTTTGTGACAGCGCTGCCCAAATAAATCTATCTTCTAAAGTATACCTCACTACTAACAAACTACGTGAATTCTCGCCTGTGCCTAACAGCTTTTCTTGTCCAGGCAACTTTTCTCGTTTGTACGACGCGATTCTTCATCGGCACGATCCCTCTCCGACGAAAGGTTCTTCCTTTCCAGTGGCAGCGTCTGTCTTGTTAAGTAACTTTCCTGCGCAACGTTTTCCCCGCACAGACCGTTTTTCGCGATTAGAACACTCTTCAAAGCTTCTTGGAGCATTCGCCGATCGAAGTAACTGTTCTACACAGAACGGTAATCATGTTCGGGCCAATCCCGTTCATTTGCCTAATTGTAGCGATGATAGCACACTTGCAAAACTTTTACCCCATTCAGATTCGCATGGTCAATCTTATTCTAGATGTAGTGAAACCTCTTCTCCCCAGTTTAAGTCGCTGTTATGTCACGACATCTTGTTCAATGTGGAAAATGACTCTGCTCTGGGGCACTTGGAGAGGTCTCCTATCGTTGGGAATAAAAACGCCGGCGCTACTGGCAATCATCTCCAAATTTCAACTGTATCTCCAACGACTGGGCACGCTGAACGTCGCAAAGACTTACCGAAATTTAATATAAACCAGAGTTTAAGCCTTAGTGGCGAGCATTGCGAAATATCACGTGTAGTTGAGAATTCTCTAAACCCTAGAGGCTCGCCTAGACGTGCTAGCCGAAGGATCAAGAACGATGGCGATGAATTATCTGCATCAGCCAATGAACGAGGTACCCATTACACAGTGGGTGAGCTACCTAATCAAACACTTGGAAGGGATCGCGGTAGATTACCGCATTCCCCTGTCATAGGGCGAGTTAGTCTACAGCCATTACCCAATCTTGGTAAGCAAGCGCATAACTTGAATCATAGTGATTCACCATCTTTACTAGACGTTGAAAGAGCTATGCAAAGAAAAGACGCCTCTAGTATTCTACCTGGCCGCGAAATCGACTCTGAGTCCCGATCTGTTGGAAAAAATATCCAGAGGAAACGCGTTTCGACGTCTTGTGCTCATCAAAATCTAAGTATTGATCTAGAGCGGATCAACTCTTCCTTTGAAATGTCACCTAAGTTTCGAATTATCGGGAAAAACTCTCAAAGCTCTTCATCTAATCATCAGAATCATGACCCCCGGAAACCGAGGTCTACCTCCACCATAGATTTAGAAAATTCACCTGAACGATGTACGCAGCAGAAACAAAATACTGCTGATAACCGTGACGAAGAATTAGTGGTGTCCCCAGCTCGTGAACAGAGCCCGAGTTACTCTAGTTATGCCAGAGTCACTCTGCAGCCCAAACTGGAAGAATTGCAGACATTAAGTGAGGATACGTGTGTGAGGAAAATAATAGAAATGCACTTAACGAAATCATGCTTATCTCAAAACTTTTTGTTGAACAAGAAATCCCCCCATGAAAGTCAAATATCATCAGGCAACCAAAAATCAAGTGCTGAACAGTCGAAACTGAAAGGTCAAAATGAACGAGAGCAATCACCGGTTGAGGGAGTTCCTCTTCAACCAGTACCATTGTGTGAAAATGAACTTGTTTCTGTAACAACTCTGTCACTCCCAGTAACTGATGAAGAAGTGCCTGATATTAAATTGAAATTTGGTTCTAATCGTGAAAAAAGCGTTATATCTGCTCGGAAAAAGCTTTTTGCTTCAACTTGTTTGGGTTACTCTTGCGACATTGCTAATGAAGTTTACGTGCCCCGCCAAAGAACCATTGAACTGGATGAAGCGGCATCTCTTGGTTGCCAGGCGCTGAATTTTGCTGAGGATGAACTTTCAGAGAACAGAAAAGTGGTATTTGAAGCCCTAAAAGTTAATGTTCCACGAGATGAAATTCAGATCATTGGTAAAGAAAATAATGCTGGAACTACAGTAAGAGTTGAAAAACTCGAAGTTGAAATTACGAAACAAGTGGATGTGAATTATGGTACAGAAAAAGAAAAATCCGCTGGTAGTGGCGGGGTTGGTTTAGCCAAATGCCCCAGCTGTTGCGATGACCCTTCCAAAGCCACCGGCATATGTGGGGTGGGCTTGGTCAAATCTGTCTGCAGTTGTGTGGGTCGTTTATCAGTTTCCACCGACAGTTGTAGGGGTGGTTCGTCCAAATCTGTCGGAACTTGTGGTAATGATGAATTAAAATCCTCAAAGAGTTGCAGAATTGACTCATCGAAAACTACCAGGAACTGTGAGAAAAGTGTAGTAAAATCCCCCCGAGGTTGGATTCACGATGATTTTGGAAGCCAGTCTCGCAAACATCAACGTAAAGGTCTCCCTTCTCCAGACACCGAAGCGCTGTATGATATCGACGACGATGAACATACTACTTTGGTTGACGATACCATCAGCATCTCTGACGATGATGCCGCATCCGTATCTAAGAATGATAACGCCGAGTTGAACGATGCCGCTTTAATTTCCAGTGATAATACTGCTCTTGTAGCTGATACACATAAATTAGTTTGTAATGATAGCATCAACGTATCTGTGGTCAATCATGCACCAGCAGAGATGGAGATCGCTCAATGTCTCCGTAGTTCCCTGGAAAATGGGGTGGAAGTCCCGGAAGTTGAAATTTCTGTAATGTCGAACAAAAATAAATCTACTGAAAGCGACAATCTGATTTGTGGCGACCCCTGTGTTGAAGAAACGTTGAACCGAAAAACTGACTCGGGTGTTCAAGACAGATTGAAAACAAAACCTTTCTCTGCGCTATTCCGCCACTCGGATGTCCAAGAGAGGCCTAACCGAAAACGCGGCCATGTCTTTATCGACCCGGAGAACAAAGAAAGGTTCAACCAGAAAACTGTCTCTATTATTATCGATTCGACCTTTACGGAAAACGAAAATTCCGAAAAACCTTTCAACAATTACCGGCCTATACACGATTCGACTGACCCAGACATCGAGACGATTGTAAACACCTCGTCGGAAACTTCAGAAAAGGACGATACGGTTGCCATAGAAACTGAAACGTCACACGATTCTCCTGGTGGTCGAATTTCTGTCTGCAATTATACGGTGAGTAATCAACTGTTCCTATGTCAGATACTGGTAATAGAGGAATTAAGCAGCCCCTTCAAAGAGGATTTAAGCCCAAGTTTTGGTCCACTCCTAATTATACTGGGATCCATTCAATACTATGCTGAGGGGTAATTGAGGCTGAAGGTTTTGGGTATGTAGAGTCAAACACCTGTCGCCAGGAGCCGAAATTGGACTCTGGCTCGTCTCGAAAGTCAGAGGCGAGAGATAGTTGATACTCCCTCTGTTCCGAAATAGTTATCCCCCAAATGTTATTCAGGTTGTTTCCAATGTAATTGTTCCGTTGGATGAACAATTCCAAAAAGGACAAACTGGAAACAGCCATTTGTACTAACGTAAGGGATGAACTTGCTAGACCTTTTGGACAAGGTCTTCCCTATTTTTTTCTGTTTTTAATCATGAATTCCCTTGCAAATTAATTTTTTGGAACAGAGGGAACTATATTTAACTGTCAATTTGTTGAGTTTCATTTTTTTAACCCATGTTATCAGAATTGAAAAACAGCTGTTCCATTGTGTCGGTTCAGACCTTCAGCCTTCCAGCTCTTCAACCTTTCTTTTACAAATCTACTACCGGAACCTATTGTATTTTGAGTGTAGTCATGTTTTGTGTATGAAGCTAATCAAAAAGTATCGCACTTTACAGTAACTCTGTGCCAAAAAATGGCGCATGGAAGGGGTTGGGACAGTTAGATGTGCACCGTATAGCCTATGGCACATCCATCGGATTGGGACAGCTAGCTTTGTACCCTATATGGCGCGTGGAACGGGTTTGGACTGTAAACTGTGTCCCGTATCCCCAACAGAGTTTAGCGTCGCCACTCAAATTCAACGCGTAAATCAGCTTCTGACTTGCCATTTATTCTGTTAGGGTTTGGGTGCAGGATGAGGTAGCTACGGTAAAAATATTACATCAATATCTTAGTCCAAACTTTTCCATTTGTGTTTACGTTTACAGAGCGACGAGCTTGACGAAGAACTTCTGTCGACAAGCTCATCTACCAGCCACGTAGGCTCCCCACTGTCTCCGGCAATTGTCACCACGTTCAAACCTCGTCTACCCTCAAATGATCGCCAGTCAAATATGTGTCCCACTTCTCGAGCTGACCAATCAAAAGATTGCACCAATTCTTCAAACGCTGTCCAACGAGAAATGCACCTTATTTCTTCCCATCTTGACCAACCAGAAGCAAACCCCGCTGCTTTTGAAGTTGATTTAGCAAAAACAAACCCCAATTCTTGTCCACATGACCAAGCAGTTATTCTACCTTCTTCGTCTCACGCGGATCAAAGGAAATTGCACCCTCTTTCTTCGCTCGCGGATCAGTCACTGATCTACCATGTTTCTTCTCAACTTGATCCATCCAACATTACACCAATAGCTTTTACGCCGTGTACTTTTAATGCTACGGAATCGAAAACAAATCTATATTCTGCACCAACTGTTACCGAACCTGGTGATGAGGAATTCGAGATCTACCCTCTATCACCGTCCATTTCCGTTTCTTTTAGAGCAAACTGTTTTGCTAATCAATCAGAGAACATCTCTTCATCCTATGGACCGTTCCAATCTCGAATGCTAAAGCTACCAGAGCAGCCAAATGATACACACGTGCTAGCTTCAGCAATGAATTCAGAACCGATTGGTAAGGAATGTCACCGTATGGGTGCAAATTGTGCCGGGCCAAATATTTCTGCATCTTCGAAGCCTCAAGCTGTGATTGGTCAGCTATCTCCCAGTAATCCGCCAGCACCTCATCAGGATGGTGTACCGCTAGCCATGATTGGTCAAAATAGCCAACCTGTTGCAGTTTCTTCAGTTCCTGAACAACCAGTATCGCAATGTGAGGGAGGTGCATTGTTAAATAATTCTTACACAACTGCTTTTGAACGGGATCCGTGTATGTTCGCCACTACTGGAAAATCTACAGGAGTGGTGACGCCAAAGAGATTGAATGTGTCAGAACCATGCCTCGTGACTCCTGGAAGATCTGAATTGAAGTCGCCGGATAGATTACACAAGCCACAACCAAGCAGGGTGATCCTCGCAATGCCGAAGCCCACAACGCATTTAGTGAACGACAAAACTCCAGAAAGAAACGGATCGGAAGCTAGTAACGTGGTTTTTACCGGATTAATTCCCAGAACGCGTTTAGTGAACGACAAAACTCCAGAAAGAAACGGATCGGGAGCTAGTAACGTGGTTCCTATCGGATTAAATCCCAGAACGCGTTTAGTGGACGACAAAACTCCCGAAAGAAACACACTGCAGCGCTGTGGCATCACTTCCGATCGACCAAAAGTCTCTCCTCTTTATTCTCCTATTGAATTACGCACCAAAAACGATGCGTCGACTCCATTACGAGCCGCACTCCCAACTTTGGGTCCCCATCTCCCGAAGGCTGGTCCCATGACCTGCAAAGAGTGGCTCCTGTCCATGCAGCGAACGCCCCAGCGCAAGGGAAGTGCCACCGGAGGGTACGACGATCACCAGAAAACTCCCGAGTCGGCCTCCAAGAAAGTGAAACGGTAAGTTTGTGTTCCGTACAGTGACAGACAGAACACCTCTGAGGCTTCCTACAAGAATGTCGAACGGGTGGCTGGTGTTCTCAACCATAATAGACAACACTCCTGAATCTCCCTACAGGTAAGGGAAACCATAGGCTTATGTTCTCAACAAAAATAAACAGAACTTCCCTGAGACTGCTAAAAACAAATTCATACGGTAGATTAGGTTACTGGAAGACGATAAGTAGAAAACACCCAGTTCTTCTGAAGGGGATGTTGCATCTTGCGGCAACTACTGCTGTGAAGTTTGTTTCTAAAGCTAGGTAGGTACTAAGTGGGTTTTCAATCTCTTTGCTTTTCGCCGTGTTTCTCTGCTAAAAGTTGTGCACTGGCTCAAGTTCCAACAGGAATGCCGACGTGAAATATTCCTTTTGAGTTTCACTCTCTTAAATATGGTAAAAACCGCGTATATTTGACTCCGTCCCTTTTCATACTCTTGCCTCTTCTTTTCTATTCTCAATCGTCTATCCTGCCTTGCTGTTCTCATGCGCGTTGATCCGGTGCGTTATTGTTTTCGGATATGGATTCTACTTTTCTTTCGACTTGCTGTTTGTCCCTTATTTCTTCCTTTAGCAGATCCCCTTTGTAGTGGAGACGGAGGCTCAAATTTTTCAGTTATTAATAACAAACCAGTAAATATGTTGATTGCTCTTGTGCTACACCGATGGCCGTTACGTGCCAACCCATCAGCAGCCCGCATGATACCCACCCTAAGAGGATTGATGCAGCTGATTAGCTATGGTGTCGCCTATTTATTTAGCTATTACTCGCGTTACAAAATTACCTCATGCTAGATCCCTGATTGCACCATATAAAAAAAATTGCCTGCAGAGACGGGCTGGCCGCAGCGCTGCAGAGGGCCCTGGCCGTCTGGAACTCACGGGATGCCATACGTCGCCACCAACTGACTTCCATGACCCCTCCTCCACCGGCGCACCTCTGCAACTGGGACAAGACACGATCTATGCTAGCCTTTGGTAAGCCTAGTGTGTTCTCAAAGGCGGTTACGACTCCTGTGCCAGAAAGTGGGTGGTTGTTGCTCCCTCAGGGGCATAGGCTGGGCCATATTGTTATGTTAGTTTAGGTTCGCCCATCCTGTGTTATGGGGAGCAGCGCCCCCACGGACACTTTGTAGATAACGTTAGCCACTAGCTAGGCTTTCGGGACGTCTGTATTTCGTGCCCACTTTGCTTCTTTCCCGTCTCATACGCCTACTGATCTTCCATCTGTTCTTCCTCTTCTTTCCCGACTTGCTGTTCCCATCAGCGTTGATCCTGTGTGGGAACACCCTAGTGCTTGGATTCCCATTGTCTATCGTCATACTTAATGTCTCTTCTTTTTTTCTCTGTGATGTCGCCTTTGGTATGGAAACGAAACTTAGACTTCTGAATATATGTGGTAATACAATAGTGGATGATTATCCGTTCCGTAATATTTGATTGAGGTTCCATGCCTGATCCGTAGGTATCGTTCCGTGGTTGAAATAACTGTTCCGTGATATCTATTTGATGATCCATGTATGGTGGAGAAAGTAGAGTAGTTTCGTTTGATGGTTTGAAGCAGCACGCCGTAGTGTAATAGCCGTTCCTCACCATTTCTTGAGCAGAATGCCTGTAATGTGAATGCGGGATTCGCTCTGCAAGCATAGTAGCTCTTCCGTGATATTTATAATTTTTCATGACCCACAATTTTATTATTCTGTACTTGATATTCAAATAAAATGAAACGAAAATTTCTTCAAGGAACCCCATAAGGTTACCTTATCGTGAGCTAGGCCTTGGGGGTAGGTATGGTTCTATCGTGCCCTCGTTGCCTCCCTTCTTATTGGTGCATCTGATGACCTTTGTTCTTCCCTTCGTCGTTTGCCACGACTAGTTGTTGGTACGCATACGTTTTCCCGAATGGGACACCCCCGGGCTTGGGCTCCATGTTTCTATCGGTTTAGGACAGTATTGGTTAACTCCCTCTCTCTGACCACCGCCTTTGAAGTCCGTAAGAGCAGTTTAAGCTTAGCAACGTGGTAAAAATTTATCAATGATGTACACTTTAAAAAAAAATAAGTTTCTTTCACTGCAGGTGTCAAGGATAAGGCAGGCTCCAACGTAACAACGCTGTCAGCATTTTCCGACTCCGCAAATCGTCGACGTCATCAGTTCCGCGATGACAACCTAACGGAAGATGGCGCGAAAAACGCGGCGGCCTGTGGAAATTTGGGAGCCCAACTTGATAACGCACATGATCTTGGATATGGCTCCAAGAATGGGGATGGAGATGGCTCCAAGAATGGGGTTGGAGATGGCTCCAAGAATGGGGTTGGCGCAAGTCTGCATGAGGAGCCCTGCAGGATCCAAGCTGGACTTCCTCTTAATGACCGTCATGGACCTGAAAGTGCTCAAAACAAAGAAGCTGCTACAAGTGCACTTGCAAAGCCCCCAGCCGAACTTCCTGTTGCTATCAGTGAAGGATTTCACAGAGATCAAAATAGAGAAGCTGGTTCAAGTCTGAATCCTACATTCAACTGGAACAACCAATGCGCAGAAATTGGAATGGTTGATACTGACATACGCAGCGAAACTAGACAACAACGGCGCGTTGAACAGCGACTAAGCACCACGAATAACTCCACCGAAAGAAGTTACGATGCTAAGCGTAGCATAAAGGGTGAATTTCAACTGCTCCATAAAGATAAGCCAGAGCATTGTATCCAGAAATCGGCTTGCCGTCCGTTCGGGCCTGTGCAATCAAAAGTATTTGAAAACCCTGAGAAATCTGCCGCACCTTTGGCCCGTGAAACATTTTCCAGTATGCTCTTAAGAACATTGACAAAACCGGATAAATGTGAAATATCATTTTCAGCTGGGAATACGTATGGTGAAGTGCTACGAAAATCCATCTCAAAATCTGACAAATGTCATGCACCGTCCACATCTCGGCAGCTAGTAGGTTCCGTGTTGTCAAAAACCATCACCAAATCGAGCAAGTGTCGCACAGCTTCTTCAACCCGGGAAAAAACTCTGACGAGTTCACGCGAACCTTCCCTTCTTGTCGAGATCCTGAGGCTTGGAACCGAACTGGAACCTTTGCCCAAGAATGCTGCCGTTGCAGTGCTGCTCAGCGAATCTGGAGTGGATGATAAAAAAGGCAAATTTGTTCCACAAAAATACGAAACTGATGACAGAAACCGTGATGGGGATGCTAGAGAAAGACTTGATACCATAGTGAGGTCCTCTTGTGAAAGTCATATAACTAACAGAAAAGGCGAACTAAGTTGCTCAAATGCAGAGACTAACCCTGTTTCTGCTACCGCCTTATGTATATCTGCATTGTCGACACATGTTTCTACATCGTCCACATCCGTTTCTACATCGTTCACATCTGTTTCTATATCGTCCACATCCGTTTCCACATCGTTAACATCTTCATCAGCTTCTGCTTCTGTTGCTGTTCCGCCTACATCCGTATCTATCTTGCCTAAATCTCTTTCTACAGTGTCTACATCGTCATTATGTACGTGTGTTTGTACAGCTTCATCATCGATATCTCCTTCACCAACTGTAGTCTCATCTACATCTCATATCTATTCTACGGGTGTGATTGTTCTGAAGCTACCTGAATCTACCAAGAGACCTGTACGATCTACGTACTCTTCATACCCTGGTTTAGAAAGTACTTCTGTATGCACTCCTCAGGTCAGCTTGTCTACTTCTACGTCTGTCTCCTACTCTCACTCATTCTACAATCGATCCAAAGAAACTACACATCGTCTACCAGTTGATGAGGTAGAGCGCAACTCGTCTACCTGTCTAACCAGCGCAACTACGCATCCGTCTGCCTCTGGTATCTACACTGACGGAAAAAATTCTACCTCAGTTAAATGCTCCAGTCTCTCGTCTACTGTGCACGCAAATGTGTCTACCGATGCACTTGCCGGCACGACTACTACCTCTGTATCGATTCTCCCTATACATTCGATTTCTGTCTCTACTCGTCCAGGTTGTTCTGGCTCTGCTTGTACTAGCGTTAGCTATTCAACCTCGGCCTCTACCAACCCTAGCTCTACTTCATACTCATCTACCGATGTGACAACTTCCACCATTGCTTGTGTATCTGCTGTCGTAAACTACTCTAGTTTTTCATCCACCATCCCAAACTATTCTACCTCTACCGGCGCTCGTTGTTCGACCTCGACTGTCCTTAACAATGTTACCTCCATATCTACTATCGCAAGCTGTTCTACCTCCGCATCTACCAGCTGCAACAGTCTTGCTGCATCTGAAGCCTGCTTCCAATCTACCTACCCAGCAGTGTCATCTACTTCTGATGCCAATTGCTCCCGATCCCCAAGCCCCTCAGTGTCATCTGGTAGCAGCATCTTGATATTCTTCCTACAAAATATTCTGCCCGAAGCTGGCGACGTCTTCGCTGTATACCCACCATGGTAAGCACACAATACATGTTCTGTTTCAGGTTTACTGTTACTGTCCTGTTATGCCCCCAATGGAGGTGTAATCAACTTGACAACACATCCCACCTCGGAAACCCACACGCTCAGGCTCACGTCTCAGATGTATGTCTATGAGCTTCAGAAGAATGAGCACGTGGTTACAGTTGACGACAGATCGCAAGAGCTATGATGCCAGGAGGGAAGGCTCTAATGTGAAACATGCGACCCCTCCCCTACCATCCGTGTTTCTGAGGGTGGTCAGCACCCCACAATACCGCCTGAATGTTGACTCAGCAAACAAAGCAGCCAGCCCAAGAACTCTCCCTGCCTGGCAAGCAGGCTTCCACTTCCGTGCTTCACACCAAGAACTGCAAAACGGCAAGACTCAGAAATCCTGCCACTGTTAGTAGAGAGTTTCCTGGCTTCTAGTCACGGGGTCGGAGGTTTTATTGCCGATCCAGGGAGAAGTCTTCGTAATCGTCTGTGCAGTATCATCCTTCCTACTCGTCAAAGCCCGCTAAGGAGCGAGAGAATTGAAACACTGGCGTATCACGAAGATGGCATCGTTGAAAGAGAGTGGAGGGGGGGGCGCAGTGATCAAGAGCCTTCCCTCTATGACGCTATAGTTATGACACTCTGCGGTCGAATGCTGCCGTTTACCGTTCTAGGTCCTCATGGGCATTTATTTGCAGCACGAATTGTGACTTTCCTAATTGGGTCTGTGTGGTCAAGTCAACTTTACCTTACTTTGCCTCTACCTATACATAGGTTCTCATTTTGCTTGGTACTCTACAAGTCCCTTCATTCTTCCTCTTTTTGTGCTCTTCTTGTTTTCTTCAGCTGTACAGTTGCTACTGAGGAAACATTTTAAAATATCTGCAGTTGCTTATAGTTGGGAAAAGATCTTCTAATCAGAAGGGCGTAGGTATCTCCAATTGATTCTATTTTTAGTGTAAGTCTTATGTAGCGTAAGCGGGTTGTCTTGCGAACAGTGAGCAGTCTTGTGTAAGTCTGTGTGTCTCCCACTCTATTTTTAGTGTAAGTCTTATGTAGCGTAAGCGGGTTGTCTTGCGAACAGTGAGCCGTCTTGTGTAAGTCTGTGTGTCTCCCACTGTCTATCTGGGTGATGACTATTAATATTGCTGTCGTGGGAGGTTGTGCTTTGCGACTCAAATGGCCTGTCGGTCAGTGCGTGCCTCTGCATGCCGCCCCCACGGGTGTACATGTATTGTCTCAGCCTCTCAGGCCCTTTTCCTGCCAGGTTATATAGGTATGGGCCTCAATCACCTAGGAGTCCCTAGGGCTTTTTTCGCTGGAGTTGTTGCAGCTGGCCGCAGTTCATGCTGACAAGGTTAGTTTGTATTGTTTGGTAAGGTCTCTCTCTGTACTTCCCCTTTTGATCCGCAAGGTGGGCCGTCCAGTGGTGGCAAGCAGCTCTTCCCACGGGGCTTCTTCCTGCTCCTGTGTGGGGGACATTGAAAGGACCTTCCGCACGGGTGTACATTAATCTGCCTTCTTCTGTTCCCGTTTCTTGGCCCTGTGCGGTGTGGCTGAACAAATTAGTTTAGCCGTGTCGCCGGGGGTATGAGATGCTTTGCGCCTTATTTCCTACCAGTAGTAGCACACTGACCACTCCTATAGAGTCTATAATAATAGAACTCACCTGAGCTCGACTCAACTTCTAAACTATACAAAATTTCATGATGTATTCCTTGTATCTGATACGGCGGGAAAACCCTCAACATTATAATGATCATAATACCCTTGTGGACTCGAATTTATAAAGGGGAGCTCCTAAAACGTAGACAATCATAGCGGCTCAGTTTAAAGATGGTAGGTTCTACAACGTTTTGGTTTCCCCCTTCATTCTTGACTCCGCTTCTTAGGCCGGCAGAACAGGAAACTGTGAAGTTGTGCACTTGAATGTACTAACAGTTATGGTATGCTACTAGATGTACATTTTCACTGGTCATTCACTATGACGTCGGTCGGCCATCGCTGCACTTCACCACAGATGGTGCTGTGTACAGTTATATGTTGCTCAGAATTTCCCACCGCCGGAGTCAATGGATGTTTTGTACCAAGTGTACTGCTTTTCATCTTGTTCTTATGGCCCCAGCAAAGGAAAAATTAATTTGACCGCACATCCCAGCTTAGAAGCCTCTGTTGTGGAAGACCTTCTTCATATTCTGTTGTACAGTAGCTAGATCATCTCAGAAACCTCCAAAATTGAAAATGCTCCTAAAAGTGAAACCCCCGAGACTGAGACAACTCCGAAAAGTGAGAACTCCCAAAAGTGAGACAACTTCCAAAAGTGAGACAACCCCAAAAGTGAGACAACCCAAAAGTGAGACAACTCCCAAACGTGAGCGACTCCTAAAAGTGAGACAACTCCCGAAAGTGAGACAATTCCCGAAAGTGAGACAACTCCCGAAAGTGAGACAACTCCCGAAAGTGAGACAACTTCCGAAAGGGAGTCGCCATCTGTGGTGAATTGCCGCGATGACTAGCTGACGCCCTAGTAAATGACAAGCGCCAATGTGTACCAAAACTTAATTGATTGTTATTATTCAACTGTGTTACCTCAAGATTTTATATAGCGTTAGCCTAAGGAAATGTTTTATGAATGCAAAGGATACAACCGTGTTGTGTAATTTGGTATCCCTAAACAGAAATTTCTCCCGGAACTGATACAATATGCATAGCTACTTTCAAGGAGTTCCACTGAACTAACAGCAATTCTATTGTGCTTTACAGGCAGCAGATGCATCTGGCCGCACCCAAGACACAGCGCGTCGTGTTTGCATCAAACTGCATCAAGCACTGATACACCGAACGTTGTCTTCAGTTGTTGTGTTCTATTTTGCTGTAATGTATTTCTTCAGACGGGATCGCATGCTAATTTTCTTTTCTATGGTAAAAGTTTCCGAGCATCCAAAGATTTCCTAGTGTCCTTGGGAACAAGACCGCATGTTTCAAAAATCTAGAACACTTCGTGGTAGCTAAGGGCACAAATGGACGAACAAATTTGGACTTTTCAGGACCTAACATCATCTTTTCGTTCGCGGGTGGTAAAAAATCAGGCTAAAATATTACTCGCGCCGTCATGTTGCTACGCAATTGTCATTGATCAAGCACATTCTCTCTTTTCAAGTTTGCACCGAATTAGGCTGGACACTGAAAGTTGTGCACTTTTTTCCTGCATTAAATAAAGAACGCTGTGATATATGAATGTAGGGCGAAAAAACTGCCGTATGAATTGGCCCTGATATCGTCATTGCAGCCCATTTTGCTTCCTCTCATTTCGATGCTGTTCCTATAGTTCTTTTTTCTCATTTTTTTCTTCTTCCACTTGAGGAGCTGGAGTATGGTGAAAGGTTGAGGCAACTTAACCTATTCTCAGTGAGAGGAAGGTTAATGCGGGCTGATTTGATTAAGTGCTGGAAGGTGCTTGTGGGGCANTTCTCCGCAGGGGATGTAGCATCTGGCCGCAGTTCCTGCTGAGAAGGTTAGTTTTGTAGAGTTAGGTAGGTTCTCTATATTTCCTTTCTGTCCCGCAAGGTGGGCCCGCCAATCGAGGTGACTGACTTTTTCTGCGGGGCTCTTGCCTTCGCCAGTGCGGAGGGCTACAGAAGGGACCGCCCGCAAGGGCGCTTGTTTCTTCTGTCTTTTTTTTTTCTCTTCGTCCTTCATGTCTTGCCACCTGAGCGCAACGTTGTGGATCCGGCTGTAAGCCGAGTATATCATCTTAGATCGCTATTGATTCTCTTAGTTTCAGAATAGCTGGACAATACCAATATAATAATAACAACTAGAGCACTCTTAGAGCGCACACCTCCGCCAAGCGAGGCAACGGTACCAAAAAATTCAAATTGGCTCTGAAACCATAATTTTCATTGTATAAACTCCAAAATCTAATCATATATGTCTTTTGATAGTAATAACAGCTTGTGCACGTTTCTTGGAGATCCGTTCATAACTTTTTGAGTTATACTAACAAACGTTATGACAAACATGAGTCAAACATTCAAACTAACAAACCGAACTGCACAAAAATTTAATCATTCATGTCTTTTAACATTACTAACAACCCCTGTAAATTTCATAATGATCCATTCATTATTTTTTGAGTTATTGTGCTAACAAGCATAAAATTCAAAACAATGACAAACGAATGAACGAACGAACGGATCATTACCAAAATTTGGTCATTTACTCTTTGTTATATACCTAACAACTCATGTTATTTTCATAAAAATCCATCGATAATTTTTTGAGTTATGGCATTGAGAAAACTGAGGCAGACAAGCAAACAAACAAACGGATGGACAGATCTTCACCAAAAGGTAATCATCTGGTTCTCCTAACATACCTAACTATCCCTGTAAATTTCGTCCAAATCGGTTCAAAACTTTTTGAGTTATCTTGGTGACAAACAGACAGACAGAGAGATAAACACGACAAAAACATAATCTCCTTGGCGCAGGTAATAATGCCAATTTTTTCTTCTACGTTACAATTTCCGAGCATCCAAAGATTTCCTAGTGTCCTTGGAAACAAGACCGCATGTTTCAAAAATCTAGAACGCATTGTGGCGTTAGACGATCACCGGGACACCCGTAGCTTGTGGTCCTGAGCCCTCAGGGATATATTCTTGCGGGCCCTTTCTCTGTCGGGATATGTATGGGCCTCAGGAACCCAGGGGCAACCTTGAGTGTCTTCCGCAGATGTTGCAGCTCCAGCTCACAAAGTAGTTTGGTAAAGTTAGGGAGGTTCTGTATGTTTCCCGTTCCGCGAAGTGGGCCGTCGACCTATTTCGCAGGGCTTTTACCTTCCTTGCGGAAGACCGCAGAAGGAACTATCCGTACGAGCGTTTCTTTCTTCTTCTATTTTTGTTTCTTGCCCTGTGTGGAACTGCTGGGCGAATTCGTTCTGCCGAGCCGTGTAGGAATAGAGATGCGCACGCATTATTTCCTGTCAGAAGTGGCGCACCTGACAAAATTTGAGACACAGACCTCACTTCTGTGAGTTCGGCATCACTCATGACCTGCCGGCAGAAATGCCGAGACAAAATATTTGACCTTCGGCGCGAATTGCTGCGCTAGCAAATTTTGTTACTAATCTTGATCCCCTCTACTTGTGGGACTGAAAGTGCCAAGTCAGTAGTTTTAGCATTTTTTTTACATCTAGGTCAGTCCACATGACTACCTGCGAGAGATTGTGATGGTAGCATAATTCCGTCTGGCAGATTTCGGTAAGAGCACAAATGGACGAACAAATTTGTACACATACAGGACCTAAACATTATTATAGTAAGGGTTTTCCCGCCGTATCAGAAACCATATAATATGGTTTAGAAGTTGAGTCGAACTCAGATGAGTTCTTTTAGTACAGTCTCGGCCAGGTGCACCATGTCTGGCAGGAAGTAAGGCGCGAGCATCTCCAACTCCACACGGCTTGGCCGAATGAATTCGCTCAGCCGTGCGGCGCAGAGAAGAAGACAGAAGAAAGCGAACACTCGTGCGAGGGGCCCCTTCCGTGGCCCCCCACACGGAAGCAAACATCATCGCTTCGTTCGCGGGTGGTAAAAATCTACTCGCGCGGTCCTATTGCTACGCAATTGTCATTGATCAAGCACAGTCTAACTTTTCAAGTTTGCACCGAATTCGGCTTAGCTGTGTACTTTTTTCCTGCACTAATGAACGCTATGATATATGAATGTAGGGCGAAAACACTACAGTGTGAACTGGCCTTGAAATCGCCCTTGCAGCCCATTTTGCTTCCTCTCATTTCGATGCTGTTCCCTTAGTTTTTTCTCTCTTTTTTTTTTTAATTAGGAGCGGAAGTTGCGTGCTTCACAGTAGAGCTGATGGTCCCGAAAACGATCCCCAGGCTAGGCGTGGTTTATCTGAAAAGTGCTTGGCGAGCTGACTCAGCAAATTTGCTTGGTGCACATAGCCGCTGTAGGGGTACTTACCTTAGGGTCGGGGGCTTGAACCTTCAGTTTTAGCGCCATAGTTCCTTGCCACCCGTCATTGGCTGCAGCTGTATTTGCTCCTCTGGGGCAATTGGGCTATTTATACTGCACGAACCAGTGTGTGCGTGGGTTTCCGGGAGGATTCAATCAAAGTTAACTTCGCCTTTATCTATTCCTGCCTGATCCGCACTTGAGACCATCCTCGTGCAGGGAATCCTAGATTGTCGACTTGCTACATGTCCTTTTTTTCGTGTGAAACTATGTCCAGGCAAAGCTTAAAGCTGGGTTCACACGTACAAATGACTTTTCAGCGCTAATAGCATAGGACATCAGGGACGCAATGTCTATATCGCGCTACACTATTCCTTTGTTTTAACACAGGCTCATGCACTACTAGGACGCGAGGTATGTCTCGTTTTAAATTTTCAATTATTTTTGTCTTTACTTTTCTGCCGGGAGGTCTCAAGAAAGGTCCGTGCGCTACTGACAAAAAGAAAAGTCACAAGTTGTGCATCTCCAACCCTCGGGCACGGCTGAACACTTTGCTTAGCTATGCCGCACAGGGGAAGAATGCAAGAAAGAAGGTAGAAGTCTAGTAGGAATAGGTCGGCTACCCCGATCAGCGACCCATCTCTCGAAACAGAAGGAGAAGTATTTAGAGCCTACCTAACTTTACTAAACCAACATCAGCAGGAACTGCGTCTAGCTGCAACATCTCCTGCGGTGAAGGCATTCGGGACCCTTGGGTTTGTGAGACCCACATATCGAGGACTTAGAGCCATTCACAAAGTGGGTGTTCGTGAGGCAAAATTTTAGTGTCACGAGTATCAATGCCATATATTTTCATGCCAAATCTCTTATTGAAGAGATGTGTCTATAAATATACATCACGGGCACCCTTTTGGAGAGGGGAACCAGATTTCACCAAAAATGGACATAGCCACTTCTGGCCCTAAGGCCTCGATATATTGTGGCAGGAAAAGGTTCCCCAACGGTAATAATTACTGATATCCCCCTGGGAAGAGAAACCAATGTTAAGATGAAACACTAATATTGACCCTTCGTCGAGCGTCCGAATAATGCCCTTGTATATATCCAAAATGATCATTTGCTCGCTGAATGGCTATATACTGTTTTGTGGGAAGTAGGAGTTTGGTAATACCACAGTTAAGTAAAGTAGTTGGCCTGCAGTCGACTGACGACCAGACCCATTCCTAAAGAGAGACATTAGACGTGGAAGGGCCAGAGTGCAAGTCCCTGATTCTCACTGCAAATGGGCTGTTAACAGATCTACCGATTTGTCTACGTAGCAAATCGTGTAAGGTAAAGAATACAGTTTTCCAAAGCGTTACAAAATTTATTTACCCGCTGAGAGGAAGGTCTGAAAATTTCACAAACTTTGGCTATTTTGAATTTCCCGCAGGTCCTAGCCAGGAAATTTATTCTAAGAGTACATTTCTTACCCCACCAATAAAGACTCGAACGCGCGGCTTCTAACCACATCTCTAATTTTTCGCTGCGACGCCATCCCTGTCCTGCTCCAACACCGTTAATGCCATCAACAAAAGCAATGGTTTCGACCATTTCAAACTTCAACATTTAGTGCAGCTGATGCTGATATCGGTCTACGGACGTCAACAAGCTACTGACCTAGCGATATCCCAGTATAGTTATACGTCACACATTTTCAAACGCAAATGCTGAAGAAATTCCCTTCTGTGTACCAACCAAGGAGTTTTATTGAGGTAGCAACTGTTGCGGAGACCTGCAGCCAATCATCGCGTCAGCAGAAACTACTGGATGCCTCTTATTGACGAGGTTAGTTATGATCGCCCATTTTATGTTATGAGGAGCGGCGACCCCAGGAGGCTCGTGTAGGTTACCTTAACCGTTAACTAAGCCTTCCGGACGCTCTATCTCTCGTGCCCACTTTCTTTCCTTCCATTTTCATACTCCTACTTGCTTATGCTTTATTCTGAGCTTTTTTTTTCTCGACTTGCTGTTTCCATGCGTGTTGATTCTTTGTGGGAACACCTTCGTGAATGGGTTCCCTATATTTCTACCATCATACTGTATGTCCCAGCAGTTCTGTAGAAATGCCTCCACGTAAAGTTTTTTTTTTAGTTAAAGGACGACGTGATTTTGACAGAGACGAGGTTAAGGAAACTGCGGTTTTACGACGATGATGGCAGTTATTAATACTCACTGACAATACAGTATATTGAATAGTTTAAGCCTCAGTTTCCACGACAAAGGCAATGCAACGGAGGTAAAACAGACGCATAGTATGTCTTTAAAAAAAATGGTGCACGTGCACGAAGGTGTTCCCACACAGAATGAACGCGCACTTGAACAGTTGAGTCGGGATAGGAGAAGAGCAGCAGGAGTATGAAAGAGGATGCAAACCAAGTGGGTACAAAGGCAAGACGTCCCGAACGCCTACCCAAGGCTAAGGTAACCTACAAGGTTCTCCAACGGGCGCAGCCCCGCATATCGTAGAATTTGCGAACTCGAGGAACCTAGCCTTACCGTATGCCCCAAAAGGCTCATCGTAGATGAACCGATCAATTGGGCCGTCAAAGTCAATCTACGCCAAGCCCGCGTGGCTCGTCCGAAAATGCAGACAGAAACTTCAACTTATATAGTCACTAGTGTTGCAAGCAGCCCATTATATTGAGCCGCCGACTGAAATTTCCATTTTACGGAGTAAGACAGAGTTCATGCAAGCCTCACAGGTAACAGAGTTGAGAGTCAATAACTTGAAACTGGAGTCAACGCTAGGGCATCCGTCTGAAGATTAGGACAAGTCAAGTCTAAAAGGTCAAAGTCCGCAGCCCAATCGTACGTGCTCTAACAAATTCGTTGCATAAAAAAAAATAAACATCGGGTAGAGCAATCTTCTGTCCCCACCGACGCAACCCAGATAGCGCGACTGATTATCGCCAAGGGGCACCATGTCGCCTGCAAGCATCATCACTTTTTATGTCGGTGGGGGCCAAAAGCTGCTGTTAACTGGTTCTAAGTCCTATTTTATTCCTACGGAAAAACATGGGGCAAAGTTGCTCGGCCTAGCAGGTACTCTTGAGCTATAGAAACAGTTTGTATTTAGGTAGAGAGCAACAGAGGCTGTTGAGCACTGTACATGTTAAACAAGATATACTTCTAACACTTAAAAAAAGAAAAAATCTATAAATCCTTATCAAAAAATTAACTAATGCTTACAAAATGCTCAAATATTACCGTACGTAACACAATACTGCGAAAACTTATTCAATAGCCCTATGTTTAGTGGAGAAAAGAGAGAGTTAACAATTAGACTGATGCAATAGTTGTCAAATAATGGTGCTAGTGCTCAGAGGCCAAGCGTGCTACCAATATCTGCCGGAAGGACCCAAGATGGGAGTGAACTAACATGAGCTCTAATAATCTCATTCATGTCGGACCAGCGCACTACTACTGGCATGAAAAAAGCGCTAAATGAGGATGGAGAAAAGCCTACATAACATCAGAAGGAACGGCGACCAGATGCAACATCCCCCGTAGTAGGTTATGTTAGTCCATGGGTGCTTGAAGCCCCTTCTTATTCCGATAGTCAGCCAGAATATCCTCTAGAGAAGATGAAGATTAGTTTAACAATACCTACTTCCGTTTAATCTAATAGGTAACTATTAATGTAAGTTTCCTTTGCCACGTCATTTCTAGTAAACTATCCACTCTATACCTAATTGAATCTTGGGACAGCAAAATGACCTCAAATTGACTGAAATCAATTTTACAACTCACCGTTGGCCAGAGCTCACGCATGCGTGTTTCTTTCTCATAGATACATTCCTTCCGTCTCCAAGAACAGTTTATTTTTGCTTCAAGTCGGACCAACCAAATTTTATCGAAGATTTATTAATTAACCATCAGGAGTGGGCAGGCAAGGTATCGTGAGGTCCACGGCTCACATTACATCATACATTGGCGGCGTCAGGAAGTTTGCATTGGAAGCTGGAGTAAAATGAGGGAGGGCTGCAGTTGCTATGAGATTCTTGTATGTTGGTTGCACGGTAGTAATATAAGGAGAGGGGGGAGCTCACGTCCCGCCTCGACGCCGACGCTCCTATACCTATAACGTATATACGATAGTGTAACCCTCTCTAGCAAGAGGTGCTCCAAAAGAGGACGAGAAAAGAAGATAGGGCCAATGGAACTCACGCACGATTGTGCTCCAACGCAGAATCGGCACAAATGGAAACAGCAAGTCGAACGAAAATGAACAGAAAACAAAATCACTAGAAAGAGCACGAGAATCCGAGGAGGCAATTGGGCCTTCAAAACTACGATAACAAAAAGGAATGCATAAGACAAAAGCGCTTCTTCGCTTCAGGATACACAACTACATCACAGACATCAGTTATCACAAGCCAGCTTTACACTGTAGCTACAACTAGAAACTTAAATTACGTACAAAATAATTAGGTACTTCGGCACATAGCTATACAAAACGATACAATTGTTTCTACACTGTTCCTGCATCAGGAAAACTTAACGTATAGTAAAATGACACCACTGCGTACGTATCTATAATACCAAACTTAACAGGAAAACTTAGTGCTTTTGTAACGTGTAGCTATAAGGCCCGCGCCACACCAGTACAGCAAGCCAACTGCGACGCAACAAATTTGTTACATTAAAAAATTTAACATAGGGTAAAGCAAGCCACTGTCCCTACCGACGCAACCCTAGAGCGGCACACCGTGCATTGATTGCTATCGGCCACAGGCATCATGTCTTCCGCAAAAGTCGCATAGCGTTGCTTATTGCGCTGGTGTAGCCCCAAGACTGATAGCCTCAAGCAGTGAAAGGATGCGGGGCACTCAGGCCCGGAATGACGTCACGACCAATCAGCGTTATCATTTCGAGTCGGCCGACGCGCAATTGGTTCTGACCTCACAACCAATCAGTTTTTTTTTAGTTTGTCAACGCGCAACAGGTCATGGCGTCAGAACCAATCAGAGTTCTTTATCGGAGTCCGCCGACGCGCTGGTGGTTATGACGTCACTCGTCCTTTTCACTTGCTCACTTATGGTATACAGTCGCGATTACATGCGTTAATTTGAGCGTAATTAGTATAATTCATTGAAACGCTACCGTTATGTCATGGGAATACAAAATTTTAAAAAAAATGGGATAGCTGGGAGAAGCCGGGACTCACACACGGGCCATCTTAGAGCTACTACCGTAATGCCAAATAATGTACATAGTTGAGGAAGAACAGAAAGAGAAAAAATAGATATAAAACACAGAGCTAAGCCTAGAAAATGATCGTGCGAGAATGCTTAATTGCGCTGTTAGCTATACACTTATTCCTGGACTACCAGTCGACGTGTTAACCAACTAACCTGAGACATCCGACCGGCAGTTATCCGGTGTTAGGAAGTTATTCGTACCGAACTGAAACGATTATAAATATCATACAAGTTGTTTACTTTTCTACAGAGACAACTGTGGTGTTTCCAATGTGGAAAAGTGATATGCAATATGCCGATAGAAACTAGGTAGCAAAGGCGACGTAGATCCGTAGATGAAATTTCTGGCAAGGCTGCCGCGCAGATATAATATATAGCTAACTGTGGTGTTTCCAATGTGGAAAAGTGATATGCAATATGCCGATAGAAACTAGGTAGCAAAGGCGACGTAGATCCGTAGATGAAATTTCTGGCAAGGCTGCCGCGCAGATAGATAAAAATAATGACTGGGAGCCTGTGATTGGTCGGAAGGAACAACTGAGAGCCTGTGATTGGTGCGGAGGGAACACCTATGAAAGAAAAAAATCCCTAGCTGCTGGCTCTCTCTTGGTCGCGAACTGCGGCACCAAGGAAGACACCCAGCAAAGCGACTCCACAAACTTTGGAGTGACGTGAACGTCACCTGGACTTCTTAAGAAGAAACTCAAGGTAGGTACCTCCTTCAACTAAGCCTTGCATAGAAACTTGACACCCATACCTGAGGGTATTCCCGCACAGGATCATCGTGTAATACGAACGGCTAGCCGTTAAAAAATTACCTGGCGTTATTACATCAGAATTAAGAAGTATGCAGACGGGAAACTTGGCCACAAAACCTCCAGCCAGTAACTTTGTATTGACATACTTAAAAAAAAACACTTAATGCCGAGGCGACACGATGCATTTGGACAGCCAACCTGGTGAACCCTTCCACCCCATTGAAAATGAACGGAACTGGCTACTGTCACCCAACAACGTGACTTGGGGATCACTATTACAAGCAAACAACAACACAGTCAGCAAGTTGACAAGAGTGTGAAAATGGCAGAGTACTGGGATTCATCACCAGAAATTTTGAATTTAAGTCCAAGGACATCGTCGTTCCCTTGCACAAGGCATTAGTGCAACCACACTTAGAATTTGCTGTTAAGTCTGGTCGCCACATCTCTGTAAAGATATCGAGACCAACGAAATTGATACCTCAGCTGAGAAACAAGTCGTATGAACGTCACCTAAAAGAACTGGGTCTGATCTCTCTCGAGCAAAGATGACTCAAGGGCAAGTAATAAAAACATTCAAGTGCTTGGGTGGTTTCAACGACGTACCTACAACGGGACTCTTTGAAAGAGACCTCAATGATCGCTTGGGAAACAACGGTCAAAAACTCAAGCATGAAGCTCGAAGAAAAACCTTAAGTCAGCAGTTCTTTCCCTGTTTCATAGTCAGTAATTGGAATAGACTCCCTCCCGACGTTGTTGGTGCGGAGTCAGTCAAATCGTTTAAAAACAGTCTTGACATACATTGGGAGAGACATCCTCCACAGCTAAGAACCCCTCCTCTACGAGTCGCAAGCTCTTAACGGCCATAGCTTCCCAGGCCATCTTAATCAGTCTTTTTCTCACTTCCTCTCCTTTTACATCTTTAAGCTCCACGCATCAGCGGCTATCGATCATGCTTGCGTGCATTCATGATCACCTTTGGCTGAGATTCTTCTCCTTCTTCTTTTTTCTTCTTCCAAATTTCGCTTCTTGTTTCCCGTCATCTATATCCTACTAACATAATGGCAATAGCTCATAGAGGGCCGGGACGTAAGCTCCGGTGTCACTTTGGGAATTGGCCTCTTGGTTCGTCTACTGCCGTCTATCTAATCTAATCTGAGGCAAGGATGCGAGACCAGGACGTTGTTAGTTTTACCCTATCAATGCTACGGATTTAAAAAAAAAAGTTTCGGAACGACACACGAGCAGCGCATCGTAGCAACCAGTTGGGCGTACCGGCGCGTGACTCAGGCAAATTAAAAACGAACAGAAAAGCAAGGGCATCATCAGCAAAAGTACAGAATTGAAGCAGTTTGGACAAAAGTAAGATGGCTCTCCAGTCAAACTGCGATTCAAGCACTAATTTGATGCCACACGCAGCCCCATAACATAGGATGGGCAAACCAAACCTAAGGAGCCCATCCCCTGAGGTTGCGATCTGGGGTGAGAAAATATCCAACTCCGGAATCCAAGCAGTTTCATACTCCAGCCTGTTTCAGACTCCATTATTATTATATTGTGGGTTTTCCCGCCGTATTATTCAGACTCCAGAGTCCAGCCAGTTTCAGACTTCAAAGTCCACCCAGTTTCAGACTTTAAAGTCCACCCAGTTTCAGACTCCAGAGTCCACCCAGTTTCAGACTCCAGAGTCCACCCAGTTTCAGACTCCAGAGTCCAGCCAGTTTCAGACTCCAGAGTCCAGCCAGTTTCAGACTCCAGAGTCCAGCCAGTTTCAGACTCCAGAGCCAGCCAGTTTCAGACTCCAGAGTCCAGCCAGTTTCAGACTCCAGAGTCCAGCCAGTTTCAGACTCCAGAGTCCAGCCAGTTCCAGAGTCCAGCCAGTTTACCGTTGCTGGGAACTAAACAAAGGGGGGATGGCAACATGCCACAGGCAATGATACCTCATAGGAAATATAGGAAAAAAAAATCATTTTGTTTCTCATTGACGAACTCAAGTTTGTAACACCCGACGTTCACTGTAAGGTTATTCACAAGCAATGCATATGATATGGCATACCTACCAGTTTACAGCATTGCAAATTCTTTCATGACATATTGATAAAGCAAAAATTCA
This sequence comes from Parhyale hawaiensis, assembly GCA_001587735.2. NCBI lineage: Eukaryota > Metazoa > Arthropoda > Malacostraca > Amphipoda > Hyalidae > Parhyale > Parhyale hawaiensis. Next base: position 3,198,029 of record LQNS02278186.1, on the reverse strand, counting down.
ACAACCGCAATATATATACAGTATATATGTTTCAAGATACCTGCATGGATTGTTACCCTAGCCAACTGCGGCATATGCAGGCATTTATTGAAGTACTGAACAAGTTTCCGGGACCTCCTATCATGTAAAGCCAAGCCAAAAGTGTGATACTCCCAAGAACCTTCTCGACTAATATGGCAATGGATACCAAATTAAAATGCTACTTCTACCAAGCGGAAGTCCAAATGACGCAGGTTCCAAAAATTTGGTGCCATTGTTACTATGAAGACTTGGGTGGAATCTTTAGGTAGCCTAACTATGAAAGACTTAGGTGGAATGTGTAGGTAACTATGAAGACTTGGGTGGAATGCGGTAAGGCTCTGCGCTTACTCTGGACAGAACTACTCTTAAATCCTTGCATTTCACTTCTCCAGTTGCAACATGGCGTGGCTTTTTCGAATCTGGGGAAGATTTCCCTTCGGGTGGCAGTTTAATTGCACCTAATGTTTTATTAGATTCATCTTTCCTAACTTTTTCATTTCCACTCTTAGAAGGGATGTCAGAATGCTTTCTTTTCCTATTCGCTGGCTCCTTCGTAACCTCTGGCTCGCTGGCGCTCCCGAGAATCTCATCAGAACAATTTATTTTCCCCCCTGACGCAGAGTTAACTGGCCTCTTCACAGTGAACTTCGCCGTTTTCACAATCATAGAGCTTGTGGGTTTGGCCACGGTAAATACTTTCAACTTCAGAGGAAAATGCTTAGTAGTTCCTTTCAGTACACTTGAGCTAGAAGTTACAGCATCGGTACAATAATCAGAAGTCACTTTCAGGCGGTTTAAGGGCGATTTAGAGGCAATTTTCGCCGAACGTTTACGGGTTACTTTCCGACGGTTTGAACGCGAAGTGGAAGCGTTTTTTGCGCCATTTCCAGTAGTTAATTTTGCACGTTTAACCGGTAACTTTGAATTCCCTCTGGCACGGTTGGGTTGTAAGTCAGGATTTACTCTCACTCTGTTGGATCGTAAATCAGGATTTATGCTCACATCATTCGACTTGAATACGGACGTAGATTTCATGGAAGTTTTAATTTTTACTTCCACAAGTTTCAGAGGTGATGGGGGCGCATTTTTTACTAAACGAGGATGAGCTTCTCGGACACGGCCAGGAACTGAAGACACAAGGGACTTATATAGCGTAGCTGCAATATTCTTCTTGCACTTGTGGCTTTTCCAAGCAGGTTTCTCAAGGGTTTCCTGAATGTCTAGGACACCATTTGGTGGAATGCTGTGTCTGCTGTGTTTTGGATTAAGGCTTCTTACGTTATCGTGCACATTACGGTCGTCTGTGTTAGATGATTGACGTGGGCTACTACCGGTATCACTCATGTTAGACCCGTCTATGTTGGATGCTTGATTAGGGTCAATATCACTCATGCTAGACCCGTCCATGTTGGATGCTTGATTAGGGTTAATATCACTCATGTTAGACCCGTCTATGTTGGATGCTTGATTAGGGTCAATATCACTCATGCTAGACCCGTCTATGTTGGATGCTTGATTAGGGTCAATATCACTCATG
>LQNS02278186.1:3170027-3190644 GCA_001587735.2 Parhyale hawaiensis | reverse complement strand
GGGCTCCATTGTGGTAACTATCCCTCACCCTCCTATGCTTACATTGGTGCTCTGCTTGGCTGTGGTGATGCTTGCCTGGTGCCCCTTGCTGCGGGAGTGTGGATGGTCTTACTCCTTGTGGTGGAGTTGCAACCTGGTGGTGCTCCATTTATGTATCGTATGTGTTGTTTGTTGGTGGTGACCTGATGGCCAACTGCGCACCTCTCCGGCTCATTAGTGGTGTGTGCTTGTGCGTTCTCTTGCTGGTGCCGGCGCGCAGGGCCGTACTTGCCTCCCTAGTCTGGCTGTCCTGCTCTGGGCCGGCCTGGGCTTTGGGGGCCGCAGAGGTGAGTTACAGAGAGGTGAGCAGCGGGCGTTGCGTGCGTCACAGTAGGGCTCAATGTCCCGAGAACGATCCCCAGGCCAGGCGTGGTTTTTCTCAAGGATGTTTGGCGAGCTGAATCAGCAAATTTGCTTGGTGCACATAGCCGTTGTAGGGGTACTTACCTTTGGGTCGGGGGCTTGAACCTTCAGTTTTAACGCCATATTTCCTTGCCACTCGTCATTGGCTGCAGCTGTATTTGCTCCTCTGGGGCAACTGGGCTATTTCTACTGCACGAACCAGTGTGTGTGGGGGGGTTTCCGGGAGGGTACAATCAAAGTTAACTTCACCTTTACCTATTCCTGCCCGATCCGCACATGAGACCAACCACGTGCAGGGGTTCCTAGATTGTCGACTTGCTACATGTCCATTTTCTAACGTGAAACGATGTCCAGGCAAAGCTTAAAGCTGGGTTCACACGTACAGATGACTTTTTTTCAGCGCTAATAGCATAGAGCATCAGGGGCACCATGTCAATGTCGCGCTAAACTATTCCTTTGTTTTAACACAGGCTCTTGCACTACTAGGACGCGAGGTATGTCTCGTTTTAAATTTTCAATTATTTTTGTCTTTGCTTTTCTGCCGGGAGGTCTCAAGAGTGGTCCGTGCGCTACTGACAGAAAAAAAAGTCGCAAGTTGTGCATCTCCAACCCCCGGGCACGGCTGAACACTTTGCTTAGCTATGCCGCACAGGGAAGAAAGCAAAAAAGAAGGTAGAAGTCTAGTAGGAATAGGTCGGCTACCCCGATCAGCGACCCATCTCACGAAACAGAAGGGGAAGTATTTAGAGCCTACCTAACTTTAAAAAACTAACATCAGCAGGAACTGCGGCTAGCTGCAACACCTGCGGCGAAGGCCTTCGGGACCCTTGGGTTTGTGAGACCCACATATCGAGGACTTAGAGCCATTCTCAAAGTGGGTGTTCGTGAGGCATAGTTTTAGTGTCACGAGTGTCAATGCCATATATTTTCATGCCAAATCTCTTATTGAAGAGATGGGTCTATAAATATACATCACGGGCACCCATTTGGAGAGGGGAACCAGATTTCACCAAAAATGGACATGGCCACTTCTGGCCCTAAGCCCTCGATATGTTGTGGCAGGAAAATGTTTCCCAACGGTAATAATTACTGACATCCCCCTGGGAAGAGAAACCATTGTTAAGATGAAACACTAATATTGACCTTTCGTCGAGCATCCGAATAATGCCCTCGTATTGATAGCATTATGGCAGGAATCCAAAATGATCACTTGCCCGCTGAATGGTTACATACTGTTTTGTGGGAAGTAGGAGTTTGGTAATACCACAGTTAACTAAAGTAGTTGGCCAGCAATCGACTGACGACCAGCCTCATTCCTAGAGAGACCTCAGACGTGGAAGAGGCAGAGTGAGAGTCTCTGATTCTCACTGCAAATGGGCTGTTAACAGATCTACCGACTTGTCTGCGTAGCAAATCGTGTAAGGTAAAGAATACAGTTCTCCAGAGCGTTACAAAATTTATTTACCCGCTGAGACGAAGGTCTGGAAATTTCACAAACTTTAGCTATTTTGAATTTCCCGCAGGTCCTAGCCACGAAATTTATGTTAAGAGTACATTTCTAACACCACCAATGAAGACTCGAACGCACGGCTTCTAACTACATCTCTAATTTTTCGCTGCGACGTCATCCCTGTCCTGCTCCAACAACGTTAATGCTATCAACAAAAGCAACAATGGTTTCGACCATTTCAAACTTCAACACTTGGTGCAGCTGATGATATCTACAAAGCACTGGTATCCAGTCTACAGCCGTCAACAAGCTACTGACCTAGCGATATCCCAATATAGAGGTCACACATTTTCAAACGAAAATGCTAAAGAAATTCCCTTCTGTGTACCTACCAAGGAGTTTTATTGAGGTAGCAACTGTTGCGGAGACCTGCAGCCAATCATCGCGTGAGCAGAAGCGGCTGGATACCTCTTATAGACGAGGTTAGTTATGATCGCCCATTTTATGTTATGGGGAGCGGCGACCCCAGGAGGCTCGTGTAGGTTACCTTAACCGTTAACTATGCCTTCCGGACGCTCTATCTCTCGTGCCCACTTTCCTTCCATTTTCATACTCCTTGCTTATGCTTTATTCGGAGCTTCCTTTTCTTTCTTGACTTGCTGTTTCCATGCGCGTTGGTACTTTGTGGGAACACCTTCGTGAATGTGTTCCCTATATTTCTACCATCCTACTGTATGTCCCAGCAGTTCTGTAGAAATGCCTCCACACAAAGCTTTAGTTGAAGGACGACGTAACTTTGACGGAGACGAGGTTAAGGAAACTGCGGTTTTACGACGATGATGGCGGTTATTAATACTCGCGGACATTATATTGAATAGTTTAAGCCTCAGTTTCCACGACAAAGGCGATGCAACGGAGGTAAAACAGACGCATAGTATGTCTATAAAAACATGGACCTTGTGCACGAAGGTGTTCACACACAGAATGAACGCGCACTTGAACAGTTAAGTCGGGATAGGAGAAGAGCAGCAGGAGTATGAAAGAGGATGCAAACCAAGTGGGTACAAAGGCAAGACGTCCCGAACGCCTACCCAAGGCTAAGGTAAGCTACAAGGTCCTCCAACGGGCGCAGCTCCGCATAACGTAGGATGAGCGAACTCAAGGAACCTAGCCCTACCGTATGCCCCAAAAGGCTCATCGCAGATGAACCGAAAATGCTAAGGACACGATCGGTCGGGTCGTCAAAGTCAATCTACGCCAAGCCCGCGTGGCTCGTCCGAGAATGCAGACAGGAACTTCAACTTATATAGCCACTAGTGTTGCAAGCAGCCCCATTATATTGAGCCGCCGACTGAAATCTCCATTTCAGTCAGCGACCCATCTCTCGAAACAGAAGGGGGAATATTTAGAGCCTACCTAAATTTACAAAACTAACATCAGCAGGAACTGCGGCTAGCTGCAACACCTCCTGCGGTGAAGGCATTCGGGACTCTTGGGTTTGTGAGACCCACATATCGAGGACTTAGAGCCATTCACAAAGTGGGTGTTCGTGAGGCATAGTTTTAGTGTTAAGAGTGTCAATGCCATATATTTTCATGCCAAATCTCTTATTGAAGAGATGGGTCTATAAATATACATCACGGGCACCCTTTTGGAGATGGGAATCAGATTTCACCAAAAATGGACTTAGCCACTTCTGGCCCTAAGGCCTCGATATATTGTGGCAGGAAAATGTTCCCGACACGATCGGTCGGGTCGTCAAAGTCAATCTACGCCAAGCCCGCGTGGCTCGTCCGAGAATGCAGACAGGAACTTCAACTTATATAGTCACTAGTGTTGCAAGCAGCCCCATTATATTGAGCCGCCGACTGAAATCTCCATTTTACGGAGTAAGACAGAGTTCATGCAAGCCTCACAGGTAACTGATTGAGAGTCAATAACTTGAAACTGGAGTCTAAAGATTAGGACAAGTCAAGTCTAAAAGGCCAAATTCCGCAGCCCAATCGTACGTGCTCTAACAAATTCGTTGCATAAAAAAAAATAAACATCGGGTAGAGCAATCTTCTGTCCCCACCGACGCAACCCAGATCGCGCGAATGATTATCGCCCACAGGCACCATGTCGCCCACAAGCATCATCACTTGTTTGTCGGTGGGGGCCAAAAGCTGCTATTAACTGCTTCTAAGTCCTATTTTATTACTACGGAAAAAAATACATGTGGCGAAGTTGCTCGGCCTAGCAGGTACTCTTGAGTCATAGAAACAGTTTGTATTTAGGTAGATAGCAACAGAGGCTGTAGGTCACTGTACATGTTAAACAAGATATACTTCTAACACGTAAAAAAAACATCTATAAATCCTTATGAAAAAATTAACTAATGCTTACAAAATGCTCAAATATTACCGTACGTAACACAATACTGCGAAACCTTATTCAAAAAAGTCCTATGTTTAGTGAAGAAAAGAGAGAGTTAACAATTAGACTGATGCAATAGTTGTCAAATAATGGTGCTAGTGCTGCAGAGGCCAAACTCGAGCAAGCGTGGTACGAATATCTGCCGGAAGGACCCAAGATGGGAGTGAACTAACATGAGCTCTATTAGTCTCATTCATGTCTGACCAGCGCACTACTACTGGCATGAAAAAAGCGCTAAATGAGGATGGAGAAAAGCCGACATGATATCAGAAGGAACTGCGACCAGATGCAACATCCCCTGTAGTAGGTTATGCAACTCCATGGGTGCTTGAAGCCCCTTCTTATTTCAGAATATCTTCTGGAGAAGATGAAGATTAGTTTAACAATACTTCCGTTTAATCTAATTGGTAACTATTAATGTAAGTTTCCTTTGCCACATCATTTCTAGTAAACTATCCACTTTTGCATAATGAGCTAAAAAATAAACCGCACGACACCTTGACTGTCCACTGAAATTTGCAAATGAATAGTTCTCGGTGATGCCAAAAATGTGTTCATCACAAAAAAAAAAACAAATTCGTAACTCTATACCTAATTGAATCTTGGGACAGCAAAATGACCTCAAATTGACTGAAATAAATTTTGCAACTTACCGTTGGCTAGTGCTCACGCATGCGTGTTTCTTTCTTATAGATATATTCCTTCTCCAAGAACAGTTTTTTTTTTTCTTCAAGTCGGACCAACCAAATTTTATCGAAGATTTATTAATTAACCATCAGGAGTGGGCAGGCAAGGTATCGTGTGGTCCACGGCCCACATTACATCATACATTGGCGGCGTCAGGAAGTTTGCATTGGAAGCTGGAGTAAAATGAGGGAGGGCTGCAGTTGCTATGAAATTCTTGTATGTTGGCTGCACAGTAGTAATATAAGGGGAGGGGGAAGCTCACGTCCCGCCTCGACGCCGACGCTCCTATACCTATAACGTATATACGATAGTGTAACCCTCTCTAGCAAGAGGTGCTCCAAAAGAAGAAGAGAAAAGAAGATAGGGCCGATGGAACTCACGCACGATTGTGCTCCAACGCAGAATCGGCACAAATGGAAACAGAAAGTCGAAAAAGAACAGAAAACAAAATCACTAGAAAGAGTACGAGAATCCGAGGAGGCAATTGGGCCTTCAAAACTACGATAACAAAAAGGAATGCATAGGACAAAAGCGCTACTTTACTTCAGGATACACAACTACATCACAGATATCAGTTATCACAAGCCAGCTTTACACTGTAGCTACAATTAGAAACTTAAATCTACGTACAAAATAATTAGGTACTTCGGCACATATACAAAACGATACAATGGTTTCTACACTGTTCCTGCATCAGGAAAACTTAACGTATAGTAAAATGAGACCACTGCGTACGTATCTATAATACCAAACTTAACAGGAAAACTTAGTGCTTTTGTAACGTGTGGCTATAAGGCCCCTGCCACACCAGTACAGCAAGCGAACTGCGACGCAACAAATTTGTTGCGTTAAAAAATTTAACATAGGGTAGAGCAAGCCACTGTCCCTACCGACGCAACACTAGCGCGGCACACCGTGCATTGCTATCAGCCACAAGCATCATGTCTTCCGCAAAAGTCGCATAGAGTTGCTTATTGCGCTGGTGTAGCCCCAAGACTGATGGCCTCAAGCAGTCAAAGGATGCGGGGCACCCAGGCCCGGAATGACGTCACGACCAATCAGCGTTATCGTTTCGAGTCGGCCGACGCGCAATTGGTTCTGACCTCACAATCAATCAGTGTTTTTTTTTTTTTTAGTCTGCCAACGTGCAACTGGTCATGGCGTCAGAACCAATCAGAGTTCTTTATCGGAGTCCGCCAACGCGCCGGTGATTATGACGTCACTCGTCCTTTTCATTTGCTCACTTATGGTATACAGTCGTGATTACATACGTTAATTTCAGCGTAATTAGTAAAATTCATTGAAACGCTACCGTTATGTCATGGGAATACAAAATTTAAATAAAATGGGATAGCTGGGAGAAGCCGGGACTCACACACGTGCCATCTTAGAGCTACTGCCGTAATGCCAAAATAATGTACACAGTTGAGGAAGAGCAGAAAGAGAAAAAATAGATATAAAAACAGAGCTAAGCCTAGAAAGTGATCGTGCGAGAGTGCTTAATTGCGCTGTTAGCTATCCACTTATTCCTGGAATAGGTACCAGTCAATGTGTTAACCAACTAACCTGAGACATCCGACCGGCAGTTATCCGGTGTTAGGAAGTTATTCGTACCGAACTGAAACGATTATGAATATCATACAAGTTTGTATACTTTTCTCCAGAGACAACTGTGGTGTTTCCAAGTAGTAGTAGTAATAATAGAAGTTTTTACTAACAATTCAGAGGCACACTGCCTATATTGCGCCGAACTTTTCCTGGTGGTCAGTGCGCTACTGACAGGAAAAAGGCGCAAGTTGAGCATCTCCAGCCCCCGGGCGCGGCTGAACGCTGTCGCTCAGTTACTCCGCACAGGGGAAGGAAATGAAACACAAGAAAGTAAAAGTCGAGCGCGAATAGGTCACGCACCTCGATCGGCAGCCCACCTCCTGAAACAAATTGGGAAGTATTGAGAGCCTACCTAACTTTACGAAACTAACCTCGACAGCAGGAACTGCGGCCAGATGCTACATCCCCTGCGGAGAAGGCACTCGAGACCCTTGGGTGCGTGATGCCCAAACATATTGTGGCAAAGAAAGGGCCCGTCAGAATATGCCCCTGAGGGCTGTGGTGTTTCCAAAAAGGAAAAGTGACATGCAATATGCCGATAGAAACGAGGTAGCAAAGGCGACGTAGATCCGAAGATGAAATTTCTGGCAAGGCTGCCGAGCTGATTGACGAAAAGAATGGCTATGAGCCTGTGATTGGTCGGAAGGAACAACTGAGAGCATGTGATTGGTGGGAAGGGAACACCTATGGAAGAAAAAAATCCCTAGCTGCGGGCTCTCTCTTGGTCGCTAACTGCGGCACCACGGAAGACACCCTGCAGAGCGACTCCACAAACTTTGGAGTGACGTGAAGAACGTCACCTGGACTTCTTAAGAAGACCCTCAAGGTAGGTAGTTAGGTAGCCAGAAGGGCGAAATGTGGCTGCACTCCCTCCGTCAAGTAAACCTTACATAAACTGGGAACCCATGCCTGAGGGTATTCCCGCACAGGATCATCGTGTAATACGAACGGCTAGTCGTTAAGAAATTACCTGGCGTTAATACATCAGAATTAAGGAGCATGTAGACGAGAAACTTAGCCACAAAACCCCAGCAACTTGTATTAACTTACTTGAAAAAAAAAGCACCCAATGCCGAGGCGATCGCACAGCCCACCTGGTGAACCCTTCAACCCCATTGAAAATGAATGGGACGGAATTGGCTGCTGTCACCCAACAACGTGACTTGGGATTCACTATTACATACAAACTATAACACAGCAAGTTGATGAGAGTGTGAAAATGGCAGAGTACTAGGATTCATCAGCAGAAATTTTGAATAGAAGTCCAAGGACATCGTCGTTCCCTTGCACAAGGTATTAGTGCGACCACACTTAGAATTTGCTGTTAAGTCTGGTCGCCACATCTCTGTAAAGATATCGATAACATGGAAACAGTAAAACGCAGAGCAATGAAATTGATACCTCAGCTGAGAAACAAGTCGTATGAACGTCGCCTAAAAGAACTGGGTCTGATCTCTCTCGAGCAAAGATGATTCAAGGGCAAGTAATAGAAACATTCAAGTGCTTGAATGGCTTCAACGACGTACCTATAACGGGACTCTTTGAAAAAGACCTCAATGATCGCTTGGGAAACAACAGTCAAAAACTCAAGCATGAAGCTCGAAGAAAAACCCTAAGTCACCAGTTCTTTCCCTGTTTCATAGTCAGCAATTGGAATAGACTCCCTTCCGACGTTGTTGGTGCGGAGTCAGTCAACTCGGTTAAAAACAGTCTTGACAAACATTGGGAGAGACATCCTCTACAGCTAAGAACCCCTCCTCCACGAGTCGCAAGCTCTGAACGACCATAGCTTCCCAGGACATCTTAATCAGTCTTTTTCTCAATTCCTCTCCTTTTACATCTTTAAGCTCCACGCATCAGCGGCAATCGATCATGCTTGCGTGCATTCATGATCACCTTAGGCTGAGATTCTTCTCCCCCTTCTTTTTTCTTCTTCCATTTTTCGCTTCTCGTTTCCCCAGTCATCTATATCCTACTAACATAATGGCAATAGCTCATAGAGGGCCGGGACGTAAGCTCCGGTGTCACTTTGGGAATTGGCCTCTTGGTTCATCTACTGCCGCCTATCTAATCTAATCTGAGGCAAGGATGCGAGACCAGGACGTTGTTAGTGTTACCCTATCAATGCTACGGATTTTAAATGTTTCGAAACGACACACGAGCAGCGCAGCGTAGCAACCAGTTGGGCGTACCGGCGCGTGACTCAGGCAAAATAAGGACGAACGGAAAAGCAAGGGCATCATCAGCAGAAGTACAGAATTGAAGCAGTTTGGACAAAAGTAAGATGGCTCTCCAGTCAAACTGCGGTTCAAGCACTAATTTGATGCCACAAGCAGCCCCATAACATAGGATGGGCAAACCAAACCTAAGGAGCCCATCCCCTGAGGTTGCGATCTGGAGTGAGAAAATATCCAACTCCGGAATCCAAGCAGTTTCAGACTCCATTATTATTACATTGTGGGTTTTCCCGCCGTATTATTCAGAGTCCAGCCACTTTCAGACTCCAGAGTCCAGCCAGTTTCAGACTCCAGAGTCCAGCCAGTTTCAGACTCCAGAGTCCAGCCAGTTTCAGACTCCAGAGTCCAGCCAGTTTCAGACTCCAGAGTCCAGCCAGTTTCAGACTCCAGAGTCCAGCCAGTTTCAGACTCCAGCCAGTTTCAGACTTCAAAGTTCAGCCAGTTTCAGACTTCAAAGTTCAGCCAGTTTCAGACTTCAAAGTCCAGCCAGTTTCAGACTCTGGAGTCCAGCCAGTTTCTGACTCCGAAGTCTAAGCTAGTTAAGCCCGACTCAGCATTCCTGCTTCATAGATAGCACCAAACGTTAGGGAATCGACATGAGGAGCATCACCACACCCTTGGAGAACAAGAAAACGTGAAGTGTAAAAATGCATTAACACGAAGCATCAAATAGCTACATTATAATCTACAAGACAGAAGAACACAAGACTTAATCTGAAAACTGCTCAGCTACTGATCGAATTCATAACTCAAGCAGATACCTATGCTGGCTCACAACTCAGAAACCTACGTATTGCGCAGTAATACTGCTCAGTTGCTGATACTCGGATGATTCAGAACAGGTGAATGTGCGATCACCCGATTGATCTTGGGGGCTGTAAATTTTTCATAGGAATCAAGCGTCAGCACTAAAAAAAATTCAAGCCGCTAGAGATAATGTAGGAAACTTTAAAAAAAGAAACTCGTGGCTCATGTTACAGGATATTCGATTTAGTACAAAGAGCTGGGCGCGCCATCCCGCAATCGAAAACTTGGCGTTCCGGTAGAGTAGAAAAATTTTATTTTTCAAGCCATTTTGGATCGCAGAAAAATATATTTAATACAAGTTTGGCGATTGCAGAACGTCCAGCACTAGCTTTAGAGTTTGCCAAAGAGATACAAATTCAGATGTTTGTGAATGTTACTCAAGCGTATTCTCAACAAACTCGCGAGGTAAAAGTACAGTTGGCTTAGCTATACCGCACAAAACTCGAATACCTGCCTACAATTAAAAACAAAGAGGATTGTATGGCTCTAGTCAACCGGAATATCTGAACAGAGTTATGAAAAAAAATGGAACTTGTACTAATTACTAGTAATTAGGTAAGTGCCCTGGCAGTGGACTATGAATGGCAACAATGCCGACACAGCACTCCTGTGCAACAAGACTTCACCTCCCTAATTGGATATAGAGAGTCAACGTTCCTTAGGCATAGCGTTTTCCATCATTCTGCCGGTGATACCTCATAAGAATTAGACATAGAAAACACAGGTAATATGTCGCTGATACCTCATAGAAGAACTAGACAGGAAAAAAGTTGATCTGCCACAGATACCTCATATTTAGATTAAAACGTAGTAAACTAGAACGCCTCGTGGCGTAAAATAAAAACAACACCCGTGGTGGGGAGGGAAGTCAACCAAGTCATTTTTTTATGGCCAGCCGATCCAAATTTCTCACATTCATGCTGTGTCCAACACCATAACATAGGGAAGTAGAATAACTCGTGGCGTGAGACGATCTGCCGCGGTAGAGGCAAATTCAACTCGGTCATTTTTTATGGCCAGCTAGGCCTAGTTTTTTTTGCATGGGTCACATCTAGGTCAACCCATTAAACATCCTACAAAAAATTATGAAGATTGCTAAGCCCCTTCAACCACTTTTTGGGTGGACAGTCAAATATATATACAGTAAAACCCCTCTAATCCACACCTCAATAATCCGAACATCTGATTATAGTTCGAAATGCAGTCTGAACAAATGAGCATTTTTCAGATTAATAGGGTAGGGTAAAGTACGAAGTTCGTACAAATACCTGTGTAATCCGTACAAGGCGCTTCTCATTTTTCGGATTAAGGGGGTGATGAGCGAAAAATTTGCGCGAGGTGCTGCGCAGAAGCCACGAACAATCGCTCTATAATCCGTATTAGTGCGGAATACAGAGGTTTTTTTCGGATTTGTTACCCCGGTAATCCGAAATCCCCGCTAATCCGTCACTTCCTTCACCCCGTGCTGTGCGAATTAAGAGGGTTTTACTGTATGTATATACATATAAATATACTTATATCTTATTATTATTACAGTATATTGGTTTTGATTTAAATCTTCAACAAAAACATCACCTCTCTCACTTCATTCACGGGTGATAAAAACAAATTAACCGTTGCTAGGAACTAAAAGGGGAAAGGCAACATGCCACAGGCACTGATACCTCATAGGAAATATGTATAGGGAAAAAGATTATTATGTTTCTCATTGACCAACTCAAGTTTGTAACACCCGACGTTCACTGTAAGGTTATTCACAAGCAATGCATATGATATGGCATACCTACCAGTTTACAACACTACAAATTCTTTCATGACATATTTCCAAAGCAAAAATTCAACAACCGCAATATATATATATATGTTTCAAGATACCTGCATGGATTGTTACCTAGCCAAGTGCGGCATATGCAGGCATTTATTGAAGTACTGAACAAGTTTCCGGAGCCTCCTATCATGTAAAGCCAAGCCAAAAGTGTGATACTCCCAAGATTCTTCTCGACTAATATGGCAATTAATACCAAATAAAAATGCTACTTCTACCAAGCGGAAGTCCAAACGACGCAGGTTCCAAAAATTTGGTGCCATTGTTAGCCTACTATGAAGACTTGGGTGGAATCTTTAGGTAGCCTAACTATGAAAGACTTAGGTGGAATGTGTAGGTAACTATGAAGACTTGGGTGGAATGCGGTAAGGCTCTACGCTTACTCTGGACAGAACTACTCTTAAATCCTTGCATTTCACTTTCTTCAAATCTGTGGGAGATTTCCCTTCGGGTGGCAGTTTAATTGCACCTAATGTTTTATTAGATTCATCTTTCCTAACTTTTTCCTTTCCACTCTTAGAAGGGATGTCAGAATGCTTTCTTTTCGTACTCGATGGCTCCTTCGTAACCTCCAGCTCGCTGGCGCTCCTGAGAATCTCATCAGAACTATTTATTTCCCCCCCTGACGCGGAGTTAGCTGGCCTCTTCACAGTGAACTTCGCCGTTTTCACAACCATAGAGCTTGTGGGTTTGGCCACGGTAAATACTTTCAACTTCAGAGGAAAATGCTTAGTAGTTCCTTTCAGTACAGTTGAGCTAGAAGTTACAACATCGGTACAATAATCAGAAGTCACTTTCAGGCGGTTTAAGGGCGATTTAGAGGCAATTTTCGCCGAACGTTTACGGGTTAGTTTCCGACGGTTTGAACGCGAAGTGGAAGCGTTTTTTGCGCTATTTCCAGTAGTTAATTTTGCACGTTTAACCGGTAACTTTGAATTCCCTCTGGCACGGTTGGGTTGTAAGTCAGGATTTATGCTCACATCATTCGACTTGAATACGGACTTAGATTTCATGGAAGTTTTAAGTTTTACTTCCACAAGTTTCAAAGGTGATGGGGGCGCATTTTTTACTAAACGAGGATGAGCTTCTCGGAGACGGCCAGGAACTGAAGACACAAGGGGCTTATGTAGCGTAGCTGCAATATTCTTCTTGCACTTGTATCTTTTCAAAGCAGGTTTTTCAAGGGTTTCCTGAATGTCTAGGACACCATTTGGTGGAATGCTGTGTCTGCTGTGTTTTGGATTAAGGCTTCTTACGTTATCGTGCACATTACGGTCGTCTGTGTTAGATGATTGACGTGGGCTACTAGCGGTATCACTCATGTTAGACCCGTTGGATGCTTGATTAGGGTCAATATCACTCATGCTAGACCCGTCCATGTTGGATGCTTGATTAGGGTTAATATCACTCATGCTACCTTTTTCTAAGTTACATGTTTGAGAAGCGTAACTCATATTTTCACTCACACTGTCTTTGTTATCAGGTAGATGAGTACCCTTAGTTTGGAAAACAATGTTAGCATCAGCTACTTCATCAGTTTCTTGCTTGCCAGCGGTTTTATTAATTTGGGTAGTTCCGGTTGCGGTAATCGTAGGATCAACGTTGGTTGCGTTAGGTGTTGCGCTAGGAATAGGTTTAGTCCTTGATTTGATAATAAAGGGATTAGTGCTTGTTGCATTATTAGAGGTCGTTGCATTATTAACTTCTCGAATTCTTCTCAGATCTGATCTTTTCTGGGGTAGTTCTTGCGCCGTGGGACCTTCCATAGCGCGGGAGGCGCTCTCATCACCCGATGTGAAAAAGACAGAATGGTGACTTGAGTTTACAGAAATGCGCGAGACTTTGGCAATGTCTATGGGAGCAATTCCACCTTTAAAAAGCTGGTCCACACTTCTTAACTCAGTTGCACATGGAGTAGGAGAAAGGTCAAGTTGATTGGCTGTCGATGAATCTGGTATCTGGAACAGGCAAACACGTTTCGATTGAGGGGGATGAAATGCCTTGTAATACGTAGCACACTCCGGATGCGCACATTTCAATTTGAGCTCGTGCAGTTCAACGTCAGCTTCACACATAGAAGGCACAGAATTTGGGGCAGAATTGAACGAATTCGGTGGACGCTCCACTTTGATCTTCGGTGGACGCTCCACTTTGATCTTCAATGGACGCTCCACTTTGATCTTCGATGAGGTTCCTTCGGATAACCTAGAAGCGTAAGATCTACCAAATTCTTCGGATTTTACAGTTTTTGAGACTGAAGAACAAGAGCTTTCTTCAACGAATTCTTCCTTTACAATTACAGTTCCAAACATATCTGATTCTGCAGGAGTCTCTGATTTAGTTATTGAGCAGTTTATAGTTTCTGGAATGTGCGGGGAAATAGCGGAGGATTTTCCAGAAGGAGCAATAGCATTTTCTTCATTTTTTACATCTCGTTCAACAACGGAAAAGAAATCTGCATCATCAGAATTCACTGAAAAATCACTCACATCTGGGCTTTTCACTAACAAAGATTTATGGTTACTTTTTTCATCTGCATGAGAATTTGTAGCATCAACAGAAGTAGACTGAGCATTTGAAGAACCACGAGCAACAACGTCTAAATCTTTAGCTGAATGAGCAAGAAGAACCTGGTCGTACATAAATTCGACTTCTGGTAGACTATAACTTGCAGAAGTAATATTTGATTCACTGGTACTTATGAGCTTAGAAGCATCACATAACGAGTTAAAATTTCTTCTACACTTTCGCCTTGTACCAACCGAAGTATCACTGTCAGAATAAGATCGTTTTCCGCTAATTACATCGATTCGCGCTGAGGACTTGACGTGCTTTACTGGTCCTTTCGACTTAGAGTTGCTCATACGCGCCCGTTTATTTGATTTGGATACGTTACCAACATCAGCCAAAGACTTGCTTCGTTCACTAAATAGCTTAGAACGTCGAGCTCTTTTGAGATTGCCGAGCTTAGAGACGTTACATGCACGATTGTCAGACTCTACATTCTGAGATTGTGCCACTCTACCCGGCGCTGAGTTAAAAGAATTAGCTTTGACGAGAGAAACCGAGCTGGGTATCTGCAGCTGTTCCGTCCTGCAGGACTGAGTGGCATGAGAAATAGACGGTGCTCGGTTGTTAGACAAGCTTGGTGGAACTTCACTAATGCCTGACTCAGAGACCATCATATGGTTAAGCTCATCATCACAGTCCGGCTTACTTAGAGGCTGTTTGGTTCTACCATGATCGGAACTACTAACTGTAGTATAGTCTGATTCAGGGCGGCCTTGCTGACTAGTATCATTCCCTTCAACTTCTACAAATCTAGAGACTGAATCAGCATTGCTATCTTCAGTTAAGTTTTTATTTACAGTACCCAGCGACTCTGACTCTACATTAGCTTTTGAGTAATTTATACTTTCCTTGATGCGTGCCGAAACAGTGTGCGACTCACCAGCACAAACAGTGGCATCTGCGTCAACCTCTTCATCTTTTTGATCTACCAAGGCCTTAGAATCTTCTGTATTAGTAGACTTCGGTGCGAGTTGCCTTGCATCAGAGTATCTCACTAGCGACGATTTGGCGTTGTCAATGCTTTCCTCCATTCGTTTTACATTTTTCGGGTTTGTGTCACCAACAGAAGTGTCCTCTGTAAGTCCTTTGGCCTCGGTGTCACTCAATGACGTCGTAGGCTTGGTATTAATGGTGCTCTCTCTAGTTCCAACTGCTAGGGTATTTGAACTTACATCAAGAGCAGCATCCTTGGTAAATCCTGTCATGCCAGAGCCTCTCACAAATGAGGAGTTCATGGTCTCACTCCCACCATCATTGGAAGATGCTTTAGAATCCTCTTCCATATCGCAGTCATGTGAAAAATCTGAATTCAGGTCACTCGCCTCACAGTCTTTGAAAATTTCTTCTTCCGAACAATATTCGTTGATGGCTGCATTGAAACTGCTGGAAGAGGCCTCAGATTCGTCTTCAGACGGACAGTCCAATAACGGTGACTCACTTGCGGATCCGCTGCAGCCTTTGGAGGCCGTATCAACTTCGACTGAATTTCCAACCGAGCCCATGGCAAGCACGTTATCACTGTCAGCGTTTGTCTTTTCAATGTATTCTTCAACCGTTGAGAGCATGACAAGCAAGTCTTCACTGATAGAGCTCGTCGGTTCTACCGAGTCTTTGGGAGAGCAACTGGAAACCAAATCTTCACTTACAGAGTTCGTCGGTTCAACCGAGTCTTTGGGAGAGCAACTGGCAACCAAGTCTTCACTTACAAAGTTCGTCGGTTCAACCGAGTCTTTGGGAGAGCAACTGGCAACCGAGTCTTCGCTTACCGAGTTCGTCGGTTCAACCGAGTCTTTGGGAGAGCAACTGGCAACCAAGTCTTCACTTACAGAGTTCATCGGTTCAACAGAGTCTTTGGGAGAGCAACTGGCAACCAAGTCTTCCCTTACAGAGCTCGTCGATTCAACAGAGTCTTTGGGAGAGCAACTGGCAACCAAGTCTTCCCTTACAAAGCTCGTCGGTTCAACAGAGTCTTTGGGAGAGCAACTGGCAACCAAGTCTTCGCTTACCGAGTTCGTCGGTTCAACCGAGTCTTTGGGAGAGCAACTGGCAACCAAGTCTTCACTTACAGAGTTCGTTTGTTCAACAGAGTCTTTGGGAGAGCAGTTGGCAACCAAGTCTTTCCTTACAGAGCTCGTCGGTTCAACTGAGTCTTTGGGAGAGCAACTGGCAACAAAGCTTACGGAGTTCGTCGGTTCAACAGAGTCTTTGGGAGAGCAACTGGCAACCAAGTCTTCACTTACAGAGTTCGTCGGTTCAACCGAGTCTTTGGGGGAGCAACTGGCAACCAAGTCTTCACTTACAGAGATTGTCGATTCAACAGAATCTTTGGGAGAGCAACTGGCAACCAAGTCTTCACTTACAGAGTTCGTCGATTCAACAGAGTCTTTGGGAGAGCAGCTGGGATGCGAGTCATCTTTCAGGCAGTTCGTACTGATGGTGGTATTAGGGGAGAGAACAGCAAACACGTTATCCCCATTAGAGAGCATCGCTTCACCTGATTCTTCCGATGAGCAAACAGCAAGCAAACTTTCTTCAGAGCTTACTTTATTGCCTGTGTCTTTAGTTGAGCATATGGCAAGCATGCCATAATTTTTTGGGCACTTCTTCTCCACTGCACCTTCAGCCAAACAACTAGGTAGCATTTTTCCACTTTCTGAGCCTTTTGCTTCAGCTAGGCCTAAGCTATTGATTGAGCATTTGGCAAGCAAGTCTTTCTTAATTGAAACCTTTGCTTCATCTGTACAAATAGCAAGTATGTCTTCGCTTTGTGAGCCCATGGCATCAACTGGGCTTTCACTTGCACTGATGCCAAGAAGACGGTCACTTTCAGAACACATACGTGCAGCGTCATCCTCCTTAGTATGGACTTTTCCCGAGGTAGGGCATGAAATTGGCCCCAAACGTGTAACTTCTACGTTTTGGCTACAAATACCAGCCTCGTCATTTTGCAAACATTCCTTATTACTAGGAGATGTAGCAACGTCAGAGTCAGAATCCTCTTTCGAATTAGAGAACAAATCTTTGGTAGGAAGCTCACCGCCATCCGAGTTGCCTACAGGAACTTTGGAAGAAGTAGCAGGAACTTTGGAAGAAGCTGTAGCAACATCTGAGTCAGAATCCTCTTTCGAATTAGAGAACAAATCTGTGGTAGGNCCCTTCTTCTCCACTGCACCTTCAGCCGAACAACTAGGTAGCATTTTTTCACTTTCTGAGCCCTTCGCTTCATTCAAGCTATTGATTGAGCATTTGGCAAGCATGGCATCGTTTTTTGGTCCCTTCTTCTCCACTACACCTTCAGCCGAACAACTAGGTAGCATTTTTTCACTTTCTGAGCCCTTCGCTTCAGCTAGGCCTAAGCTATTGGTAGAGCATTTGGCAAACAAGTCTTTCTTAATTGAAACCTTTGCTTCATCTGTACAAATAGCAAGAATGTCTTCGCTTTGTGAGCCCATGGCATCAACTGGGCTTTCACTTGCACTAATACCAAGAAGACGCTCACTTTCAGAACACATACGTGCAGCGTCATCCTCCTTGGTATGGACTTTTCCCGAGTTAGGGCATGAAATAGGCTCCAAACGTGTAACTTTTACGTTTTGGCTACAAATACCAGTCTCGTCATTTTGCAAACATTCCTTATCACTAGGAGATGTAGCAACGTCAGAGTCAGAATCCTCTTTCGAATTAGAGAACAAATCTTTGGTAGGAAGCTCACCGCCATCCGAGTTACCTACAGGAACTTTGGAAGAAGCTGTAGCAACATCAGAGTCAGAATCCTCTTTCGAATTAGAGAACAAATCTTTGGTAGGAAGCTCACCGCCATCCGAGTTGGGTACAGGAACTTTGGAAGAAGCTGTAGCAACATCTGAGTCAGAATACTCTTTCGAATTAGAGAACAAATCTTTGGTAGGAAGCTCACCGCCATCCGAGTTGCCTACAGGAACTTTGGAAGAAAGTTTCGCAACTGTAACATCTGCTTCCGGAAGAGTGGAAAAAATATTTCTAGGAGAGATATCACAACAACTGGAAGATGTTTTCGTAATGTCAAAACCATCAGTGACCTTTCTCGTACTTCTCCTCCATGTTGCATTCGCTTTACACATAGAAATGGACGCTCCACACAATTTCATCGTTTCCACTTCGCCTCTGTCATCACCTTTGGAAGAATACTCCGTATTTAGGGCCTCAAGACTTGAGCTGAGACTGCTACTGGCAGTTATTTTGGGTACTTCCCTGCAGACATTGCCAAAATTATAACACGAGTTGGAATTTTTTTCAGTTTCTTGGTCGCTCTTTACGATTGAAGTTTCTGTACCAAAACTTGCACCATTTCTCTCCGGTTCATTTGAACACGGTACTACCTCTGGACTGCCGGCGCATTGATTAGCACTGTTTGTTTCATTAGAAGACATTACTGCAACAGTATTTTTGCCATTATCAAGTTTTCCGCTTCTGCTTAGAAGCAGCTTTTGGGCGTTGGCGCTATTAACATGCCCATTTGTCACTTCACGGTCAAATTGAGATTTCTGTTCGCAGTCTGTACTAGAGCAACGCTCACTGCTGACTGTCTCAGTATTGCCTGGACTCTGTGTACCTTTCTTGTTCTTTCCAACAAGTGGCTCTTCAGTTTTCTCTCTATTGCAAGGAGACCCTTTTTCTATTAAAGTCCTCTTGGCTTTTAGAATATTGGCAGATTCCCTGCTTTCCACAGAACGCTTCATTCCTGAGGAACAATCCTCTTGCTGCAGTTGCACATCGACAGCACTGCCATTCCGTGATCCTAACTTCCCACTTTCCATTACAAGCGTTTCATCGACTCCGTTGTCAGCGATGGAGTCATAAAGTGAAGGATTTATAGAATAACAGGACTGGATAATCCCAAAGCCGCACTCATTATCATCAGAAGAGCTAAGTATGTCACCTACATCCTCAATGTATGATGCTTTGGTGACTCCTGAACCAGATGTATTGCTAACTGCAATTTCCATTATATCAGGCGAACCTGAACGTTTTTCAATAGAAAATTTAGACAAGTATTTAGTATCTGGAAGCTCATTCGACTTTCTTGAACAACTAAGATCAGCACTGGTGCACACAACCGGAGTATTTTCAGCTTTGGACAAAGCACGGGAAGCACCAGAAACGGCAGCTTTGTATTGAGAAGATAAACCCTCGTGCAAGTCTTTAGATGACTGAGACAGAAGAAGCTTATCGTAAAGAAACTCAACATCAGGTTGATTTTTCCTCGCGTGCATATTTGTTTCGCTGGCACTTACGGGCTTCAAAACGCTACTCATTGACTTGGCATTTTCAACCCTTTGCTTTCTACCAACACAAGTATTCCCTTCAGATTGAGAACACTCATCATTACCAGATGCTTGGACAAGCTCCGTAGACCCGGCGTGCCTTACTCGTCCTCTAGACCCGGGGCTGTTAATTAGTACATGACTTTTGGACTGGGATGTGTTGGCAGTGTCAGCTGCAGAATTACCGTCTTGAGTGGGTACATTAAACTTTTGAGTCTTTTCAGCATTGCCTAACAGAGAGCTATGAACAGAATCCATCTTGATAATCTTAGACTGTCCAATTTTACCCAAGTCTAAGGCATTAACAGACTTAGATTGGTCCAACTTCGAGACGCCAACAGATTTAGACTTGGTGGGTGATTGTACTGTACGAATACCTTCAGGATCAATGCTACAAAAATCACAATAATAGTAAAGCGGGTTCCTGATGTCTGCGCAAAGTTCGTGTACCCAACGAAGACACTTCATGCACTGAATCCATGCTTCTTCAGTGTTTTCGTTGCACACTGGACACGTTGCGTCGCTCATCAGGCGCTGCTTTTCTATTCTTCTCTTTGTAACTGTCACACTGGGGGAAATTGTCGAAGTCACTAACTCTTCATCGGAGGAGAAACTCAATTCAGGGGGATATTTCAAAAAGTTTTTAGTATTTCGTTCATATGAGGAGAACCCAAGAAAGTCTGCTCTTGGAGGACACTTAAAACGCCTCCTAAACGTTGTTTGCAGCTTATTCTCCTTACTCCAGACAGCACTCCAACATCGGCGTTTCTTTTGACCATCCATACCCATCTGCTTTTTTCTTTTGTTTCCCTTTGCCGTCAGCCATGATATAACCTGCACGCCATCTTCATCGCTGGACGCCGAAGCGGCAGAATGATCACTGTGACGTGATCTGTTTACTTGATTTCCAAGGACAGAACCAAGGAAAACGCTGGATTCTCCCGAGTTAGACGACGCATTGTGGATCCTCTGTGGACTACACAAGTCACTTGTGCTAGAGGTAGATGCAGAAACATCAGTGGAAGGGGTAGCACGACTGGGAACGACATTCTCCTTCGACGCTGATTCAGGAATAATTGAATGGGATTCTAATTTTACAGGATCAGTAGGTACTATAGAGGATCCTCGCTGAACGAACGTTTTTAGTGCAATACCTGCAGGTTGTCTGCTTGGAAGGAGATGCTGGTTTGCAGCAGAATCTTGAGTTTTACACTTTTTCCGAATACACCATGTGTTTGCACGGTCATGTTCAGCAAATTCAGAGGACGAAGGCAAAGCTATTGCACTTTCTATTGCGCGTTTGATAGAAGCT
>LQNS02278186.1:3154747-3169562 GCA_001587735.2 Parhyale hawaiensis | reverse complement strand
AGTTTTACACTTTTTCCGAATACACCATGTGTTTGCACGGTCATGTTCAGCAAATTCAGAGGACGAAGGCAAAGCTATTGCACTTTCTATTGCGCGTTTGATAGAAGCTGTAGGCAGGGATACTCTGGTAAGCTTTATAGGCGATACTTTCGGCAGAGATTTGCAGTGCGTTCCAATATCAGTGGACGTCGCGGAATGCGACGTTGATGAGAGGTCGTTGGTATGACAGTTTGTTTCGAAAAACAGTTCCACGGATTGGGAAAGAGATTCTGCTCTATAAAGGGAAACAGGAGGTAACTGTATCTTTTTTGTAGAACTTGCAGTTGGGGGTGAGGGCTTCAATACTACTTGAGCTGGTTTATCACCAACGACACCCCTAGTAGGACGAACAGAAAACTCAGCTGCGTCAGTTTCGTCTGCAGAAGACGCACCTGGAGTGATCCCATTATTGGAGGACATTGGACTGAAACACAAATTTCCTTCGGAAAGAGCAGAAGGTGACACTCGAGTTGAAGAAAAACCTTCAAAACCGTTGAGGCTAACTGCATGAGCACGCTTGGAGGTAGTACCACATAATAATTCTGCTGTACTTGGAGATACCAAATTAACTGCAGTTGAAACTGGGTACTTATCAAACATGGTAGGCACTACAGACGTCAATGCCGCACCTTCTGCAGGGGATACATCCTTCCCGGAGAGAGACTCAGAGGTTGAAGAGCAGACCAACGATGAATCAACAAGCGTGGTATTAGCTGTAGAAAGCACTGTGGTTGATTTCAAGTTCAAGGAAGGACTATTAAGAGTGGATCCAACGGACATGGATGGCGCACTCTCCCGTGGTAGAAAGTAAAGGACAGGTTCTTTGACAGAAATACTAGGCCTCTTGTGTTTCGCAGAGTCTATCAACAACACATCTTGCGAAACTGCAGCAGAACTAGAAGTGAAAGGCTGTTTTAAACCCTGGGGTAGTCCAAAAGAACCTGCAGGAGAATATGTTGCAAAACTACCAGACGTCTGCAATACCTGAACCTCATCAAAAGCAGAGCAAGACGTGGAAGGTATTTTTTGGCCTCCAAAGAACTGAGAACTAACAACAATATTGTTAGTGCAAGGTCCTTTAACAATGTGCAGCCCTTGAGAAGAGCCGGGAATGGTGGCAGTGCTGGCAGCCTTCAATGTTTGAAGCACCTGGCAAGAACCAGCATTAGCACGAAGATTTGCCAAGTTTTGCAACACTGGGGAACCAGGAACTACAGTGCCAGTAGCAATTACTGGTGGCTTGAGATGAGAAGGAAGAATGGAAGGGCTGAAATTATTCACGTTTTGCACCACTCGAGAACCAGGAACTACAGTGCCAGTAGCAATTACTGATGGCTTGAGATGAGAAGGAGGAATGGAAGGGCTGAAATTATTCACGTTTTGCACCACTCGAGAACCAGGAACTACAGTGCCAGTAGCAATTACTGGTGGCTTGAGATGAGAAGAACCAGGAATGGAAGGGCCACATTTATTCACGCCTTGCAGTACCACGGTAGAACCAGACGCAGGAGAATTAATTACCCTCATGCCTTGCACTAACCTGGAAGAAGTACTTAGAGTTTGACCGAATGGTTTCAAAGGTAGCTGCAAACCGCTGGAGGTGGTGGTGGAGCCAGAGGCTACCCTAGCATCTGGTATAAACACATTGGGAACACCAGACGAAGTAGGGGCCTTTGCAACACCCAGTACAACAGTTTGGGGACCGGCAGCAGGATTAACAGAGATAGGTTTTTTGCTGGTTCTGGGTGCTAAGGGTTTATTAAATAAACCTGGTGTTCCTTTTAGCTTAAGCAAAAATCTTCTTACGTCACGTGGTTGGTCACTAACGACCGAACTCATTCCCGAAGTGGATGATGCAGAACCGGATGAGCTTAGATTTATCGTTCCACCAGTACTAGTTGCAGCAGAACTGGACAAGGAAACAACGCTAGAACCTAGATACGATGGTCTTGGTGCAAAAAAAGTAAGCGGATTGGGAACCATTCGGGTAGCTAAATTTGTTCCTCTAGCAGCACTAATTGCACAAGAACTGGGTATGGGACTAATTTGGACACCTGGATTTGCTGTTCTAGTCGCACCAAGTGCCAAAGATGTGGGTATGGAAACAGTTTGAGCACCTGGATTTGCTGTTCTAGTCGCACCAAGTGCCAAAGATGTGGGTATGGAAACAGTTTGAGCACCTGGACTTGCTAAGCTCGTTGTACCTAAAGAGTTAGAGGCATGCATGGGAACCGTGCCGGGGCTAGCATTCCTAGCAGGAGCACCAGCCGCACCAAATACAGCAACAGAAGCAAAAGGTGCTGGAGAAATTTTCATTGAAGTAGTGGGACGAAGAGAACTGGGTTTAAGGCCCAGTTTAGAGACACCCGCTTGGGTAAATAAGTACTGCTGACTGTAGATAGCAGAGGAGCTCTGCCCCATCACTGGGTATTGTGCGCTAGTAGAATTACTAGCCACAGATGCAGAACCATTTAATGTATCCAAATTAGCTTCTGTAACCAGCGAAGCCGATGCAGTATTGCCTATTCCGAAGCTATGAGACCTAGCCTGATCAGTGACGAAGTCAGTATCGAGCACTGAAGAACCTGATTCTTTCTCGATGTCAACATTTGCCAAGTCGAAGGTGATATCAGGATCAACATCAAGACCACAAATGTCAGCACTGAGAGAAGACTTCTCCGAGTGCAAGTCTGAACTTTTTTGAATCATCGGAACGTCTCTGGAAGCCACTGACTGACTGGAATCGCTACCCTCTACCCCATCCACATCCTCACCTGAACCGGAGGTTCTCCTTGTATTGCCAGATATTTTCAAAGCATCGTATGGATAAAGACCAGACGTTTTAAAAGCAAGAGACACTACCTCGGGCGTGGCTGTAACACTGAAGGCAACATTGATCATCTTAAGAAACTTAACCGAGTCCGAACGCACGGATGGATGCAACTGGTTGACCATATAAGAAAAGCGACTCTTGAGTTGGCTGAAGACCTGAGACTTGAGTGGGTTCACCTTGTCGGCCAGTTCAGGAGGCACAGACAGTAATACAATACCGTTGTTGGTGCATATTTGCAGAGCAGCTCGCGAGTGGTAATATGAATGACGTCCGTCTACAATAAGGAGGCAGGCCTGACTCGTCTTCTGAGCTATGAAGAACTTGAGCCACTGGCAGAAGAAGTGGGCCGTGAGGTTTGAACCCTAATAACAAGGGAAAAACATAGATTACTAATAATAAAAACAATTAAATCAAGTTAGGCCCTATACTATATTACATCCTTAGGTTTACCACCACATCCAAGCAGTTAGGCTTGGAGGGTTTGCCGAGTACAAACACAACGTACGACACATTCTCAAATCTGTCAAGTGCGTTGCAACTGCTAGGGGAAAAACAGAACGAGGGTGAAGAACAAACACCTAAGTACCTGACCTTACAAGTTCCAAACTAACAATCAACACGAACTGCAGTGAGTTCAACCATGCTCTACGGAAAGTCACATTCAGGTTGACCCGTGGAGTGGGGGCTTGAGACTCCTAATATTTCAACTGGGCTAGAGTATGACATAACAATAGCCATCAGTGTTTCCCAATGGGGTGCATGTGAAGCTACAGACCCCCATTGGATCGCGCACGGCATTCCACGCGAGCCATGCGAGTGCCAACTAATCCCAAGTACCTACCTATAGCCTGGCGTGCATGTATGGCGTGATTGGCGTCTTCACTGACTTTCTATACGCAGCTAATTCATCCTTATTGAGGAATCATAGTACAAACCACGCCCATCGGTGCTAGGACAAGGTATCGTGAAGAGAATGAATAATGCGACGCCTTGGCGGTATTGCATCATCTTTTCACTTCACACACGGCGCACCGCGTCGGTTCAAATTACAGTAAAGAGTTGCTTAGAACATAGCTACCTAGTCCTGTTAGCCTGTTACCAAGCTATTAGCTTTCCTTTTGTTGCATAACTTTTAATTTGTATTGGAATTTTAAATAGAACTCTGTAAATTAAAGTCAGGGTGTGCAATGGAGGTTTTACCAGTCTTTGTAAAACCCTGATACCAGGGTTTAGCTGTGCTTTTACCAAGACTGGTAAAACCTCCATTGCACACCCTGATTAAAGTAGTCAATACTTGAAATTACTACCATGATAAAATTGAGGCTAGACATTTGGCCCTCAAGGCACTAGTCTTTGGGTTTTTTTTTTTTTTTTTGTTCACTCCGCTGATTAATTGGCTACAGTTCAACAATGGGGAGGGGGTTACCAGGACTGGTAAAACCCTAGAAAACAGTTAAACCAGTGCTGGTAAAAACCATTGCCAACCCTGATTAATCACAATCTAAGAATCAGGTCAGCAGATATTACCATCACTGTGAGCTTAAATTATGAAGTGAAGCTGGGCCTCCAATGATTTTCAAGTTATCTGCAGTTTTAAAGAGGTTTTAAAAAGGTTTATCAGGGATTATAGGGTTTTACCGAGCCTGAAGTTTTACCAGGGTTTTTGACAATAGTTTCCATTGGATTAACCAGGTAGGTTTTACCAGTCCTGTTCAAATCCCCCATGCCAACCTTAACTGACGCTGCTTATTATTAACTAATAGCTAATGCCTCACTTTTATTGGATTGTTGCGTATTGCCATTAGTGAATAGCTAATGCCTCCCTTTCTGTTGGATTGTTACTACATGAAATGTAAAGCTAATTCCTCGCTTTTCATTAGATTGTTACTGCCTCTATTAAATGGCCAATGCCTCTCTCTTTGCTGGATTGTTACTGCCGACACTGAACAGCAAATGTCTCGCTTTTGCACTACAATGTCGAACTATGACAGAAATATCAAGAATATAAAGTAGCCTAGGTATGTCAGGAAAATCAGAAGCCCAAGTTAAGCACAAGCGAGTTTGGAAATTGAATCAACACACATGAAAAAAAAAAGTGCAGAAAAAAATGGAAGAACAGTACCATTTATACGGTATAGTATAGATTTTGTACATAAGGTAGTTCAAACCTCCACAAATCAGTAGCTATATAGCTACTAAACTGTGCAAGAAAGCAAAAGGTTGATAAAAACTGGGACCCCAAACACAACGGCATTTCAACACAGCATCACCGCGGATGGGGCAGAAAGAAGAGGCACAAAAGAAAGAAACATCAGTAAGTATGATATCAGAAGGAAGCAAAGTAGGCAAGAAATACAGACCTCCTGAAGGTCTAGCTAATGACTAAGGCAACCTCTAGGGTCGCTGCTCCCCATATCATAGGCTGAGCAACCTAACCCTTTCACCTATGACCCAACCCATTCCCCTGAGGGGCTACGTCATGGAACTCATAAAACCCAATCAAAACAGAGTTCAGAAATTTGACAAGCACACATAAGCTAAGCATTTGTGAAAGAAGCGGCAGAATAGGACAACTTTCATGGCAGTGACCAATCTACACTTACAGTGGAAATAACAGCTTTATCGCAGAATTTACAACTCTACTATTTAGCTATAAATTTCACAGGAAGTTAAACTTGTGTCATGATAGTCGTTTGACCATTAGTCATACGACTAATTGTGCTGGTTCTACAAAATTCTTTTCTTGTCAATTTTACTAATTTCACTGAGTGGCAGTAATAGCTTTTTGACTAAAAATATATATATTCAGTTTTATATCACCAAAAGAGCAAAAATGAACAACACAAATGAGAAAAATGTGTATTAAACAAAAAATCATTAATCAAAAGTTTAGAATGAATGAAAAAAAGCTTTATTTGTCAACATGACCCCCATGACATTTAATAAGTTGAATAATCCTTGAATCCATGCAGCCAGTTAGTTTATTGCAGAAGGTGGAGCTGGTTTTGCTGCTGCTCAGCAGCAACAGCATCCCGCAAGACAGATTTTGAATTGTACTGCCTTCCATCTGCATGAATTTCCCTTTTCAGAAGGGCCCAGAAGTTTTCAATTGGGTTTAGATCAGGTGAGCACGGAGGCCAAACTAACAGTTTCTCTCCATAGAACCCCAATGAGTCCAGAAATGCTGCTTTTAGTACGGGCAGAGTGAGAAGGCACATTATCATCCATAAAAATCAAGTTTCGAAGCAATGAAAGGGGTATGTCATCAAGCCATGGGACAAAGGCATCCCTTAACATGTCACAATATGATGTAGCTGTAATTTTCAAGCCATCAAGTATTCTAACCGGACCTACAAGTAGATCCCCTATGATACTAGCCCACATCATAACGGCACCTCCCAGTTGTTGACAATTTATGTGTTGTAACACTCGCCTCCAGGTAGCACCCTTACTCCACCCATCGGGTCCATCAAGGGTTGCCCAGGTTTCGTTGGTTAAAATAACATGATTCATGTCGATCATCTATTTCTCTGCTCATTCCTTCCTAAAAATTATATGTCTTGGGGTTAGAGGAGGCAATTTCAGAGGCGATCTGACAGAAGCAATGGAGCTAAGGAAGTCATTTCCTGTGGTTTTAGGCACTTCAGAAAGCCCAGCAGCCATAAAAATTTATTTACTTATTTGCCTGGGTCTTTTACCTAGCTGGCAAACCACATTTCTCATGTCTATTGGTAACAGTCCTTGAATGCCCAGCATCTAATCTTTTCATTTTTTTTTCATGGTGAAGGGTCCTTTAAGAATCTTGTAACTGTGTCATTATGGCGTCCTACTTTTTGGGCAATGACATCAGGAGAGGTGCCTTTAGCAGTTTCTCTGATTTTAATTTCTTTTTCCTTGTTAGTCAGAGCTTTTCCACGTCCCATTTTAGCTGAATATACAAGAAGCTATTATTGTCGTTCACCTTAAAAAGAGAAAAATATGCAAAGAGTTGTCAATCAGGTGACAGAGCAAAATGTAAACAAACTCGACAGTGTTGCCATAAGATGTCACGATTTCCCTGCAACTTTCATGAAAATTTGACCACGCAAAAACGAGATATGGTCAATTCTGTGCTATAGCTAAGATTTCAGTTTGAAGAGTTGTACCTATTATCTGTGATGCAGGAACTAATGTTTACATCACAAGCACTGCAAGAAGCGAGATGCAATATTGCTAATAAAACAGGGGCCTGATGCACAAAGGCCTTGTAAAGTTACGGTAACGTAAACTGTATAATTTTTTGAAGTATTACAGATATCACAGCTTAGATTCTGTCACTTTTTTATACTGAACATCACAAAGTTATGATCAAAACCTTTGAAACTCCAACCAATGCATGACTGAATAATAGACTCAGATGTTAAATCGAAGGGTAAAAAAATAAAACTTCATGATTTATAAGGCTGCATTCGTGCTTTCAGCTGTACAAATAGTACAATTACGATGTTTGAACTTTACAAGGCGTTTGAGCATCCGACCCCAGGAACTCAAAGCAGAAGTACTATATTACCCGCGATGAAGAAACAAAGTTTAGTGTTTAGAATTATTTCATGAGCAGCAGTGCAGGAACTAAGATTAGCATCGTACTTTTGTCCATAGAGTAGAAACCAAGAGTCGAAATAATTATATTACCTTTGAAGAAGGAACCAAGAACTGTGGTAGTATGACCTTCCCCGATGCATGGATGCAGCACATAACGGCCATGCTGTTTTTAGGCACCTCTTCACTTCCAGGCTCACCAGCAACCAAAGTTTCGCTGTTGGGACATGTAGAGGGTCCGAGGGGCAAAACAGTAACATCCGCAAAGAACACCTGCGGGGATGGTCCCGAATACTCTTTAACTAAACGAGCAAATCTGTCCACTGGAATTGCCCGAAAGATGCTTGCAGTCGGGTCCGTGCTCACGGGAAACTCGCTCACGAGGGTGGCCAGACATCGAGTCTCGATAAACATGAGTTGAACGAGCTGTGACCATGCGGTGTCCGACCCGAGATCAATTTTCAGCATCATGTTTTGCAGAATTTCTTTGGTAATTAATACCGCCGAGTTCATTGTTAGTGAAAAATAGTTCTTGGCATACACAAGCAACGCGTTGTAAAACGTTCTGTGAAACGAGACTAGTTGAGACTTGGTGAGGCCGCTCGTGGACTGCTTTAGGAATATCTGCCATATTGGTTCGATCTCGCCTTGTCGTAACTCATCAGTTTGCGTCTGGGATCTGGATTGCTCTTCATCATCTCCTGAACTCTCAAGTGCATCGCCAACTTTGTCACTAGTTCCATTATTGTTGCATGAATCTGTCGGAGACCCATGTGTACTTTTTGATATTTTAGCATTGCCAGAATTACTTGGGCTTGAAATATTTTCAAGCATATTTGATGCATTCAAATTTACGGTGGGCATATTTGCTTGCGGGTTCCCGGGTAGATGTTTGTGGGAACTTTTGCGAGCAAGTTTTTGTCGTATCTGAAGCATCTGTTTCTGCTGCTGCAGTCTGTATGCTTCCCGATCAAAGCCCTCAACCTCCATTTCAATCAAAGGTTGACGCAACTCAGTTCCGTCATCTTCCCTGGCTGAAGGCAACCTCTGATGCAGTGACCCGCCTCTGCAAAAGTCATTTTCTGAAAGGACCTTTCTAGATTGGCTTTCTTCTGTTTGATCCAGGTCATTATCGTGACCAAGTGCAGCAGATCCAGCGTTTTGCGTAGCCAGCCCTGGAACATCTGCTGTTTTGGCACTGCAACTATTTTCAACAGCAAAACTGAGTGACCGACCACCACTTAAGGTTTCTGCAACATCAAACGAGGAATCAACGAGCTGTTCAGAAATACTATCGTCACTCTGAGTACCCTCAAGAGGTCACGTTCAAACTCTTCTACCGGCTCACGATGGACTGAGTAGGGGTAGCAGTGTCGCCAACAGAGGTAATCGCGGAAGATATGGCCGATACCATTTTTATTTCCACGGCCTAGGATCTTCAACATTGCGCCTAGCAGAAGTAACCTGATGCGCGTTGGCTGCGCGATGACGCCCAGGTAAGTCAAAAGAACTAATGGGTACATTGTTGCCTCTCGAAACTTCAATAGCAGTAACACTAGCAGGTCGTGGGTTAGACAGTTGGACTTTCTCAGCAGAATGAAGTGTCTTGCTGTTAATATTGGCTTGTGTAATACCCCAACAGGGTTCAACCTTACTAGAACTTTGCACAGTCACAGACACTTGTTTGTGTACCTTACTAGAACTTTGCACAGTCACAGAGACTTGTTTGTGTCCTGAATTTTTTGCGGTTGATAGTCCTTGTGCAACTGAAGTCTTTACGGGAGAAACATTCCGGCGTGCATCTGCCTGTGGCAGATGCTCTGTCCTCTGTTGTCTGTGAGGTACAAGGTCAGCTTTTGTGCTTTCATTTGAAGGTTCTTTGTATGCATCAAATTTACATGAACTTCTGCTAGCACCAGTTCTGGGGATATTGTTGGAAATCGGTCTCGTGCTATCGGCTGACAGGTCTTCGCTAGAGCCAACCAGAAATGCTGTGGGCAGCAAAACATCTGCTTTGGATCTCATTTGTTTTGGAGAACTCAGAGGAGAAATTTCAGATAAGCCACAACTCGCGGGATTAGCAGCTTCAAGTTTACGATGTTTAGTGGCAAGCTTCAAAGCACCACACGTTTCTTCTACGGCCTCCGTTCCTTGCTCAGGCCCGTCATGATCCCGTCGTCTTTTGCTTGCATCGTGAGTACACTCCATGGATACGGCTGACCCTGCAGAGCTTCTGTTGGAATCTTCATCATATCTCAAAGGATGAATTATCTGAACATCGGGACTAGAAAATTGCTTTCCATTTCTAGATTCTGGAACTTGACAATTTCCTACAGCATCATCAGAACTTATATCAATTACATCCTTCTCAGCTATGGTAGGTTCTTTCACCGATGGAACGAAACTTTGTAAGACGTCCATCAATGGATCGCTGCAGTTACGTTCTTTAGCCTCAGCTTCTTTTGCACCGTCACAGTTTAGCATTGGCCCCGACTGTTGTTCCTTTGATTTTGTCTTCACACCAACAGAGGCCCCTGATGATTTGTCCTGAAGTAGTTGCTCGAAAGGT
This sequence comes from Parhyale hawaiensis, assembly GCA_001587735.2. NCBI lineage: Eukaryota > Metazoa > Arthropoda > Malacostraca > Amphipoda > Hyalidae > Parhyale > Parhyale hawaiensis. The sequence goes on along the minus strand of LQNS02278186.1, from coordinate 3,159,543 downwards.
GCAGCAAAATCAACTCCCCTCTCACATCCTCCATTTGTAGCAGAATGTCCTGGATCCAAAATGGTGCCAAGTTCGAGACACTCATTTGTCGCAGAATGTCCTGGATCCAAAATGGTGCCAAGTTCGAGACACTCATCGTCAGAGTCTATCAGGGAGGGGGCCGTTTCTGAGTCTTTCTCCAATGTTGGATCCTCCTCATACGACTCTGACGAGGAGTGGACTGGCTTATCAGAATCTGTTAGGAAATGAAATGGTGCTGACTTTTTCTCGAATGCTACACGACTATTACTAGAATCTGCCAGGGAGTGGGCTGGTTCTGCAACTTTTTTGAATAAAGGATGCTCTTCATCAGTAGAAGCAGTCATGGAGCACGCTGTTTTCTGAACTGTATCTAATTCCGTAGGCTTCTCATCAGCATCTGTCTGGTAGTGCACTGGTTCCAAAAAAGTATCAAGTTCCAGATGCTTAGAGTTAGTAGAATCTGTCAAGGAACAAAAAGTATCAAGTTCTAGATGCTTAGAGTTAGTAGAATCTGTCAAGGAACAAAAAGTATCAAGTTCCAGATGCTTAGAGTTAGTAGAATCTGTCAAGGAACAAAAAGTATCAAGTTCCAGATGCTTAGAGTTAGTAGAGTCTGTCAAGGAACAAAAAGTATCAAGTTCCAGATGCTTAGAGTTAGTAGAATCTGTCAAGGAACGTGACGATTCGACAATATCACACTGTTCCAATCCTCCACTATCATCATCAATTAAACGAGAAAATTCTCCCCTGTCTGCAACTTTTTCCGTAGCAACTTTTAAATTCTGGGAAGTTTCCAAAAAATCTAGATTGCCATCATTTTCAGTATGATGTAATGATACGTCAGTTTCACTATTCATTTCTTTGCTTGGATTTTTCATGACTAATGATGGGCTTGTGGGCTTCAATTTCGATTCCTTTTCCAAAGCGTTGAGAGTCTGGAGTTCTTCTTGGACTGCTACTCCTGCTCCGCCATGCAATTGTTCACGCTTTTTTTCCAAACACTGGGACGGACCTGTCGACTCTCGCTGCATTTCTTTATCAATATTTTCAACAGTCACAGGTTGTTTCTTCAATTCTGCGTCCGTTTGGCTATCACCTACCATGCTGTTTTCCTCTTGATCAGTATCCCCATCACTTCTCGGGAAGAGGTCGTCAGAAATCCCTATATTATCACCCAAACTGACCGTAGCCAGTGGATCACAATCATCATCATCATCATCCACAGGGAACTCCCCTGCACTGCTGACAACTGAGGCTGGAAGAACGGATATTCCAAACACCTGCAAAGAAATGCAAAGAGGATTGAATTAATAAACACGGTACAAAACAAAATTTTCTATACCTCTCTTTATATGTCACAACTAGGCTGTAGTGCTGCATTACTTCCATTGTAGGAAGTAGTACCTAGGCACTGTAGTTAGGTGCGTGTAACTACGATTCAAATAGTAGGCTCTAACTACGGAACATAAAAATCCTCAAAGATTTGAGTTTGCATTGCTGATGTGGTGAGCAGAGGTTTGATTCATACAGTAAAGAAAAAGAAAACAGAAGGCAAGCGAAGTGGGCACATTACAACTTCTAAATCTTTAGTTAACGTACCTACAGTAACCCAATGTTCAACCAAACACACTTTTCAGTACCTACTTATATGCCCACGAAGATAGTTCTCTGCAGTAAATAGGTATGGTATAGGAGTTAATGCGGTCACCAAAGATGGGAGTTTAATAAGCTTGAGAAAATCCCACGTTCCCGTAGCGAGGGAAAACACCATTTCAAGTTGACAGTTATGATCCCAGAATTTAAATAAAAGGGGGGAAAAATGGGAGAGCGTGATTGCGAGCCATCAATAATCAAGCCATTGAAATTCGACGATTTAATGATGGTGAATGGTAGTACCACTCCAAGCACGCCGACAATTCAATCAAGCTTGAGTTAATCACGCACTCCCCATTGCAAACCGTTTCAAGTTTTACCAACCATTTAACTATTCTTTATTCCTGTGTCAAAAATGTTGTCCTGATCCAAAATTTTCTCCTGTGCTACAGGGACAGCAAATTTGCAACTGTGGATGAAACATAGCACTGGTAGCTACCAAGCAAATTAACCAGTAACAAGATGATTTAGATGGCTGATATACGAGTGTTTACCTAGAGGGTACGACTTGGATACCTGCAGAGCTAAGAAACTGGATAAAGAACTACAGTACTAGGCTAGCTGGTCCAAAAGTCGGTCACAATACCTACCTGTCAGTTCAGAAATTGCGTTCTTAATAGGCTACCTAGCTGTTACTCAAAAGTCTCTGTGAATATCAACTGATCTACTGGAGTCAACCTCCACACCCTGCGCATATATTTCACATTTACCTGTTGCACCCAACGTCAAGACACCATCCCGGCAAGCTATACCCTATCCACCCACCTCATTTTCTTCTTCATCGGAAGCATCACTGAGCTGCAGAAGGTCCTCGAAGGGGCAATTGTCTGATAAGTCACGATCATCAGCCTCTGGTTGGCTCTCACTGTTGCTCTCAGAAGACTGCAGCTGCAGATGGAAGGACTCATCCTTGTCACTGTCATCGGACATGTCTTACACTTGCCTGCCACATCTGAGAAAAACAAAAGTTCAAAAGGTACAGTTTGGCACAGCTTGAGATAGGCTAAACAGTTGTAGAACAACTTCAATTTCTAAATTTAACTTTTTCAGAGTTAACATTTCCAACTTGAAACACAAATTCCAGATATTCCTGAGAGTCCAACTCAAACTCGACACACAACCTAACTTTAGAATTTAGCACAACCAGGCATTTACCTTCATCAACTTCTGTACCAAAATATAGCTACACATTCATTGAGCCAATAAAAAATTTTTACATTTTGAAATAGCTATTAGCATCAGCAGCTAAAACTTGAATTTTTTTTCTAAATTAGTAAACAATGAATAACATTTTTCCAAGACTATAATGGACAAGTAGAATAGCTATTCATTATTCATGATAAAAAAATACCATCACAATCTTTGAGCTCGAGTTTTTCTTCTATGCATTTGTTGAGATACGTTGCATTATTCATACCACTAGGCTACCAAGAAAACATCCTGAAGAGTCATAAAAGGGATCTTAAAGCAGCTTCTAGAAGTCAGTTGGCTAGTAAATTCTGGCTCAGGGGTCCAAAGAGTCCAAGTTCCAAACCAGGTGGACCCAAAAGTTCTAATTAACAAGCACCAACCCTGCAAACCTGTTGTAAACTCTCACACTGCTGCTGGAAGTCTTGCTATAGCTGGTGAAGACTTTATTTCTGTTGCACCTACATAGGTACGTAATAGACACTTTGTTATTGAAGTTGACACTAGCATATAGGTCAACAATTTTGGAAAGTGTTAGTCTGATACAGTGATACTGCAGCCATACACTTTGTTACAACTACAAAAAAATGTTCTATTGTATGCATCACTACTCAAAAATTCAGCAGGTAGATACTACTGTGGAAATTTCACCATGTAGCTAGCTAGGATAATTTATCACCTCTGTTGGAAACTTAAAGTAGGTAGGCCCCTACTTTTTTGCTGCTGCTGGAAACTTTATTACTAATACAGGAAATTTCATTTCTGGGGCAATTTTAATAATCACTGCTACAAGAAAATTGAAAATTTCTGCTTTGTTATGACAATTTTTTGTATTGCTAAGGGAAGTTTCATTACCACTGTTTAAGAATTAGTTTCTGCTAATAATTACAATGCTGTTTCACAACTCTTGCCATTAGTGACATTGGTTCTGCTATTTCAAGCTTCAACTTACACCTAAATTGTTCACTTGGCATTTATTCAGCTTTATTCTGCTCTAGATTTCATAGCTTTTACTTCATTTGCCAGGTCAAATGCCATTATTAATGTTGGCACCTTTTTTCTTCCATTTAGGTCTTGTCAAAGTTGAGACTAAAGTTGTTTCTCTAAATATTTACCAACTCTCCAAAATTAATATCCTGGCAAGGTCATGCAGGGTCACTGTGTTCCCAAAAGACAGGCACTTTTGGGGAAAATGTACTTTTCTTTGCCATTGGCACCTGATTTTCTAGCAACTGGCGAACAAACTTAGGTGACTGGCAACTAGGAACATGAGGTCAGCTGGCAAATCCAACTCCTGAGCCCAGCCAATTGAGATTCATTACAGCACAAAAACTCAAACTTAATAAAATTTGAATATATTTCTGGTTTTATCAACACACCCATGGCCAGAAAGTCTGAACCCAATGAGTGCACTAGTATTGGCTGGGGAAAAAGTACAAAGCATCTCTAAGAGATAAAAATAGAAAAACACCCTTGGGATGAGTTACATACCACCATTTGACAGCCACCTCAAAGAGCAGAAGAGAAGTTAGAGAACATATATAGGACATACATTGACATATTAATGCATTCTATCATTTACTATGTAGACTACATACAATGGGACCTTAGGAAAATGAGGTTGATGGCCACCTCTAAAACAATGGCCAAAAACTCAAACTTTAGGATTAACAAACTACAGTAAACTCTCTAAATAACGGACTCCTTATACAATGGACTCTCTATATAACGGAGGATTTCATGGCCCTACCGGACGACTCTTTATATACCGGAATCCTCCAGTATAAAAAGAGAAAGTCCGGTATAGAGAGAGGGGTCCCGGATCTTACCGGACGTTCTCTTTTTATACCGGACGAATCCGTTATAAAAAGAGAATGTCCGTTGCAAAGAGAGAGGGACGCGGAAGCGACAGCAGTGTTGATGAGTCATTGTTT
>LQNS02278186.1:3135129-3145967 GCA_001587735.2 Parhyale hawaiensis | reverse complement strand
ATGCTGGTTTGCAGCAGAATCTTGAGTTTTACACTTTTTCCGAATACACCATGTGTTTGCACGGTCATGTTCAGCAAATTCAGAGGACGAAGGCAAAGCTATTGCACTTTCTATTGCGCGTTTGATAGAAGCTGTAGGTAGGGACACTCTGGTAAGCTTTATAGGCGATACTTTCGGCAGAGATTTGCAGTGCGTTCCAATATCAGTGGACGTCGCGGAATGCGACGTCGATGAGAGGTCGTTGGTATGACAGTTTGTTTCGAAAAACAGTTCCACGGATTGGGAAAGGGATTCTGCTCTACAAAGGGAAACAGGAGGTAACTGTATCTTTTTTGTAGAACTTGCAGTTGGGGGTGAGGGCTTCAATACTTGAGCTGGTTTATCACCAACGACACCCCTAGTAGGAGGAACAGAAAACTGAGCTGCGTCAGTTTCGTCTGCAGAAGACGCACCTGGAGTGATCCCATCATTGGAGGACATTGGACTGAAACACAAATTTCCTTCGGAAAGAGCAGAAGGTGACACTCTAGTTGAAGAAAAACCTTCAAAACTGTTCAGGCTAACTGCATGAGCACGCTTGGAGGTAGTACCATATAATAATTCTGCTGTACTTGCAGATACCAAATTAACTGCAGTTGAAACAGGGTACTTATCAAACATGGTAGGCACTTCAGACGTCAATGCCGCACCTTCTGCAGGGGATACATCCTTCCCGGAGATAGACTCAGAAGTTGAAGAGCAGACCAACGATGAATCAACAAGTTTGGTATTAGCTGTAGAAAGCACTGTGGTTGATTTCAAGTTCAAGGAAGGACTATTAAGAGTAGATCCAATGGACATGGATGGCGCACTTTCCCGTGGTAGAAAGTAAAGGACAGGTTCCTTGACAGAAATACTAGGCCTCTTGTGTTTCGTAGAGTCAATCAACAACACATCTTGCGAAACTGCAGCAGAACTAGAAGTGAAAGGCTGTTTTAAACCCTGGGGTAGTCCAAAAGAACCTGCAGGAGAATATGCTGCAAAACTATCAGACGTCTGCAATACCTGAACCTCATTAGAAGCAAAGCAAGACGTGGAAGGTATTTTTTGGCCTCCAAAGAACTGAGAACTAACAACAACATTGTTAGTGCAAGGTCCTTTTACAATGTGCAGCCCTTGAGAAGAGCCGGGGAGGGTGGCTGTGCTGGCAGCCTTCAATGCTTGAAGCACCTGACAAGAACCAGCATTAGCACGAAGATTTGCCAAATTTTGCAACACTGGGGAACCAGGAACTACAGTGCCAGTAGCAATTACTGGTGGCTTGAGATGAGAAGGAGGAATGGAAGGGCTGAAATTATTCACGTTTTGCACCACTCGAGAACCAGGAACTACAGTGCCAGTAGCAATTGCTGGTGGCTTGAGATGAGAAGCAAGAATGGAAGGGCTAAAATTTTTCACGTTTTGCATCACTCGAGAACCAGGAACTACAGGGCCAGTAACAATTACAGGTTGCTTCATATGAGAAGAACCAGGAATGGAAGGGCCACATTTATTCACGCCTTGCAGTACCACGGTAGAACCAGACGCAGGAGAACTAATTACCCTCATGCCTTGCACTAACCTGGAAGAAGTACTTGGAGCTTGACCGAATGGTTTCAAAGCTAGCTGCAAACCGCTGGAGGAGGTGGTGGTGGTGGAGCCAGAAGCTACCCTAGCATCTGGTGTAAACACATTGGGAATACCAGACGAAGTAGGGGCCTTTGCAACACCCAGTACAACAGTTTGGGGACCGGCAGCAGGATCAACAGAGATGGGTTTTTTGCTGGTTCTGGGTGCTAAGGGTTTATTAAATAAACCTGGTGTTCCTTTCAGCTTAAGCAAAAATCTTCTTACGTCACGTGGTTGGTCACTAATGATCGAACTCATTCCCGAAGTGGATGATGCAGAACCGGATGAGCTTAGATTTATCGTTCCACCAGTACTAGTTGCAGCAGAACAGGGCAAGGTAACAGCGCTAGAACCTAGATACGATGGTCTTGGTGCATTAAAAGTAAGCGGATTGGGAACCATTCGGGTAGCTAGATTTGTTCCTCTAGCAGCACTAATTGCACAAGAACTGGGTATGGGACTAATTTGGAGGCCTGGATTTGCTGTTCTAGTCACACCAAGTGCTAAAGATGTGGGTATGGAAACAGTTTGAGCACCTGGATTTGCTGTTCTAGTCGCACCAAGTGCCAAAGATGTAGGTATGGAAACAGTTTGAGCACCTGGACTTGCTAAGCTGGTTGTACCTAAAGAGTTAGAGGCATGCATGGGAACCGTGCCGGGGCTAGCATTCCTAGCAGGAGCATCAGCCGCACCAAATACAGCAACAGAAGCAAAAGGTGCTGGAGAAATTTTCATTGAAGCAGTGGGACGAAGAGAACTGGGTTTAAGGCCCAGTTTAGCAACACCCGCTTGGGTAAATAAGTACTGCTGACTGCAGACACCAGAGGAGCTCTGCCCCATCACTGGGTATTGTACGCTAGTAGAATTACTAGCCACTGGTACAGAACTATTGAATGTTTCTGTAACCAGCGAAGCCGATGCAGTATTGCTTATTCCGAAGCCATAAGACCTAGCCTGATCAGTGAGGAAGTCAGTATCGGGCACTGAAGAACCTGATTCTTTCTCGATGTCAACATTTGCCAAGTCGAAGGTGATATCAGGATCAACATCAAGACCACAAATGTCAGCACTGAGAGAAGATTTCTCCGAGTGCAAGTCTGAACTTTTTTGAATCATCGGAACGTCTCTGGAAGCCTCTGACTGACTGGAATCGCTACCCCCTACCCCATCCACATGCTCACCGGAATTGGAGGCTCTCCTTGTATTGCCAGATATTTTCAAAGCATCGTATGGATAAAGACCAGACGTTTTAAAAGCAAGGGACACTACCTCGGGCGTGGCTGTAACACTGAAGGCGACATTGATCATCTTAAGAAACTTAACTGAGTCCGAACGCAAGGATGGATGCAACTGGTTGACCATATAAGAAAAGCGACTCTTGAGTTGGCTGAAGACCTGAGACTTGAGTGGGTTCACCTTGTCGGCCAGTTCAGGAGGCACTGACAGTAATACAATACCGTTGTTGGTGCATATTTGCAGAGCAGCTCGCGAGTGGTAATATGAATGACGTCCGTCTACAATAAGGAGGCAGGCCTGACTCGTCTTCTGAGCTATAAAGAACTTGAGCCACTGGCAGAAGACGTGGGCCGTGATTTTTGAACCCTGATAACAAGGGAAAAACATAGATTACTACTAATAAAAAAAAACAAATTAAGGTATACCATATTAGTTACATCCTTAGGTTTACCACCACATCCAAGCAGTGAGGCTTGAAGGGTTTGTCGAGTACAAACACAACGGAAGACACAATCTCAAGTCTGTCAAGTGCATTGCAACTGCAAGGGGAAACACAGAACGAGGGTGAAAAAGATACACCGAAGTACCTAATTACCAGCAGGAACTGCAGTGAGTTAAACCATGCTCTACGGAAATCACACTCAGGTTGATCCGTGGAGTGGGGGCTTGAGGCTCTTAATATTTTAACTGGGCAAGAGTAAGATATAACAATATCCATTAGTGTTTTATTGGGGTGCACATGAACTAATCCCAAGTATGGTCTGGTGTCCATGTATGGCGTGATTGGCGTCTCACTGACTTGGTATACGCAGAGAAGTGTGATTATTAACATGTAGCTATTAGCTAATTCATCCTTATTTAGGAATTATAGTACAAACCATGCCGAACGGTGCTAGGACAAGGTATCATGAAGAAAATGAATGATTGAATGCCGTAGCGGTATTGCATCATCTTTTCATGCGCGGCGCACCGCGTCGGTTTCAAGGTATCATGAAGAAAATGAATGATTGAATGCCGTGGCGGTATTGCATCGTCTTTTCACGCGCGGCGTACCGCGTCGATTTCAAGGTATCATGAAGAAAATGAATGATTGAATGCCGTGGCGGTATTGCATCGTCTTTTCACGCGCGGCGCACCGCGTCGGTTTAATTAAATTACTGTCAGAATTGCTCAAAACATAGCTACCTAGTCCTGTTAGCCTGTTAACCAAGCTATTAGCTTTCCTTCCTTTTGTTGCATAACTCTCAATTTTTATTGGAATTTCAAATAGGACTCGGTAAATTAAAGTCGGGGTGCGCAATAAAGGTTTTACCAGTCTTGGTAAAACTGGGCTTTTACCAGGTCTGGAGCTTTTGTCAGCTCACTTCAACGGGAAGCAGAGCAGAGAGGTCATCGCATTGCCTCATGGATGCCACCCTGAACCTCGCTTGACCTCTTTGGTTTTAAAATCTGGTGCAATCAGGGTGCTGCTTGAAGGCCTTGATCCGTATGGAAGTGTGGATCCGGTGGGCATGTTTCCTTTGTTTGATAAGCAGCTGGCTGATGTTCTTGCCCCAAGCTTGCAGTGATCTTCCGGCGCCTGATACGGTTAGGAATTTTTCCTCGTTGTTGGCGAAACGAGAATATTACTCCAATTCTTAATAGTCCGGTGTCGCTCTATGTGGCCAACTACCCTGACGCCCATTTAGTCGAAGGTATTCGAGAAGTTGATAGCTGGTAATCTTGGTCGTTTTGCTGAGGTTATGGGGTTGCTGCCTGCTGGTCAGTTTGCGTACAGAACTGGCTTTTGCTGTTGTAACGCTCTCTTGTCGGGGTCACATCGTTTACAATCTGCGCTGGATAGCGGGTCGGGAGCACGCCTTGTCCAGTTGGACTTTAGCGCCGCGTTTGTCAGGGTTAACCACAGGGGTCTATCATACAAGCCGGAGTCCTTTTGGTGTGGAAGGTAGGGTTTTGTCAATCATTCACGATTTTGTTTCTGAGCAAACGCAGAGTGTGTCTGTTGACGGCGTATTGAGCGCCTCAGTCAGGGTGGTGTCTGGCGTCCCTCAGAGTAGTGTGCTTGGCCTGCTGTTGTTTGTTCTGTATACTAGTGACATGTTCTCTTTACTCGAAAACACTATCAACTATGCCGACGATTCCACTTTGATGGCAGTGATGCCTGCTCCTCGCCTGCGTGATGCTGTCGCTCAGTCTCTGAATAGGGATTTGTCACGCATTAGCACATGGTGCTCAGCCTGGAGTATGACGCTGAATGATAGTAAGACAAAGTCGATGATTATTAGTCGGTCTCGGACACTTGAACCACAGCATTGCTGACTGGAGATTGATAACACTTTACTTCAGGAGTCTAGCTCCTTGGAGAATCTTGGTGTTGTTTTTGATGAGGAGCTTACTTTTTAGCTGCATATTAGGAGGTTGGTGTCACGTGCTTCCACTAAGATTGGGCTCCTGCGTAAGGTGAATTCAGTGTTTGGTGATAGTCAGGTTGCCCGCAGATGTTATGCGTTTTTGCTGCCTGTGTTGGAGTATTGCTCACCGCTCTGGGCTTCAGCTGCTGACACTCACTTGCGTCTGTTGGATCGACTTGTTAGTTCAGCCAGCAGGCTGTACGCTGATAATGATCTAGTAAACCTGTCCCACAGGAGAAGAGTAGCAGAGCTATGCATGTTTTTTAAGGTGTACAATAATGAGAGGCATTGGTTCTATTCTTCTCACCCTGCCCTCAAGGTTTTTTGGGAGAGCGACTCGTGCTGCGTGCAGAGCTCACTCTTTCACTTTGGAGGCTGCCAGATGTCAAACTTATCAGTTCTGTTGGTGCTTCGTGCCCTGGCCGGCTAAGGTTTGGAATTTGTTGCCGGCATCGGCTTTTGGTTGTATTGGCCTGCAGGTGTTTAAGTCAGCTGGTAATAGTTTTTTGCTGAATTTCCTTTAGCAGAGTTTTGGGCTTCCTGGTGTTGCAAGATGCTTCATTTGGGTTGTCTTACCTGTCCGTGGGAGCTCAAGCGTGAAGTTTTTTAATAATAATAAAAATAATAATAATTGCACACCCTGATTAAAGTAGTTAATACTTGAAATTATGACCACAATAAAATTGAGGCTGGTAATGCATTTAGCCCTCAGGGCACTAGTTTTTGGTTCCTTCTTCTGTTCATTCCACTAATTAATTAGCTAATATACGGTAATGGGGAGGGGCTTACCAGGACGGTAAAACCTTAGAAAACCGTTTTACCAGTCCTGATAAATAGCATTGCCAACCCTGATTAATCATAATCTAAGAATCAGGTCAGGAGATATTACCATCACTGTGAGCTCAAACTATGAAGTGGAGCTGGGCCTCCAATGATATTCAAATTATCTGCAGTTTTGAAGAGGTTCATCACGGATTATAGGGTTTTACCGAGCCTTAAATTTTACCAGAGTTTTTGACAGTAGTTTCTGTTGGATTAACTAGGTAGGTTTCACCAATCCTGTTAAAATCCCCATGCCAACCTTAACTGACGCTGCTTATAATTAATAGCTAATGCCTCACTTTTATTGGATTGTTGCGTATTGCCTATAATGAATAGCTAATGCCTCCCTTTCTGTTTGATTGTTACTACATGAAATGCAAAGCTAATTCCTCACTTTTCATTAGGTTGTTAGTTGTTACTACCTCTATTGAATGGCCAATGCCTCTCTCTTTGCTGGATTGTTACTGCCGACACTGAATAGCTAATGCCTCGCTTTCATTGGATTTTACTACCTAAAATGAACAGCAAATGTCTCTCTTTTTTCACTACAATGTCGAACTATGACAGAAGATATCAAGAAAATAAAGTAGCCTAGATATGTCAGGAAAATCAGAAGCCCAAGTTAAGCACAAGCGAGTTTGGAAATTGGATCAACACACATGAAAAAAAAAAGTGCGGAAACAAAAATGGAAGAACAGTACAATTTACACGGTATGGTATAGATTTTGTATATAAGGTAGTTCAAAAGTTCAAACCTCCTTAAATCAGTAGCTATATAGCATAGCTACTAAACTGTGCAAGAAAGCAAAAGGTTGATAGAAACTGGGAACCCTAACACAAAGGCATTTCAACACAGCATCAACGCGAATGGGGCAGAAAGAAGAGGCACAAAAGAACTGTGCAAGAAAGCAAAAGGTTGATAGAAACTGGGAACCCAAACACAAAGGCATTTCAACACAGCATCAACGCGGATGGGGCAGAAAGAAGAGGCACAGAAGAAAGAAACATCAGTAAGTATGATATCAGAAGGAAGCAAAATAGGCAAGAGATACAGACCTCCTGAAGGTCTAGCTAATGACTAAGGCAACCTCTAGGGTCGCTGCTCCCCATATCATAGGCTGAGCCACCTGACCCTTTCACCTATGACCCAACCCATTCCCCTGAGGGGCTACGTCATGGAACTCATAAAACCCAATCAAAACAGAGTTCAGAAATTTGACCAGCACACATAAGCTAAGCATTTGTGAAAGAAGCGGCAGAATAGGACAATTTTCATGGCAGTGATCAATCTACACTTACAGTGGAAATAACAGCTTTATCGCAGAATTTACAACTCAACTATTTAGCTATAAATTTCACAGGAAGTTAAACTTGTGTCATGATAGTCGTTTGACCATTAGTCATACGACTAATTGTGCTGGTTCTACAAAATTCTTCTCTTGTCAATTTTACTTATTTCACTGAGTGGCAGTAATAGCTTTTTGACTAAAAATATATATATTCACAGTTTTATATCACCAAAAGAGCAAAAATGAACACAAATGAGAAAAATGTGTACTAAACAAGAAATCATTAATCAAAAGTTTAGAATGAATGAAAAATAAGCTTTGTTTGTCAACATAACCCCCATGACATTTAACGAGTTCAATATTCCTTGAATCCATACAGCCAGTTAGTTTATTGCAGAAGGTGGAGCTGGTTTTGCTACTGCTGCTTCTCAGCAGCAACAGCATCCCACAAGACAGATTTTGAATTGTACTGCCTTCAATCTGCATGAATTTCCCTTTTCAGAAGGGCCCAGAAGTTTTTAATTGGGTTTAGATCAGGTGAGCACGGAGGCCAAACCATCAGTTTCTCTCCATGGAACCCCAATAAGTCCAGAAATGCTGTGGTAGTACAGGCAGAGTGAGAAGGCACATTATCGTCCATAAAAATCAAGTTTCGAAGCAATGGAAGGGGTATGTGTATGTCATCAAGCCATGGGACAAAGGCATCCCTTAACATGTCACTATATGATGTAGCTGTAATTTTCAAGCCATCAAGTACTCTAACCAGACCTAGAAGTAGATCCCCTATGATACTAGCCTACATCATAACGGCACCTCCCAGTTGTTGACAATTTACGCGTTGTAACACTCGCCCCCAGGTAGCACCCAACCCTTACTCCACCCATCGGGTCCATCAAGGGTTGCCCAGGTTTCGTTGGTTAAAATAACATGATTCATGTCGATTATTTATTTCTCTACCCATTCCATCCTCAAAATTATATGTCTTGGGGTTAGAGGAGGCAATTTCAGAGGCGATCTGAGAGAAGCAATGGAGCTAAGGAAGTCATTTCCTGTGGTTTTAGGCACTTCGGAAAGCCCAGCAGCCATAAAAATTTATTAACTTGTTTGTCTGGGTCTTTTACCTAGCTGACAAACCACATTTCTCATGTTTATTGGTAACAAACTTGAATGCCCAGCATCTAATCTTTTCATTTTTTTTTCATGGTGAAGGGTCCTTTAGGAATCTTGTAACTGTGTCATTATGGCGTCCTACTTTTTGGGCAATGACATCAGGAGAGGTGCCTTTAGCAGTTTCTCTGATTATAATTTCTTTTTCCTCGTTAGTTAAAGCTTTTTCACGTCCCATTTTAGCTGAATATACAAGAAACTATTATTGTCGTTCACCTCAAAAAGAGAAAAAAATGCCAAGAGTTGTCAATCCGGTGACAGAGCAAAATGTAAACAAACTCGACAGTGTTGCCATAAGATGTCACGATTTCCCTGCAACTTTCATGAAAATTTGACCACGCAAAAATGAGACATGGTCAATTCTGTGCTAAAACTAAGATTTCCGTTCTACGAGTATTACTTATTATCTGTGATGCAGGAACTAATGTTTACTTCACAAGCACTACAAGAAGTAATATGCAATATTGCTAATAAAGCAGGGGCCCGATGCACAAAGGCCTTGTAAAGTTATGGTAACGTAAACTGTATAATTTTTTAAGAAGTACAGATATCACAGCTTAGATTTTGTCACTTTCTTATACTGAACATCACAAAGTTATGATCAAAACGTTTGAAACTCCAACCAATGCATGACTGAATAATAGACTCGGATATTAAATCAAAGAGTAAAAATGTAAAATTTTATGATTTATAAGGCTGCATTCGTGCTTACAGCTGCTTGAACTTTACAAGGCGTTTGAGCATCCGACCCCAGGAACTCAAAGCAGAAGTACTATACTACCTGCAATGAAGAAACAAAGTTTAGTTTTTAGAAGTATTTCATGAGAAGCAGTGCAGGAACTAAGATTAGCATCGTACTATTGTCCATAGAGTGGAAACTAAAAGTCGAAATAATTACCTTTGAAGAAGGAACCAAGAACTGTGGTAGTATGACCTTCCCCGATGCATGGATGCAGCACATAACGGCCATGCTGTTTTTAGGCACCTCTTCACCTCCAGGCTCACCAGCAACCAAAGTTTCGCTGTTGGGACATGTAGAGGGTCCGAGGGGCAAAACAGTAACATCCGCAAAGAACACCTGTGGGGATGGTCCCGAATACTCTTTAACTAAATGACGAAATCTGTCCACTGGAATTGTACGAAAGATGCTCGCAGTCGGGTCCGTGCTCACGGGAAACCCGTTCACGAGGGTGGCCAGACATCCGGTCTCGATGAACATGAGTTGAACGAGCTGTGACCATGCTGTGTCAGACCCGAGGTCAATTTTCAGCATCATGTTTTGCAGAATTTCTTTGGTAATTAATACCGCCGAGTTCATTGTTAGTGAAAAATAGTTCTTGGCATACACAAGCAATGCGTTGTAAAACGTTCTGTGAAACGAGACCAGTTGAGACTTGGTGAGGCCGCTCGTGGACTGCTTTAGGAATATCTGCCATATTGGTTCGATCTCGCCTTGTCGTAACAGATCAGTTTGCGTCTGGGATCTGGATTGCTCTTCATCATCTCCTGAACTCTCAAGCGCATTGCCAACTTTGTCACTAGTTCCATTATTGTTACATGAATCTGTCGGAGACCCATGTGTGCTTTTTGATATTTTAGCATTGCCCGAGTTACTTGGGCTTGAAATATTTTCAAGCACATTTGACGCATTCAAATTTAAGGTGGGATAATTTGCTTGCGGTTTCCCGGGTAGATGTTTATGGGAACTTTTGCGAGCAAGTTTTTGTCGTATCTGAAGCATCTGTTTCTGCTGCTGCAGTCTGTATGCTTCCCGATCAAAGCCCTCAACCTCCATTTCCATCAAAGGTTGACGCAACTCAGTTCCGTCATCTTCCCTGGCTGAAGGCAACCTCTGATGCAGTGACCCACCTCTGCAAAAGTCATTTTTTGAAAGGACCTTTCTAGATTGGCTTTCTTCTGTTTGATCCAGGTCATTATCGTGACGAAGTGCAGCAGATCCAGTGTTTTGCGTAGCCACCAGCCCTGGAACATCTGCTGTTTTGGCACTGCAACTATTTTCAACAGCAAAACTGAGTGACCGACCACCACTTGAGGTTTCTGCAACATCAAAGGAGGAATCAACGAGCTGTTCCGAAATACTGCCGTCACTCTGAGTGCCCTGATCTCCAGTGCAAGTTTGAGAAGATGGCCGAGTGCTACCTGACTCATCCCCATCGTCACAGCGGTTGTCTCCATTAGCGCCTTCTATACCGGCTATGGTAAAAATAAAGGTGCCGGATCCATCTTCAACATTGCGCCTAGCAGA
>LQNS02278186.1:3091154-3106247 GCA_001587735.2 Parhyale hawaiensis | reverse complement strand
GAATGAAATAAATAGAAAAAATACGGAGATACGTTCAAGAAAACAACATACGAAGTACTGAGGTCCCACACCTAAACACTTCGACTCGTCGATGTGATGTAAATTTGCTACGTGCGGTCACGGCTATGTTCTATTTCAGTCCTATTGAGTCCTCCCGTAGCATTCTTTGCTTCCTGATATGAATTTTATTTACCGACTGGTCCAGGAAGCAAAGAATACAACGGGAGGACTCAATAGGACTAAAAAGGAACTTAACCGTGACCGCACGTTATGAATTTACATCACATCGACAAGTCGAAGTACTTGTGTGTAAGACCTCATGCCTTCGCATGTTGTCTTCTTAAACATATCACCGCATTTTTTTCGATTTATTTCACTCAATCTCCCGCTCATGATTGGCCTGCTACTTGAGCTGCAAAATACTGTAAAATGTTGTCGTCAAGTACAGAATGTTTGAGCAATAGGCTTACTGCTAGTGTGGTTTCTCTCGCGTTCAGAATTGGCTATAATGCTGCTTATATTTATTGCTAAGGAATAAATATGTTCTATGAAGAGTACCATGAATTGAATAGGAAGTGTAAATAAGGTTTCAATAAAAAGAAGTAGGTAAATCAGGTCACCAAATGGGACCAAATTTCGGCGCTAGTTCTGTGAAAGTTTCCACCAGCATGCACTGCAATTTTCTGTACATAATTGTTTATTGCCAAATTGGTATAGATTCTCTTAATGTGTTTATACGCTACAGAGATAAAATTATCAATTTAAGACGATTTTTGTGGCAAAATTAGTTAAAATTTTCATAGGCTGCTCAGGCATAGATATGCCGTCGATGATGACGTCACTTATTGATGTTAATTTCTCGTGAGTCCTCCCGCTACGCTCTTTGCTTCCTGGTTCTGGCAGCTACATCGGCCATGTAGCTGTGAGATTGCCTGTTCCGACAGCTACAGGAGGTTTTTCATGTATAATATACTATTTACTACACCCCGTGCTGAAACCCTTACTCCAACAATGCTATATCAGCTGTAAAGTGGTGGCAATAATGATAGCAACATTTTGAAATTTTCTAATAAGTTTAAAAATACTGCATCAATATAGTTGAAATTTTAACTGAATAATGTTACTTCAACTAGTTAGCGATTCCTTATAATCATTATTGTATTCGTTTTTTTTTTCAAAATTTCACCACGGAAATAATAGTTTGTGGGTACAAATTGGGTGGAAATAATGATAGCACATATGGAAAAAATTGTATTTTAGAAAACAACGAAAGCAAAAAAGCATAATTCTTAATATTTACAAGCGTTGCCTTTTGATTGCAACACCTATATACATTTGTTATTCATAGAATAAATTAAATTTGCGAGCATTTCTTCAGGGATAGCCTCCCAGCATTCATTTACGGTCTACCACAAGATTTCGTTCCCCTGAAATTATCGCTTATTGTCGTAAACATGACGTGAGAGTATCCCCCAAAGATTCTCAATTGGGTTTAGATCGGGTGACTTAGCAGGCCAAGCTAAAGTGGCGATATTATGGGCATTAAGCCAATTTGTGGTCAACCTCGGTGTGTGAATGGCGGCATTATCTTGTTGGAACACCGCTTCTTGTTGATGTTTATTAGTTTGAAATGGGAGAAAACTAGTTTCTAAGACCTCTGTGTACTTCTGAGCATTCTGTCTACCTTCCATCATCATCAAATTCGCCTTGCCCTTGATGGAGAATGCTCCCCAGATCATAAGGGATCCGCCACCAAAAGCTCGTTTGCCAAAAATTTTGTCCTCCTTTCTAAGATCATGCCAGTAGTATTGAGAACCCTCACATCCGTCAAGGTTAAGCTTTTTTTCATCGGAAAAAATAACATTAGACCAATTTTCATGGTTCCATTGCACTTCTTCTCGAACTCATTCTTCGCGTTTTGCCTTGAGTGCTTTCGTGCGTGCTGGTGCAGTTTTTCTCTTCTTATAACTGAAGTTCTTAGATGAACCCAGGATCTGTCGCTCTCTTCTCGGCGTAACATTTAATTACAGGGATGTTTGCAGGCTTTTTGACCCCTCTCCTGTCCGAAAAGCCTCACGGAGAAGTCGGCGGCGGGCGGTAGGGTTCAATTTTGAAGGGCGGCCAGGAGACTTCTTTTTTCCGTATTCTTCTGGGTTCTTCAAAAAGTTAGTTACCACATTTCTTGATCTGCTAACCTTCCTAGAAATCTCAGATATAGTGTATTCTTCTTCATTTAATGCGCTTATTCGACCCTTTTCAGATAACCCACACTGTCTTCCCATGCTAAGAAATGGGTTAATTTCCAAATATAGAGGTTACAAGGTGGGGAGCAACTGTCCAATATTGCGACGTCGGTTTGTTTTGATATTCTTCTTCTCTAATCTGGATGTAGTTACGCGAAAATGTAATTTTTTTCAAGTTGTGCTATCTTTATTTCCACCCAAATTCCATCACGAATTTATACTTTTCATCAGAAAAGTGTAATCAAACAGTTTATGGGGAAACTATGATAAGAAATAGGTAACTAGTTGAAATAAGGTTTTTATGTCAAAGTTTCACATGATATGGCGTAGTATCTTTTGAGTTATCAAAAAATTCTGAATTGTGCTATCATTATTGCCAACACTTTAGCAGACGCAGTTCTAAAATAGTGTTGGATGCATCGCCTTCTTCTTGTCTTCAGCTTTAATTAACATATGCCAAAGTCATAAATTAGTGTCAGGAGCAATAAAACACTTTGGTAGGTAGGCCTGCAGTGTTCGTTCTACTTCTCAGCATTCCCTCACCATATGTTCTCCAAGCAGAGGTCCTTGTTAATTCTCAATCAGGGGATGTGTAACTTGCTCGTCCTGCATGCAATCGTGTCTATGGAAATGTTCGATTGAACACCAAAATTACACCTTTGAGTCTTAACATCTTCAAAACTTCAGGCAAGTGCGTTGGCTTCGAACTGTTTAATTGGGTGTGAAGTATTGACCCTTCAATCAGTGGCCCTTGAGACTTCCAGAAAGTCAATCTTGGGTTTCGTGTATGGTGTTTTCAGCCGGCCCAACGTAATCGTTTTGCTTCAGTCACTCGCACCGTGCACGTTTCAAGATGACCAATCAAAAGCTTCTCTCTGAAGTTTCACATGAGTCAAGCCTCGTATGCTTAATTTGGGCTCCCAATCGAGCGTGCCTTAAGCTGCCAACTTTTAGCAATGTCTCGGGACGAAGTACGAGATACATTCTCTCTTCGAGATGCCTGAGCGATCGCTTAATGAGGCCTCGGCAGAGGAAGATTCAGCTCACCAAAGGTATCAAGTACTCGTCTAGTAAACTCGAGCTCACTAGAAGGATTTATAGAAGCCCTAGATGCATGTGCACCAGTTAAGACGGTCACCATGCGACGTCCACCCGCAGAGGAAAGATGGTATCAATGTTAGAGAATGAGCCACTTAACTGTATTATAGGCACATAAAATGGACCTGGAAATGTCTAGGAGAGCAGCCGCAGCAGCGCACAGTTTTAACGTTGTTTCAAGTTAGATAAAGACTTTTAGGTGGTTCGTGAGATCTAACCCAGACTTCTGCGATGGGCGGTGTAAAAGTTCCGGATTCGGCTCCATGAAAAGTTAATGACGAGCAAAATTTTAATTTCCATTTCAAAAGTCCCCAGTGGTGAGAGATGTTGCCTCTTGCTGTCCCGAAACCGAATGTTCCATGCCGGGATAGAGATACTAATCGTGGTGCTCGGCAAAGTGGTTAGCATTTCTGTCACGAAACCGATTGTTTCATCCCAGGACAGAGATGCAAATCGTGGTGCTCGGCAAAGTGGTTAGCATTTCTGTCACGAAACCGAATGTTCCATCCCAAGACAGAGATGCAAATCGTGGTGCTCGGATAAGTGGTTAGCATTTCTGTCACGAAACCGAATGTTCCATCCCAGGACAGAGATACAAATCGTGATGCTCGGTAAAGTGGCTAGCATTTCTGTCACGAAACCGAATGTTCCATCCCAGGACAGAGATGCAAATCTGGGTGCTCGGCAGAGAGTGGTTAGCATTTCTGTCACGAAACCGATTGTTTCATCCCAGGACAGAGATGCAAATCGTGGTGCTCGGCAGAGAGTGGTTAGCATTTCTGCCACGAAACCGAATGTTTCATCCCAGGACAGAGATGCAAATCGTAGTGCTCGGCGGAGAGTGGTTAGCATTTCTGTCACGAAACCGAATGTTCCATCCCAGGACAGAGATGCAAATCGTGATGCTCGGCAGAGAGTGGTTAGCATTTCTATCACGAAACCGAATGTTCCATCCCAGGACAGAGATGCAAATCGTGGTGCTCGGCAGAGAGTGGTTAGCATTTCTGTCACGAAACCGAATGTTCCATCCGAGGACAGAGATGCAAATCGTGGTTTTCGGCAGAGAGTGGTTAGCATTTCTGTCACTAAACCGATTGTTTCATCCCAGGACAGAGATGCAAATCGTGATGCTCGGCAGAGAGTGGTTAGCATTTCTGTCACGAAACCGAATGTTCCATCCCAGGACAGAGATGCAAATCGTGGTGCTCAGCAGAGAGTGGTTAGCATTTCTGTCACGAAACCGAATGTTCCATCCCAGGACAGAGATGCAAATCGTGATGCTCGGCAGAGAGTGGTTAGCATTTCTGTCACTGAACCGATTGTTTCATCCCAGGACAGAGATGCAAATCGTGGTGCTCGGCAGAGAGTGGTTAGCATTTCTGTCACGAAACCGAATGTTTCATCCCAGGACAGAGATGCAAATCGTAGTGCTCGGCAGAGAGTGGTTAGCATTTCTGCCACGAAACCGAATGTTTCATCCCAGGACAGAGATGCAAATCGTAGTGCTCGGCGAAGAGTGGTTAGCATTTCTGTCACGAAACCGAATGTTCCATCCCATGACAGAGATGCAAATCGTGATGCTCGGCAGAGAGTGGTTAGCATTTCTATCACGAAACCGAATGTTCCATCCTAGGACAGAGATGCAAATCGTGGTGCTCGGCAGAGAGTGATTAGCATTTCTGTCACGAAACCGAATGTTCCATCCGAGGACAGAGATGCAAATCGTGGTGTTCGGCAGAGAGTGGTTAGCATTTCTGTCACGAAACCGAATGTTCCATCCTAGGACAGAGATGCAAATCGTGGTGCTCGGCAGAGAGTGGTTAGCATTTCTGTCACGAAACCGAATGTTTCATCCCAGGACAGAGATGCAAATCGTGGTGCTCGGCAGAGAGTGGTTAGCATTTCTGTCACGAAACCGAATGTTTCATCCCAGGACAGAGATGCAAATCGTGATGCTCGGCAGAGAGTGGTTAGCATTTCTGTCACGAAACCGAATGTTTCATCCCAGGACAGAGATGCAAATCTTGGTGCTCGGTAGAGAGTGGTTAGCATTTCTGTCACGAAACCGAATGTTTCATCCCAGGACAGAGATGCAAATCGTGGTGCTCGGCAGAGAGTGGTTAGCATTTCTGTCACCCATAGTCATTTGGAAGCAAGGAGGTTAAGAAAGAAGCATCCTTGACTGGAAGTTACTGACCTTTTGCAGAACAAAATTGCTGTTGTCATACGAATCTTCTTCCATAAACAGCTGTGAGAATGCATGGTTGGCTGCTTCATCATGCTGCTCAGGTTGGGCCGTAGAGGGATAAATCTGCACCACGAACAACTGCATATATATTCCGCAGTTGGGGTATGCTACCAAGCCACCTTTCTTACCGTTGCATTTGAAATGAAGATATCAGCGAAAAAAGCGGCAATTTTATGACAGTAATTAAAGGTAAACCTCGCATAAGGTATGGGATGCGGCCTGTATTATGTGTGCCATATACGACTGGACGACTAATCACAGAAGTTTAGTCACCCTAGTTTTCTTCTAGAGACGATAAATTACTGGAAACCCTGCAATAGTTTACTGTATCATACAAAACAAAATTTTCAAAATACATACTGGAATATAAAAAAAATTTAAGGGGAGACTAACATTCATCCTACCTACTTTATGCGGGTTTCAAGTACCTTATATGAATGTTAGTTACAAACTTAACACGAGAACACCTTATAGCCCTACGAGTGTACCCTTCACAAAGTTTGCCTGTACATTCTCCTCTAATTTTAATTTTAATAAGACCGCTGGCAATTAGTTGTAGAACAATTTACCATAAGCAAGTCCATAAAACAAACTCCTTCGTTTCCTCAACCACTCGTCATTTAATAACTAGGCGAATCATCAGTTCTAGAACAATTTATCATAAGCAGGCCCAAGGATATCATTCATGTCAAACAAACTCCTTCGTTTCCTCAACCACTCGTCATTTAATAACTAGGCGAATCTTGAGTTCTAGAACAATTTATCATAAGCAGGCCCAAGGATATCATTCATGTCAAACAAGCTCCTTCGTTTCCTCAACCACTCGTCCCCACTCAAATGGTGCCAGGAGTGCGGGTGTTCGCCTTCGATGCTCTTGTTGGAAAACAGCTTGGACAGTCTGGCCAAATGTTCTCTAAATTCCGACAACAAAAGTCCCTTGTTTTCCAGACCGGATTCTGTTGAATTTTCTGCAAAATCGAGCGCGTTGCTTTGCAATGTTAGGTCGGACGCCAGCTTCAAGGCTACAGGACCTTTGCTGAGGACGGCTTTGGGCTTCAAGTCGTCGAAAAAGTGGGCATAATTGTCCTTGAGGAGACGATGTGTTTTTCCGTCATCGTTCATCTGTCCATAAGGATGCGTCGTCTCCCTTTGAAGAAGTTCAGACCTCGCCAAGTGGCCTAAAAAAAATTGATAGATATTGAGAATTCGAAAACGTCTTCAGTAAAACCAGATTCACACACACGACTTTCGTCGACATTATCTGCATAGAAGTTGATAGAACCCATTCAACTAATACGATTACATCACCGTAGATACGACTGCAACTGAAATTGCTTGAACATTGCGCTGCTAATAATGCTAAAACCTCGCTAATGCCGATGCCACACGCTACTCAAAAGAACGAGGATCGTCGTCTATTCTTCCTAATGTGTTGATGTGCCCGTTTAAATAGCACACACTTGCAAAGAATTTGAGTTATAAATCTCTCCAGATATAATATTATGTCCGAAAGTTAATTAACGGCACTTACAGAATAAACTGAACTGACGGTAAACATTTTTACACCATTTCTTGGCAATCTCGAAGTTTTGTTTACAAGAGTTCAACATAACATTCGGACGAAACGATGACGATACTCGTTCTTTTGACTAGCGTAAGTCATCGGCACTATAGAATGAGGTCGGACAAGTTAAAGGTAACCGCCGGTACTTGCCAAGGGGTAAAGATAAAAGCGGCGGCTAAAATGTTGAACGGTTTTGTAGATACTTTAATATTGTGATAGCTGAAGCCGTGTTGGGCCGACGCGGTCGGTGCGTTGAGTTGGCTCTAATTACTGCGCCGACGAAAGCCGTGCCACTGTACTCGCGCTGTATGAGCCAAAGAGATGTCAGAGAAAGCTCATTGTCGACAGTGCCGTAACAAATATTAGTTGATGAAAAATGCAAGTATACCTATACTACATTATATAGGTATTTCATTCACTCCAGGCGTTGTCTGGAGTAGGCAAAGCACTCAAGTATGTATGATATTATAAACAAGCTGTAGGGTCAAGCGAAATCCCTGAGTGACTGAGTTTTTAAGCACGAGCAAAAAATAGCTGTTTTCATGATAGAAGATATCTATTTTACGCAACTGTAAGAAGCCGCTGCCCCTCGGTGAGACACCGGCACTGCACGTTACTTCCAAAAGTTCTTTTTCTTCAAATCTAAAATTCACGACCTGGAAACTAAAAGCATGTCAAAAATTTACAAACGCGTGAAGTGCAGCACATATCTGCGGAAAGTCGGGAGCGAAGTTTACAAAATTTCATCCGACGAAGTATAGCTCTTGTAAGCTGAGTTTTAAAAAGACCATTAACTGATAATTCCGTACTCAAAGTTATCCGTAATGGGCCCTGGCTACAAACTGTTTAAAGCCCGCTGCACACGAGAGTCGGAACACGGGAACGTTTCTCCCTACTCGTCCGATTACGTTACCGCGGGGACGGTTTCAGTTTGCCCAGCACTACAAGCAAAGAAGAAAAATCGCTAAAACAAAAAGTCTGAGCAGCTCCTGTAGTCCTTTCACTACGGCAGGTTCCAATTGTACAGTTTCAAATATCTTTCTTAATTTGAAAAAGAGCTTGAATTCGCAACGTCGTATATTTTGAAGCGATAATCCAACAGGTTTAGCTGTAATCACAGCCCCAGAAACTTTTGTTCCAAGAGCATGAAACGTTCTCATGTTTCGTCTCTCGTGTGCAGCGAGCTCTACATATACAGCCAATGGCAACGCATACTGTTACAAGACAGGGTTCAAACAATGGACCGCAATGCAGTATAGTGAGTATTGAGTCTTTGTACATAGTGTAGCTCTGATGATAAGCGGTGTTTCGTGCGCTTGTACAATGTCTCCGAGTGTAGATAAAAGATGTATTTATTTATTTATTTATCTATTTATTATTTTAGAGTTTCATTTAAGAGGGATTTTATTCTACCTATACGTTTCTGTTCCAGAAGCGATGCTTAATATCTAAAAAGAAATGCATAAGTGAGTAAATTTATATGTAAGTAAATGCATCAGAAGTTACAAAACTAGAGTGCGCATCACTAAGTTTTGGTGAGGATGAGACCCTCCTTTGTTGGCAATCCACCCAGTGGCCGGGGCGCACGAGTCTGAACCCTGGACATTCTCGGTGATGGTAATCGTGTACGCGCGATGTCGGTGCATGTACGCAGTGCCGTGACAGTTTTGACCAGGAAGCAAAGAGCGTAACGGGAGGACTCACGAAAAATTAGCAGCAAAAAGTGACGTCACATCGGCGAATCTATGGCTGAGCAGCCTAGGAGTATTTTAACTAATTTCACCAGAAAAANTGATGCCTCCGGAGATTATCAAGGGGTATTTGGAGAGGATATGGAGGACTAGAAAGCGCATTTTAGATAGAGAAGAAGCTCCCTAAATCACTAACATAGATCAGGGTGTTGCTTAGCATGGGAAGCAAAGTATAGTGTTGATGGTGTGATTTCCTAAATGGGATGTAGATGCTTTTTGGGTGGCTGTGGCATGTAGGACCTGAGGAGTCTGTAGTTGCCTAATGGTGCCTGAGATAATTCTAAGAACATCGGGAGTGGGCATGGGCACCTGTCCTTTGGAACCCACTGGCAGCTGTATCCTTGGGCTGCAGAGCCTTAGCACTAAAAATAAAGTGATTTTAGCTAATGGCTGGTCTTGTCATTTGTGACAGTGTGTCACGCATCTGGCCGGCAGTCGATTGCTTTTTTTTTTTCAATTTTTAATATTAGCGAGTCGTAGAGAAAAAATAAACATTTTTTTATACCTATGCAGCACTAACACTTAAGATGAGAATGTTTCATGAAGCGCCGATAACCATGCAGGCAATGCTCCGCCTAATAACCTAATTCCCTCACCATATGTTCTCCAAGCAGAGGTCCTTGTTAATTCTCAATCAACGGATGTGCAACTTGCTCGTCGTGCATGCAATCGTGTCTATGGAAATGTTCGATTGAGCACCAAAATTACACCTTTGAGTCTTAACTTCTTCGAAACTTTAGTCAAGTGCGTTAGCTTCGAACTGTTTAATTGGGTTTGAAGTATTGACCCTTCAATCAGTTACCCTTGAGACTTCCAGAAAGTCAATCTTGCATTCGAACTGTTTAATTGGGTTTGAAGTATTGACAATTCAATCAGTTACCCTTGAGACTTCCAGAAAGCCAATCTTGCTTCGTGTACGGTGTTCGTGTACGTAATCGCTTTGCTTCAATCACTCGCAGCATGGACGTTTCAAGATGACAAACCAAAAGCTTCTCTCTGAAGTTTCACATGAGTCAAGCCTCGTAGGCTTAATTTGGGCTCCCAATCGAGCGTGCCTTAAGCTGCCAACTTTTAGCAATGTCTCGAGATGACAGAGGAAGATTCAGCACACCAAAGGTATCAAGTGCTCGTCTTGCGAACTCGAACTCACTAGACTTGAGGGGGAAGATGGTACCCAGGAAGCAAAGAATGCAACGGGAGGACTCAATAGGACTGAAATAAAACATAACTGTGACCGCACGTAGCAAATATACATCACATCGACGAGTCGAACTGTTTTAGGTGTGGGGCCTCAGACCTTCGTATATGGTTTTCTTTAACATATCATCGTATTTTTTCGATTTATTTCATTCAGTCTCCAGTCTCAAGACTGGCCAGCTACTTGAGCTGCAAAATAGCGAAAAATGTTGTCGCAAAGTACAGAAAGTTTGGGAAATAGGCTAACTGTTACTGTGGTTTCTCTCGCGTACACAATTAGCTATAATGGTGCTTATATTGGTTGGTAAGGAATAGATATATTCTGTGAAGAGGACTGTGAAGTAAATATGAAGTGTAAATAAGGTTAAATTGAGTCGCCGAAAGGGAACAAATTCGGCGCTAGTGTTGTGAAAGTTTCCACCAACATACACTGCAATTTTCTAAAGATAATTGCTAAATTAATATACATTATCTTCGTTTATTTATACGCTAGAGATGAATTTCGCAATTTAAGACGATTTTTCTGGTGAAATTAGTTAAAATACTCCTAGGCTGCTCAGTCATAGTTTCGTCGATGATGACGTCATTTTTTGGTGCGAATTTTTCGTGTGTCCTCCCGTTACGCTCTTTGCTTCCTGATGGTACCTATCAGTGTTAGAGAAAGAGCCACTTGACTCTATTATAGGCACATAAAATGGACCTGGAAATGTCATGTCTAGGCCGGAGAGCAGCGCACAGTTTTAACGTTGTTTCAAGTTAGATGAAGACTTTTAGGTGGTTCGTGGGATCTAACCCAGACTTCTGCGATGGGCGGTGTAAAAGTTTGGGATTCGGCTCCACGAACAACTGCATATATGTTCCCCAGTTAGGGTGTGCTCTCAAGCCACCTTTCTTACCGTTGCATTTGAAATGAAGATATCAGCGAAAAAATCGGCAATTTTATGGCAGTAATTAAAGGTAAACCACACACAAGGTATGGGATGCGGCCTGTATTATGTGTGCCATATACGACTGGGCGACTAATCTGAGAAGCTTAGTCTCCCTAGTTTTCTTCTATAAATGATAAATTACTGGAAACCCTGCAATAGTTTACTGTATCATACAAAACAAAAATTTCAAAATACATACTGGAATATCAAAGAAATTTAAGGGGAGACTAACATTCATCCTACCTACTTTATACGGGTTTCACGTACCTTATATGAATATTAGTTACAAACTTAACACGAGAACCCCTCATAGCCTACGAGTGCACCCTTTACAAAGCTTACCTGTACATTCTCCTCTAATTTTAATTTTAATAAGACCGCTGGCCATTAGTTGTAGAACAATTTATCATAAGCACGCCCATAAAACAAACTCTTTCGTTTCCACAACCACTCGTCATTTAATAACTAGGCAAATCATCTGTTCTAGAACAATTTATCATAAGCAGGCCCAAGGATATCATTCATGTCAAACAAACTCCTTCGTTTCCTCAACCACTCGTCCCCACTCAAATGGTGCCAGGAGTGCTGGTGTTCGCCCTCGATGCTCTTGTTGGAAAACAGCTTGGACAGTCTGGCCAAATGTTCCCTAAATTCCGGCAACAAAAGTCCCTTGTTTTCCAGACCGGATTCTGTTAAATTTTCAGTAAAATCGGACGCGTTGCTTTGCAATATTTGGTCGGATGCCAGCTTCAAGGCTACAGGACCTTTGCTGATGACGGCTTTGGGCTTCAAGTCGTCGAAAAAGTGGGCATAATTGTCCTTGAGGAGACGATGTGTTTTTCCGTCGTCGCTCATCTGTCCATAAGGATGCGTCGTCTCCCTTTGAAGAAGTTCAGACCTCGCCAAATGGCCTGAAAAAAGGAATTGATAGATATTAAGAATTCGAAAACGTCTTCAACAAAACCATGTTCACACACACGACAATCGTCGACATTATCTGCATAGAACCCATTCAACTAATAAGATTACATCACCGTAGATACGACTGCAACTAAAATTGCTTGAACATTGCGCTGGTAATAATGCTAAAACCTCGCTAATGCCGGTGCCCCACGCTACTCAAAAGAACGAGGATCGTCGTCTATTCGTCCGAAGGTGTTGAAATGCCCATTTCATTAAATAACACATACTTGCAAAGAACTTAAGTTATAAATCTCTCCAGATATCGAAAGTTAATTAACGGCAGTTGCAGAGTAAACTGAACTGACGGTAAACATTTTTACACCATTTCTTGGCAATCTCGAAGTTTTGTTTACAAAAGTTCAACATAACATTCGGACGAAACGATGACGATACTCGTTCTTTTGACTAGCGTAAGTCATCGGCATTAGAATGAGGTCGGACAAGTGAAAGTTCACCGCCGGTACTTGCCAAGAGGTGGCTAAAATGTTGAACGGTTTTGTAGATACAGTAAACTCTCTATATAACGGACACCTCTTGGGGAGCCTCAGAAATTTTTCGTCCGTTATAATTAGATTTCCGGTTTATAAACTGTAGGGTCGAACGAATTCCATGGGCTTTGCCAAGATGAGTGACTGAGTTTTTAAGCACGAGCAAAAAATGCCTGTTTTTAAGATAGAAGATTTTTATTTTACACAACTCTAAGAAGCCGCTACCACTCTGTGAGACACCGGCACTGCACGTTACTTCCAAAAGTTCTTTTTCTTCAAATCTAAAATTCACGACCAGGAAACTAAAAGCATGTCAAAAATTTACAAGCGCGTGAAGTGCAGCACATATCTGCGGAAAGTCGGGAACGAAGTTTACAAAATTTCAACAGACGAAGTAGCTATAGCTCTTGTATGCTGAGTTTTAAAAAGACCATTAACTGATAATTCCGTGCTCAAAGTTATCCGTAATGGGCCCTGGCTAAAAACTGTTTAAAGCCCGCTGCACACGAGAGTCGGAAGGCGGGAACGTTTCTCCCTACTCGTCCGATTACGTTACCGCGGGGACGGCTTCAGTTTGCCCAGCACTACAAGCAAAGAGAAAAAAATCGCTAAAAAAAAAAGTCTGAGCAGCTCCTGTAGTCCTTTCACTACGGCAGGTTCCACTTGCACAGTTTCAAATATCTTTCTTAATTTGAAAAAGAGCTTGAATTCGCAACATCGTATATTTTGAAGCGATACGCCAACATCTCTAGCTGTAATCACAGCCCCAGAAACTTTTGTTCTAAGAGCATGAAACGTTCTCATATTTCGTCTCTCGTTTGCATCGGGCTCTACATATACAGCCAATGGCAATGCATACTGTTACAAGACAGGGTTCAAACAATGGATCGCAATGCAGTATAGTGAGTATTGAGTCTTTGTACATAGTGTAGCTCTGATGATAAGCGGTGTTTCGTGCGCCTGTACAATGTCTCCGAGTGTAGATAAAAGATGTATTTATTTATCTATTTATTATTTTATAGTTTCATTTAAGAGGGATTTTATTCTACCTATACGTTTCTGTTCCAGAAGCGATGCTTAATATCTAAAAAGAAATGCATAAGTGAGTAAATTTATAAGTAAGTAAATGCATCAGAAGTTACAAAACTAGAGTGCGCATCACTAAGTTTTGGTGAGGATGAGACCCTCCTATGTTGGCAATCCACCCAGTGCATGGCCGGGGCAATGCCGAGAGGGGCTGGCGACAACATTTCGTTAGAAGAAAAGAAGTTTTAACTCGGGCGCAAACCGCCAGATGCGAAGGCGTCGAAGTCCATGTATTAAGCGAACTTTCAAGATTATTATATGTCGTAACAGTCGATAATGGTACCAACGATCTTTTCTAACCCGCTGTCCGCCAGAAAAACACGATAATTATTTCATCCTACATGGAATGTATAGCGGTGTCGCGTCCCGCCCGCCAAGAATTTATATCCAAGATAATTATGCAGTGCTCGGAATCTCTTCTACCGATGCCCCTCAGTACAATCGCGTGTTCAACTTACGAGCGGCCATTCAACTCTCACGTCATTAATGCTACCGACCTCCACGGTGTATCGGGGTGACGTGTGAACGGAATCCCCACTCATAAGTTCAGTATTACAAAGCGCCCATGGACGCACCAGTCTGGAGCTCGAGACACTCTGGGAAGGTGTCGACGCACTTCTGTTCCTCCCCCTGCAGGCCGACGGTGCGGGCGTAGAGGTCCTCGAGCAGCTGCCGCATGGGTACCTGGCCGATGAGCCATCCCATGCCGAAGCTGTGTGCCAAGCAGTCCATTTTTATTCATCATGCAAATGATACTACCATTTTTTTATTATACTACATGCTACTAGTCCACCATTATTATACTCCTATCATATTATGCTACAATATATAATATACATTTATGTACCGTATACTATATAACTATTGATATCCACTGCTATACACATCACGCTATCGTAATTATTACCATACCAATATTATACTATTTAATACGACTATTATAATACTGCAGCAAAGAACTTGCACCAGTACTTATTCACTGCCCACACCCACGACCAGCATGTGAAAATAAAACTAAAGATTGATCGAAATTTATCACCTGTAGATGCCACGTTCATCGCTCTACAGCGCACAGTTCGTGAGGTTCACGTAAGGTGTACTTTGTACGGATAATTTACATCTATCTAAATTAAGGGAACATCCGTTCTTTAGGGCATTCTTTATTAAAATTATGACCACTTATAGAATTATTTATTTTTCAGTTTCTTCCTATTTTCATTAACCCTTTGCCTCCTGAAATTCAGATTTTTTCACTTTTTTTTGTTAAATTTATGAAAAATAGGTTAGTTTAACTCATATATGAGAAAAACTTTAGTTTTACTTGCAAAAACAGTATTTTTGCATCGGCTACAGTAGTGGGTAATGCGACGAGATACGCGTTTTTGAGGGTAGGTTCCCCTCGCGCGCCCGCGCTACCCTCGCGCGCCCGCGCTACCCTCGCCCGCCCGGCGCTACCCTCGCGCGCTCCCCCTACCCCGCCCTTCCCTCGGTTACCCTCGCGGTTGGTATCACGAGTGATTAATGGT
>LQNS02278186.1:3064549-3084888 GCA_001587735.2 Parhyale hawaiensis | reverse complement strand
CGCCTCTGCTGAACTGCCAAGCTCCGGTAGTATCCATCCCACCACGCTGTCTTGCACTTGCACGAACACGTTCCTTGAGAAAAATCAAGTCGCTGTTCCAGTTTACAAACGAAGTAAACGTAGAAAGCATGGCATGTGTTTTGATTTACCCGATAGTTTTCTGCTTTCTAATTTCCGAAATTAGGAAGCGCACGCAGACTCACTGTTGTTCCTCTTGCCTCTTGTGTGCCAGATAGGCGTAGTCAGAATATAGTCAAGAGGGAGCTGGACCTACCAGATAGGTATGTGCTTTCCACCTCGGTGAACCCCACTTAAAAATAACTCATCTGACCACCACTTTTTTCAGCGTCCTAAAGTTTTAATCTTTGTAAAAACTCACCTGGCGATCTCCCTCAAAGTTCCGAACACAGTCTCAGCGATCTGCAGTCCAGCGCTGAGGCGGCTGAGCACAGATGACTCCTTCGTTTCTTTCTCTTTCTTCTCTGACTTGCTCGAACTATTTTCTAGTGGTAAATTTTCCACAAAAAGCTCCCGATTGTTTATCCTAACGCGTTGACTTTTATGGTGTTGAACTTGTTCATCGTCGAGACTTAAGGCCACTTTCCTGATTAATTCCAGTTCATCAATTTCTCCTCTACGGTTGGTGGGAAAATGGATGTCGTACTTTGACAGCTTCGATTTTGAAGTAAAATCTTTACGAGCTCCTCCATATAAATCATCCACTCCATTTTCAGCATCAAACCGATTTTTATTCTCAAATTCACTCAGAGTTGAAAAGTCTTCTTTCGACTTACTCGGGCCAACTTGCCCGGAATAGCCGCCGAGTGGGTGTTTTTCGGAAGAGTCATGTAGGGGGCTAGGCGGGTCATGACCGGTAGCAATGGCGGCCATGTCTCTCCAATTCAAACTTTCAAAATAACCGTCAAAGTTGCCCGATGGTAAGTCAGTAGACTCCTTCTGATACTGGTCCGTATTTGGAGAATTAATTCTACCGTCCTTTACGAGGGAGTCCAGGTAGTTAATGATGAAAAGTGTTTCCGGTGGGAGGTTGCTATCCAAAAACAGTCTGTCCTCTCTGCCGATAGATGTCGCTCCCTGGGGATAGTAAGCCGTAGTATATTGCATGAATGTTTTAAAAATTGGTAACATGGAAAACGTTAATTATTTGATACAACAGACTGTAGACACACACAAACGTTTGTCGATATTGCTTCGACTCCTTATTCGAATTTCATGAAATACACGTCCATGTGACATACCACACACGCCAAGTATATTACAAACAATTACACACGAAGTACACCTAGACACGTGCATGAAACACTCCACACATACGGCAAACACACACACCAATCACATCTCTCATGCATAATAAACACTCACCAAACACACCTACACACATATTAAACACACCTAAATTCACACCTGTTAATCACATACCTACCTACAACTACACACAACTCACACACATCAGACACATACATACATCACATGAAAGAATGAAGAGGGAAGGAAGAGAGGAGAGAGACACAGACAGACACAGAGCGAGAGAGATGCTGCGCTGCTGCTCGGCCAGGTTACACGGGGACCGTACAACCAACACTTTCGAGCGACTATCAACAGCGCCTCATAACTATAGGGCACGCACTCTATCCCCATCATTCGGTGGCGTAGTCCAAGGCTGACCCGATGATTGTACAGTATTTGGCCTACCTAATATTACGAGTTCATTTTGTGCCTTGATGCTTAGGTTCCTATTCTCGTTGAACCTCTTAACTAACCTAGATAGGTTTGATAGAGTAATTACACACAGATAAACATTACAATAAAGGAAACTCTTTGCTTCAATATACGTACAGTAATATATCTACATAACCCACACAAAAATTGTGAAACTTTTTCGAGGAACAAGTAGTAATTAGCCTGATACAACTGCACAACATAATCCTTATACCGCTTTTTAAAGGCGTCATTAGATATAGGATCTAATGGGTGTGTTGGAATTCGATTAACAAGTGATACTGTTTGGAAAATAGTTGAACGTTTCTCTACATCAACATGCACGTTTGGAAGATTAAGAATGAAGCGTCTCATCTCATAGTTTTGATAGGGTATGAGTGATTCGTAATATTGTTGAAAGACAAGAGGATGGTTGTGTTTGAGCGATTGGAAAAACGTTAGAAGCGAATAGTTATACACATCTTGAAATTGCAACATATGTAAATCGCGGTACATATCACTACGATTCATCAACGGTATATTATTTCGATCTCGTTTAACGCGAAGCATTCGCCTTAGTATATTATATTGCACAATTTCTAGTTTACGAATGTAACAATGGGGGGCTGCACCACATATGACAATATTGTGAAACAAGGAATAAGCTAATGAGTGGTAAATTTGTTTCAACAAGTCACGATAGACATAATTAGACACTGCATATATTTTACCATGAAGTCGACTGAGCTTTCGGCCTAACTCTTCAATGTAGGCTTTAATTGAATGGCTGGGGAGATGGGCTATTATCGGAATCACTTCTTTCCTTTGCTTGCTTCAATACACGAAATGAAATATTTAACTTACCCGCGGTTCGTCTAGAAGTAGAGAGGCGTGCTACTGTATTTCAATGTATCAAGATATATAACGAAGTACCAGATTCTCTGATTCAGCCAATGTCTCACCAGCTGTTCAAAATGAAATATAAAGATTTTTGTGTTGGTCAGTATAGGGCTTTATAAATGACAGGTGCCCTATAAGTGAATCTACTTTTATTGGGCTTGTTTTCAAAATTGTTGACATATTATAAATTTTATTCTGTATCTTGTATGTTTTATAAGTTTTAAGAACAATAAAGGAGTAAAAGGAGTAAGTTTATCATCAAGAATCAAACCAAGATATCGAAACTGAGACGTACACCCTTTCCAATTCTTTGCCGTTGAAGTGAATCGTCGGTAAGTCAGGACCAGAACGAGGAGTGAATAACATCAGCGTAATTTTATCCTCATGGGCAATCAATCTATTTGAATTAACCATTGCGACAGCTTACATAGAATATATTAAATATTAGTAATGGCTGAGAAAAAATTGCATTTAGCAGTAGAGAACACTGCATCATCTGCAAACAGAACACACTTCATACCAAGAGTAGCTAGAGCACTCTGAGAGCGTATACTTCCGCCAAGCGAGGGAACGGTAGCAAAAATTCAATTTGGCTCTGAAACCATAATTTTCTTGGTATAAACTCCAAAATCTAATCATTTGAGTCTTTTAATAGTAATAAGAGCTTGTGCAATTTTCTTCAAGATCCGTTAGTAAATTTTCGAGTTATACTGCTAACAAACATTATGACAAACATGAGCCAAACATACAAACGAATAAACCGAGCTGCCCTAAAATTCAATCATATATGGCTTCTAACAATACTAACAACCCCTATAAATTTCATAAAGATCCATTCATTATATTTCGAGTTATTGTGCGAACAAGCATAACATTAAAAACGGTGACAAAAGAACAAACTGATCATTACCAAAATTTGAAAGATAATAATAATGATTTACTTTTTGTTACATCCCTAACAACTCATGTTAATTTCATAAAAATCCATCTATAACTTTTGAGTTATGGCATTAAGAAAAATGAGGTAGACAAACAATTATACGGATGGACATATCTTCACAAAAAGTTAATCATCTATTCCTTCTAACATACCTAACAATCCCCATAAATTTTGTCCAAGTCGGTTCAGAACTTTTTGAGTTATCTTGGTGACAGACAGACAAACAAACACGACGAAAACGTAACCTACTTGTCGGAGGTGATAAAAATGTTGAAGAGCAACGGTCCTAGCACGCTTCCTTGAGGGACTCCAATTTTAATGGGCAAAACTTGAGATTTAACAGCTTTACATACTACATATTGGTCACGATTCGACAAGTAGCTTGCCAATAATGCATTCGCTGTCCCACGAATACCACAGTGTTGAAGTTTTTTAACAACAATTGGCTATCAACGGTATCAAAAGCTTTCCGCATGTCAAAGAAGAGGCAAATGTCATATGATTTATCGTGAAAATACTTTACTATATCAGTCACTAGATGAAATATCGGCAATGTAGTATTAGATTTCGCTCGAAAGCCAAATTGTTGACTGGAAATTACATTAATTATGAGCTGCAAGGAAGTCTGTTGATCTGGAGTGAATTAATTTTCCAAGTAATTTGTTGAACGTTGACAGCGTTGATATTAGTCTGAATTTAGCTACGTCATTTGGATTGCCAGATTCGAATATTGGTAAGACACGAACATGCTTCAGTAGATTGGTATAAATACCAGTAGCAAAACACAAGTTGAAAATATAACAAAGTGGATTAACTATACAATTAATGACTCTCATGACGAGAAAAGGTTGAATTTCGTCACGGTTACAACGCTTCCGCTGAATGATTTTGATATTTGCATTATTTCATGGGCATCAGTAGGCCTCAAGACACAAGTATCATGAACATAATTAGCATCAATGGACAAATTCTCATCTTGTTGAGGTAGGTTTTGTACCAGAGTCGTTGCAATAGAAGTGAAATAATTGTTGAAGAGGTTAGCTGATTCAGCATCTTCAAGCGCATTCTCGTTTAAGCTGAGTGAGATGTTTTTCGTGGTTGTCTTTCTACCTTAGCTCTTATTTAGGGCTTTCCACAATTTCCGAGACGAATTACTGGATTCATGAATCCTCTCTCTATAATAATCTTTCGATTTGACTTTCGATACGACTTTTTTGTAATTATATCTCGTTTGAATAAATTATACAATCGATACTTCTTTTTGATGACAAATTTTATATCCCTAGAAAACCATTTCGGCTTGCTATTTTTCACTTTATTTTTAATCTTTTTTAATGGAAACCATTCAGAATAAAAACTCACTTGATAGAGAGAAACTGATACCATTTCCGTCAGTAGCCCAGTTAAGTTACCAAATATTAACTGAAAATTTTGAAATTACATTCAGAAACATTTTTGTTGGACAGCGTTATTCATTGTTTCGGTGACTCATAGCATTTGATGCGCTACATGCAATACCACTGCTAAATCATCATTGCTTAGATTTTATTTTCAGGTAGCATTACTACGGGAAGCAGGCGAAGTCGATAATGATATGCTTACTCAAGTTTCCCAAAACTCTAAAGAAGGCACAAATTTTCTGGGGGCTTCCATTACTAATTTTGGATAATTTCTCATAAATGTGATCGATAGATCAAGTCCCACATAGCCTAAAAACAAAAAGCGGGGAAATCATAGTTTACCATTATATATTCATAACTGATGAACGGTGGAATCGGCATTGAAAACTAACCGGAAAATCGGCACCGGTATCTCAGCTAAGGATAAATGGAAATCTGCATGTGCAAAAAAAAAAAGTGAAACGCCACACCCCTAATTTTACCATATATATTTCCTTTTCAAACTCGCCTTCACAATTATCACATATGAGTTATTCGATAGTTTTCCCCCCGATGTACAGCAAATTAAAATAGGCTCTTGAAATTTGTAAACTTTGGGCAAATCGTGGGTTGCCCTTCCAAGCAAACCTCACCCCGTACGCCCATGTATATAGCTCACAGTAAAGTACTTTACTGTGGTATAGCTCCTAGGAGGTAGACGACATACCACTATGGGACCTACCTGAGTTTGCTGTGCAAACGGCGCTCTCGTTACCGTGTCCGATTTAAGTTGTTCAAAAGCGAGTTCTGATTCACTCCGAACTTGAAAAGATACCTAGAACTTTACAAGTGCCGTTAAGTCTAACGACTAACATGGTAGTAACTTTTCCGGTAGGCGCATAGTTGTGGTTCGCCTCCAACATCCGTAGGAAAATCAACAAATTTGCGGATGATACTGAACTAGGTCATCCTACCACGAAAAGAGCCGAGCTCCAACAAAAACTCGACCACCTCATCGAATGGAGCACAACGTGGCAGAAGAGCTTTAATGTCGACAAATGCTCAGTAATGCCCATAGGGCAGGTGAACCCTTCAACCCCAATGAAAATGAACGGGCTGCTGTCACCCAACAACGGGACTTGGGAATCACTATTACCAACAAATCACAACACAGTCAGCAAGTTGACAAGAGTGTGACAATGGCAAGCAGAGTACTTGGATTCATCACCAGAAATTTTGAATACAAGTCCAAGGACATCATCGTTTCCTTTTACAAGGCATTAGTGCGGTCACACTTGAAAGTTGCTGTTCAATTCTGGTTGCCACATCTGTATAAAGATATCGATAACATGGAAATAGTCCAACGCTGAGCAATGAAATTGATACCTCAGCTGTGAAACAAGCCGTATGAATAAAAGAACTGGCTCTGATCTCTCTCGAACAAAGACAACAGTAGTGTATGAAGTTGCGAAATGGACATTTTGTGGTCGACTGCAGCCGTTCCTGGCTATCGCCTACTTCCGGTTTCCCAGGCCCCGCCCACTTCCGGTTCGCGCCTCCCCTGACCCCCCGCTACACCGGAAGTGTGTTGGCCGTTCTAAACCGGAAGCCCACGTGGGAGGGTAGAGCACGGCACTGGTACACTAGTATTTAAAATAATGATGAAAATATCAAGCTGCCCACGAAAACAACAAAAGCCACGACGAGACTACCACAGTCTCAAGAACAAAGGCGTGCAACCAATGGAGAGAGATGACGCGTCTATGCGACTCAGTATCGAGAAAGACTTGAAGTAGAAAGGTTACAGAAGGGACTAAGAGCTACATACGTACTGATAAACGTGTGTGGGGAAAATGAGGAAACGGCGGTAATGTCAAGTCATTCAAATAAGAGAGGACCTAAGGATGAGAGTACGACAAAAAATCAATGAAGAAAATGAAGCAAGACGCAGAAGAGAAGATTCTACACCGGCCTATATTAAGCAAACGTATTCGTGAATCTTTCCCCGCACTGGTACACTAATATATAAAATAATGATGAAAATATCAAGCTGCCCACGAAAACAACAAAAGCCACGACGTAAGAGATCGTACCTACCGTTGACACAGCCGTGGCCGTCAGGCTGCCCACGAAAACAACGAAGGCCACGAAAGCCATGGCTGTGACAGCCGTGTCGAAGTTTGGCATGAGATCGAACATGGCGCCCAGGGTTCTGGAGAGGGAGGACGCTCTTGGCGGGGAGGTCAAGGGTGACTGTTTCGTTGGTGGAGGCAGGGGCGAAGGGCCTAACCAAGGGCAGTAAAGGGCGGAACATAATAAAAGAGAAGTTAAGCAGGTAGTAAAAACAATGAGAGAACCAGGCAAGAATAAAAAAAAAATACTGGTCAAACTATCGTCAGTGGGGAACTAGGGCCAAAAAGCGCCCGCTGGCAGCTTATGTGTATATTATTAATAATAATTTTTATGTTTGCCTGTGTGCCTTTGCCAGGGACTTACAAGAAGCGCCCGCTGACAGCTTATGTGTAGATTATTAATAATAATTTTTATGTTTGCCTGTGTGCCTTCGTCAGGGACTTAATACCATGCTCAATTTGTATGACATAGATAAAGCATGTCAGCATCTATGATACTTTAATGATAGAACAGCTCCTCAAAGAGAGACTTCCAAAACAAAAGAAGCGCCTGAAAGAAAATGATCCCTGAAGCAGGGAAATACAGAAATGCAGGCTGCAAGTAGCACCATTTATCGTGAATTATAGCTATCGTCGACGTCAAATTAGTAGTATATTCAATTGTGTAACTTTAAGGATTCCTAGGGGTTGTCGTGTTTCTATGAATGCAAGGGGACGAAACATGCAGTAAAATATATCTAGAATCTGACATTCTTTTCAGAACTGAGACAAGGTGCCTATCTACGTTTTAGGAATTTCCCCGTATAAATTTATATGCGCGTACACAAGAGATAAGCAAGTGCTGAAGCGGCTGGGTCCGCAGTGACGTCATCTGGTGCGCATTCTTTTTCTACGTATGTTTCTCTTCTGCTGTTTCTGTGATCCCTGAATGCTAAATAACTGTCGCCTATCAAGTGTACTCCTAGATTTTACACGTGTACACGGCTTACGTTCGCCCGTATCATTGAAAATTCCTTAAGCCGGCTGCCCACTAACAACTTTCGTTGCCGATAGCAGCTTAGAGGCAACTCAACTAACCCGTTTACGTAGCTACGGCACGGCTTCAGCTAGCACAAAATTCAACTACTTCAAAAATTTTCTAATATTTCAGTCGTTACTGCAATTTTTACACCCTAGCGAGTGGCAATGTTGAACTTTCAAAGATCGCATCTAATTATGAGAGGTTTGGGTCCACAACGATTGATATTGTAAGAATTATAGCACGATGTTCATGCATGGACGTATTGCTGAAGTCACGGCCACGACAGCGCACTCGGAGTAGCTAAGTTGCTTCTAGGCTACTAGCGACAGCGAAAGTTGTTAGTGGGCAGCCGGCCTTACACTTAGAATGAAAATGATGTTGATATACCAGCACTTGTTTGATTTGAAGAATGAACGTGCATGATAAATATTCATAATGTTCTGTAAAAGTTTTATATTACGTGAAATAGGCACCTTTAGCCCTGTAAACTACGTCAGGAGCGTGCAGAGTTAAAGTAACATATACCAATGTTTGCAATGAAAGAGAACGAGCTGATATACAGTCACAATGCATGACGTAACTAAGGACGTTCGCAAAGTGTTAATAGCGAATTTTTAGACTGTAAAAACGCAATTAACTATCTAGGTTACTTCTTTACACTGAATACCTTACCTGGCATTGGTAGCATTGGGACCTGCATCTGTAACATGTTAGGGTTCGCGCTCATCAGAGTTTGGTCCATGAGTCTGTTGTTTCTGAAGTCGTTCATCACCGTCGGGATATGCTGGCCGGGAAGGAAGTGTAAGGTCCGCCTATTCAACGTGGGCGACGTCCGATCCACGTCTACGTTATCGGTGTGGCTCATTGCAGATGGATAATGGACCACATTCATGTACTTTGAATTGTCATCTACAGGCCCAGCATTTTGAGAAACCTTCTCCGCATCCAAACCTGGTTCACTTATATCGATTCGTGGAGTATTTATGATGGTATTGGCATCTTCGTTCTTAGCTGTGAAACCAAGCTGATCCCCAACCGAAGTTCCAAATCCAAGGGATTCATATTTAATCTCACCAGGACTAAATTTTATGCCTGTTTCAACATTGCCAGGCTTTGGTTCATCCATGACCATCACATTTGGATTTGAAAATGCCTGGTCCACATTAGGAAAATTGAACTCTACTTTGAATGGAATCTGCTGATCATGTTCTGCAACCCCAGGAGAATGCAGCCAAGTTGCCCCGACGGGTATAAACGTGGGAATTAAATGATTGTAATTCGGATTAGACGGCCCACCTCCTTCACCGAATGTACTTGGGGTTGTTACGTAGGAAGTGTACATGCTGATGTCATCATTAGCGGATGCTGCTACATAGTTTATCGGCGTAACAAGGTAATTTCTCACTGATGGTGTGCTGCTACCCCATACATTAGGTACGTTCGAATGAAGCGCATCATTGCCTTCATCTGTATCAACAGCTAGACCAGAACGACTGCTTAGAGACTCAATTGGATTTCTAGGAAAGGAAATATTGTCACCTAAAGAAGACCCAGCTTGGTGATGGTGACTATACCTCGAAGGATTGGTCATCGGATTGACAAAGGCTTCACTCCCGGAGAAATGATAAGCTGGTAGATAGTGCAGAGGTCTTCCATTGCTATTGTGATTCTGGGAAATCGGTGACGTGAGCTTGGAACCGGTGACGTTGGGTGGCATCGCATCATCGGTTGGAGGTGGAACAGAATCTTGATTAAGACTGATCTTAGTATTATGATAATTTGCAACGATGTTTTGGTTGTTTTTAGTAAGGAATGGAGTGGATATCGTTGCATCATTGATATGGTCAGCACCTAATGGACCTCTTGCCACATTTAGGTTGGCGTTTTGGGGATCATACGAAGTCCTTGCGGGGTTTTGGTGCGCACTGTTCATGTGACTTGCAACTGAAGCAGTTCCTGATTCCTGAGCCCTTTTGCCATTAACCATTTTCGATTCTGAGGATTTTTCGGAAGAATCGGCTGAAATTCCAAGCTTGTTTTCCTTTTTCCGCAGTGATAATTCACTATCACCTGAAACCGCGAAAAATTAATAAACTTATGCATGCATTCAATCAGTGAACTGTAATAACATAATTATTTTAATCTGTCGTACTTACTTTTTGGTGTCTACACTGTGATCTCGTAGAGAAACGAACAAAGTAACGAAATTTAGCATCTTGTGGCAGTGTACTCTGAAACTAACTTTTGCCGCTCGAATACATACTGTTTATAAGTACAACAGACGCTGTTCAACTTATTTCTAGCTCCATAACAAATTTACTGCGCAGTAGAAATAGTATGTATTGCACAAGAAAAAACATGATTCATTATTGCACCACATACATATATATATATACATATATAACTTACAAAAACATTAATACAAACTCGTTTCATACACCCCAGAGATACCTACAAATATTCATAGGTATATAATTATAGCAAAGTAGCGGGTAGGTTTATATGTTGTATTTAGCGGAAAAAATGAAGAACATAGACAATGGGCCAACAAAACTCACTTGTATTTACATATGCCTCCTTCCCATCCAATTTGTTTTTCACTTTGGATGATATCCTGGAAAACAGAAGTCTTCCATTATATTATTTTAGAGATAGGATAATGGAGTAACTGAAGGGTCCATTCTCACACAGAAGACAAAATCTAAATATTGTTTCTCTATAGTCGCGGTCACTCGAGAGCTGAAGGATGTAGCTTCATATCTTACGAGAAAATTTCCCACTCAGGTGGCTAATAAGAGAGCTATATTTCTGGTACTAACTTGGCGTCACATACGTTGGTAGTGAGCAATTAAGCGGTGCCATAGATTTCGAGACAGATGCTTTATACTGAACGATCACGCGGGCAATCAAAGCGCTGCAATTGGTTCATGATGACGTCTTTGCTCTTTACGTCACAATGGTGACTCAGGGCTAGAAAGACTGGCTTGGACGCCTCTTTTAGCGTTAACCTAGCGAACGTTGCCTCTTAACTTATCACCCAATACTTATGCTGGGTCATTGTAAACAAGACTGTAGGTCTATCACAAGGAGGTTTAATAGGAGAAGTTAACACTGCCACATGTCGCCGTACTGGCCAGGAAATTCTTTCGTTCTTCCATAGCTGCTCTCTCCCACCAATCACAGGCTCTCAGCCCTCTGTTCTAACCAATCACAGGCTTTGAGCTATTTCATCCCACCAATCACAGGCTCTCAGACATCTTTTCTCACCAATCACAGGCTTTGAGCTATTTCTTCCCACCAATCACAGGATCTCAGTCGCCTCTTCTCACCAATCACAGGCTCTCTGCCATCTCTTCCCACCAATCACAGGGCCTCAGCCATCTCTTCCCACCAATCACAGGGTCCCTGCCACACCTCCAGCCAATCACAGGCTCCCAGCCAAGCGGTAAGTCCACTTTGCCAGGAAGTTTGGTTTTCAATTTCTGCAGCCCTTGCTACCTCCACTTATGAAACCTCCTTAGTCTACGAAAGTGAAACTCAATATTTAGGCATCATGGCTGCCGGTGGGTCTTCTCTGCTTTCCCTCCTGCTCAGCGAGAAGGGCCACCGATGGTTCGAAGTGGCCTATCTCACGAAACCCCTACCTGTTCCCGGGGCGGAGTAGGAAGGCTTGCAGTGGGCCCTCACTATATGTAAGTAGAGACCGACCGGGGCGATGAGTTTAGAAAGACCGGGGCCAGGGATACAAAAAATCAAGTAGCCGGGGCCGGGGTGACAACCAAACAGTCGGGGCCGTGGTGACAACTGAACAGCGGGGCTCTGGTTGGAGCCGGGGTGACCAATAATAAAGGGTATTATTTTACTTTAATACACACATATTTTTTCTTGCTTTTAGTTTGTTAATTGGGTCAATTCAAGACTATTTACATAAATAACGTTTTCATCGCAAATGCTTAGTTTGCGAGATATATGACTTTGAAGTTCCCATTGTTTTTTTACAGAAGAAAAAAAGCACAGGTTAGGTTAGGTAAGGTTAGGCTAGGTAGGTTTGCTTTAGTTCCTATTAGGTCGCTAGCAAGCTTATAACGACGCCGGTTATTTTCTCCATAGAAAAACAATGGAAACTTCAAAGTCATATATCTCGAAAACTAAGCATTTGTGACGGAAACGATATCCATGTAAATTGTCTTGAATTGACCCAATCAACATACCATGTGTGAGCGAAAGTAAAAATTTACCAAATTAAAGTATATAATCGGGGCCGGGCGGGGTGACCAATTATGATATTGTGGGTTTTCACGCCGTATTAGATACGATGGCTACTATGTAGGCTAACAACGATCCAATTTTGTATGATATAGATCAGAAGTTGAGTCGAACTCAGATGAGTTCTATTAGAACAATGTTGGCCAGGTGCATCATGTCTGGCAGGAAATAAGGCGCAAGCACATGATCTTCAAGTCCACATGCACGGTTCGGCCGAACGAAATCGCTCTGCCGTGCGGCGCAGGGAAGGAGACGAAAAACGAAAAGAGAAGATGATAGAAGAAAGCGAACACTCGTGCGGGGGCCCCTTCCGTGGCCCTCTACACGGGAGCAGATAGAAGGCCCATGGGATGGATTGCTTACCACCACCCACCTCGCGATACAGAAGGAGAAATTTAGAGAAACTACCTAACTTTACAAAACTAATCTTCTCTGCAACATCCCGTGCGGAGAAGGCACTTGGACCGAGCTTGGACCCTTGCGTGCTTAAGGCCCAAATATATTGTGGCAGGGAAAGGGCCCGCCAGAATGTACCTCTGAGGGCGCCAGGACTACTAAAACCAAATAGCCGGGGCCGGGAGTTTCTTGCACTGGCAGTAGTTTAAGACAACATATTGATATGATATTGATCAATCGTAACTCATAATGAAACAGCTTACAAAAAATAGCTTCCCTCAGAAAACTTGTTTTATTGCTTGTTAAGTGCTTTCCCTCCCCCAAAAAAAGCCCCGGCCAAACTCCTGG
Organism: Parhyale hawaiensis; assembly: GCA_001587735.2. Taxonomy (NCBI): domain Eukaryota; kingdom Metazoa; phylum Arthropoda; class Malacostraca; order Amphipoda; family Hyalidae; genus Parhyale; species Parhyale hawaiensis. Next base: position 3,071,787 of record LQNS02278186.1, on the reverse strand, counting down.
TTTTCACAGTTTGAAAAGCCGGAGCCGGGGAGGGTATCGAAAAACCGAGACCGGGGTCGACGCCCGGGTAAGCAATTTTCGATAAACCGGGGCCGAGGAGCTGAAAAAGGCCGGGGTTTACCGGGACCGGAGCCTAGGTCGGTCCCTATCTGTAAACTTCACTTTCTTTTGCCGTTTTCTCTTTTTATTTTTTACCACTATGAAATGTTTTGAGCCTTTTTCTTCCGCCAGTAGTAGCGCGCTGGCTAATGTAATCAAGCGTGATAATATTCTTATTTCGCCATAGAAGAAAAATATTAACTACTAACTGGTACCCATATTTCACTGAAGCTGACCGCTGCATAACCCATTCGTATATAAAGTTGCTCAATTGTAAATATTCTCAGATAGCAATGGAGCTCTCTTTATAACCCAGCTAACTCATTGTGTCCGAATCCCCGCGGATCTGCTGATGCTAACCACACTTGCCCAATCACTTCCTTTGCTGGGGTTGCACATCTATTTTTTTTTTTTACATAGCGGTAATAGCTCGTAGAGGACGGCAGCGTGAATATCGGCACCTCTCTAGTAACGGGCCTCTTGGTCTACCTACCGTCAGCATATAAGAACCGAGACCAAGACTGCAAATACCGATCCGTTCAAAAACTACTGATTTCCTCCCCACCTTAGGATAAAGTTCTCTCTAACTTCCATGATAGAACAGGAAAGTACTTAATGTAAGTTGAAAAATGGTCAAGCTGAACGTCTACTCGTAGTTAAGCTGGCGCATGTGTTATATACTGTAAAAATGTACATAGGCCCCGGTATTCGGGATGAATGCAGCATCCAAATGAGACAATGAACATGATATTATTATTATTACTGTCTATCCTCTCACCTAAACATCTGCCTGGGAAGCTGGGCCGCTGGGCTCGATGAGGTCGATTTCGTTGTCGGAGCAGAACCCGCCTTGGATCTAGAAATATTAAGGCATTTAAAAATCGCAGGTAAATTAGACTTTGGACTCGATCGATTGGGTCGTCAAAGTCAAGCTCATTCGACTTGATTTGTCTGAAATTGCCGACAGGAACTGTAACTTCGTCGCTATGAATCGTTTAGCAGGTGCTAGAAGCAGCCCGAATTTTGTGGAGCCGACTGAAAACTCCATTTTTCGGAGTACGATGAGTTCTTGGAAGTTTCACAGGGAGTCGACGATGGGTTCACGCCTGAATTTCGAATTAACGAGTCGAAGTCAGGGCTTAGGACAAGTTCCCAAAAGCCAAATTTTAGCGCACAATCGAACATGCCCTTAGTCATGTTAGGGCTCTACTAAATTTCCAGTAAATTCGATTCAGTCTATGGGACTGGCAACATTTAGGCACCAAATACTTGCAGGTAAATTAAACTTAGGGCACGTTCGATTGGACTTCGAGATTTGACTTGGATGAAATTTAAAGCTGTTGCCTTCGCTTTAATTAGCTCTATTGAGTTTTAAACACCCGTAATTGGTTAACCTTGAGACATCCTGAAACCCAATCTTGCTCGTACGGTGGAGTTTCTCAGCTTGCTCAACGTAATCGCGCTGATTTTAACACTTGCAGCATAATTCAAGGTGGTAAAGCCAATGCTTCTGTCTGAAACTAAATTGGGACAAGGCGAACCTCGAAGGCTTAATTTCGACACAGAATAGAATGTGCCTTAGTCGAACTTCGTCTACGACAGAAAACATTTAGGCATATACTAAGTTGCTGGTAAAATACAGATCGCCATTAAATTAAAACCAATATACATATACATTAAGGCCTCTGATGTGGGTGCAATAAAGAGCTTCTCCGTTTTGGATAGTTCCCCCTTTTCATTCATTTTCTATGGATACCATAACGTTTTCTATTCATATTCATTGATTTTCTCTTCTCAACGCGTTGCCTTCTGTTGTCTGTACTGCGATCTGCGCAGGTAATGACAATTGAGCCCGTGAGGGTGAAACGGGCTCCGTCCTGGTGTGGCAAGGGAACCACGCGAGAGGCTGTGTTATGTTTTAATAGGTTAGGTAAGTTAATATTTAGGCTTACTTAAGAATAGCTTAGGCTAGGTTCAGTTAGATAGCATCAGGTTTGGCTTAAATAAGTTAGGTTGGAATATGTAAGTTAAGAGTGGGTAAGGCTAAGCTATTGTACGTTAGTTAGGATAAGTTAAAACAGGCTAGGCTTAGTTACGCTACGTCGGGATACAATAGGTTAGACTTCGGCTGAATTAGGCTAGCTAAGGATATGTTGGGCTAGGTTCGCTTCAACTAGAATAGGTGCCTAACCTAGCTCATCAACACACACGTATCATACGATGGATAGAAAGTAGGCCGCATGTCTATATCGACACCCCGTCAACAGAAGCCGATAATTCCCAGCCAGGGACGATGACAGAACCATACAAGCATAGAAAAATAAGCAGAGTGGTGCATCGCTCCTTCAGCAAAGGTGGGACCTAGAGGGAGTTTCTGCCTCCAACAATAAGCCAAGCCCCATTCATCTTCTCGGTCAGTTTCAATATTGTTACCATTTCATCACCATACATGTACATACTGTAATAAGAATTACCCAATAGCCGAACTAACACTATTTCCGAACCAACAGTTATATTTGATAGGTATAGTTAAAAATAATCATCCCATCAAATAGTAACTGTTCGGAAGTAGAGTTTGTTCGGCTATTGGGTAGGTAATTCCCCTATAGGCATATTGTAAAGCCCTTCCACGTTTTACTCCAGTCCATTCCCAATTCACATTCCCTGTCCTGCCACTGGCTTCCAGTAAAAGAAATGGCGTCCAATCTTCCAACCCACAATCGCCGAGTTAGATGGATATACATAGTTCGAACCGGACAACGACTACTGGGAGTGGCCAATTTGCGATTCCGTGTCCTCAGATTTTTTTTACAGCTGCAAACTCCCATTATGCAACCCTACTCGAGACTGTACTATAGTCAAACCAGCGTATATAAGCAGTCCTTTAGGAGTTGGGCTGAACTGAACGCAGCAGTGCCAGATCTAATCTATTGACTAACGCCCTATGAGTATTTGAATATAAATATAATTTAATCGGTTGTGACAAGTTATACCACGCGCTTAAGTGAGATTAGGCCAAGTTGCTTTGCGTTCTGAGCCATCGGACTCCTTACGCTGGTTTGACTATAATAAAGGGTATTTCATCAAAACGCTCGCTCTCCATGGTAGTTCCTATAGGTACTTCAATGAAGCTCCGCAGCTCTAACTGCTCCAATGAATTTATCCCTAAAGCCAAATTCACCCGTCCCGTCATTCATTGAAACACTTAACACGTGCACTCATCCACTCAGCCGAGTGTTTTGTAGCGTCGATATCAGCAAAACTTTGTGCACGTCACAAAAAGTCATTAAAATGCCAATCATCAAAACAGCTTCCTCTGCAAGCGTCACTACGCAAGTTACGAAAACCTCTTCAAACTTCGAGCGAAATAAAACTAAAAAAACGCGCACTTTCCTGCTACGTTTTGGACACAGTAACGCATTCGGATAGTGGATGAGCGAACACGTAGATATGGATGACGTGTGGACTCGCCCCAACATGCACATGAACGTAAAAAGTGCCTACAGTATACAATTAGCTAAGTACCAACGTTTCGGAGTCGGGATGATAAAGTCTGTCACCGACTCCTGAGTTTTGCCAGCTTACGACTCCGACTCCTGAGGCTCCAAAACTATTCGACGCCAACCGATCTTTTTTCTAGACAAAATAGGCCCATTATTTCCAACTCCTGGTTTGAAACTCTGAAAAAAACGACAGAATTAATCGGCGGGAGAAATCGCTCATAAGTCACACGTCATATATTACTGGCACTCGCCATCCTTAAATGACGGTGCCAGAAAATTTTTTACGTGACCGAGCCATCGTCTTCTTCACACTTCTTCGGGGCTCGCTTTTCACAGACATTTTTCGCTTCTCCTTCGTTGATCTTTCGCTCAATTGGGCATCATGTGTTGAGGGACTAAAGCAAGGGGAAAGAACACCCATTCTACCACTCAGACGCTCGGAGGTTCTTGAAGCTTTTCAAAATTTAGATTTTAAAAGTTTGACGAGGCAACGGCTTCTATCCCATGCGGCATAAAAGTTGCTCCTAATTAATCCTGAGGGTCGGGATAGAGAGTTATGACGACCGGGCGAGTAAGCAAACAGGTAACCAACCAACCGTGCATCATAAATGCAGGAAGACTGGTTCAGTATCCAGGATACGGTTAACATCCCTACGCTTCCCTTGCACACGGAACGCAGCTGGTGAGCAGGGAGAGCAATGACCTCCTGACATCATTTACGTGATGCGTGAAGTGAATCAAAGGCGCCCTGATATGAGGCCTGTCCTTGTAGTCTCCCTTGATGACGTCACAGCTGATCTCCCTTGATGACGTCACAGCTGATCTCCCTTGATGACGTCACAGCTGGTCTCCCTTGATGACGTCACTGCTAGTCTCCTTTTGTGACACAGATCGGAGCTAGGTGGGCAGCCAAGGCCGCATAAGAGAGACTTCTAGTCTGACACAAAGAACCACTTAATCTAATTTTTAGTTTTTTGCTAGCGCTTCAATCGCTAGCTGGTGCATCACCGCTTTAAATTGCTTTAAATTAGTCACTTTAAAAGATTTGCAGGCTATAATCGAAAATTGATTATGCTTGAGAAGGCGTGTCACCTTATCCTGACTGTATGGCAGACACAATATTGTGTACGAGCGATTACATCACTAACCCAACCAACCACACAAGCCAGCTTGCTATTTGGTTTCTACGATGATGGCAAACTTATTTTTACATTTAATGAAAAAATTAGCATTTGGTAGTACAAAGACTGGACAACAAGAGTACAAAGCATGTGCACAAGTTCAAACGATACAAACAATCAGAACGGTTACAATTAAATAAGAAAAAAAAACTGTAACTGAATCATATACACCTATATTATAATGATATCTAATTTATTAATTTATTTATTATTTTACATTTATTTCTCCACAGGCGGGAGGTGTTCTGGATTATTATATTATAGCTTACATTAAAAATTGAGTATACTGTACATTAATTTGTTAGAAATATTACAGCTATAATCATTATACATCTAAAATTTTAACAATACAAAATTTACTCACCTGACTTTCCACATGATCTCTAAAGCGGCGTCCAGACTGCCAAAATTTTCTTCTTCTCGCAAATCGAGTACAGGTTCGAGGGTGTCAATTTGCGTTTCACGTCTTTCGTTTTCGACTGACGATCTCTCATTTCTGACGCGAAATCTTTCTCCTTCAGGTCGGGATCTCTCAATTTTCGTCAGAAATTCGTCGTTTTGTATTGAAGATCTTTCACTTCTTACTGGAAATCTTTCTTCTCCAGCTCTGGATATTTCAATTTCTAATCCTTCGTCTACTTTTGGAGATGTTTGATCTGTTACGTAATATTGTGCATTTCGAAATACTTCATTTTCAACAGCGGAATCTCTGTTTTCGGTTAAAGACCTTTCCTTTCTTAAGGGAAATCTTATTTCTTCAGCGTTGGATCTTTCAGTTTCAACTTGGGATCTTTCTTTTTCAGCTGGTGATCTATCGCTCTTGCTGAGCAATTTTCTATCTTCACTTTGGAATACATTGTTTTTAGTTAGTGATCTTTCAGTTAATGTTGAGGATCTTCCGTTTCTCTCGTGAAACTGTTTGTCTTCCACACTGTTTTCAACAGAAGTAGCTGTTATTGTCGGAAATTTGCCATTGTTTACAAACGCACCAGCTGTTACTGGTAGAGATATGCTATTTACATCAGAAGCAGTTATCAATGACGAAGATTGGTCATCGTTTCCAAAGGGAAAATCTGTCACTGAAACAACATAGTTGTTTTCCGTAATAGATGCAGCTGCTATTGACGGAGTTATGCTACTGTTTGCTACAACAGCTACTGCTATTGACATAGAGATTTCTACTACAGCAACGAATGTCAACAGCAAATAGAAGATAAAAAAGTGGTGACGGTTCCACGCTCCCAACATGATGGCGGATATTTTTAGCGCAATTTCACTTTGTTTGCTGTGTCTCTTTTTCTACACTCTTTTTCTACAAATGTTCTACACCGCCGCATTCTTTCAATTTCTTAGCAACAATCTTAGAAACATAATACTTTTTTTCACTCATATATTAATTTATGCCTCGCATTTCAGCAGGTTTTTTTCACGTATGAAACTGCTGAATGTGTTTTCAATAATTCATTCTGCTTCAACAATAATATTTTCTCCAACGTTCTCGCAATTCTTTCACGTATTGAAGCTACTTCTTAGATTTTTACTAATTCGTTAGAGTTATCAAATAAATCTCAATTAAAATGTGAAGTTCTTTCATATTTGTCCTAAAACTTTATTTTTCAAGTTAGGCTGACTAAATTCGGGTAAGTATTGCAGTAGTTTACTTTTATAAAAAAAACGCAGTGTTACCAGAATTTACTTAGCCCTCAGCACTCTTTTTAGTGGCTAGGAAGAGTTTGGAGTTATAAACATGAGTCTGCGTTTAATCCGGCGTTACATAGTACAGCACAGAGTAAACTAAAGCAATCACTTCGGCTGTTTCACACACACTGAAGACCCGCCAAAAATTTCAGGTCGGAACTGCGTGTGCGTGACAAGTGCACATCGCGTGCCGCTAACATTTTTCGCACTCTAGTAAGCAACTGGGGGTCCAGGACCAGGAGCTATACTTATCCTGCGAGTACTGTGAATTGATCTGATTCACGGCCGGTATCGCGTCCTCTCCGGCAGGCGGCCGCATCTGAAACTTAATGAGGTACAGATAGTCTAATCCCACCTGCTGGTGAAATCTGTTGGATTAGGTTAGGAAAACTTCGGTAGGGTTGGGTTAGATTAAAAAATACAGGTGAATGTAGACACCGTGAGATGCAACTGTCTGACGAGAGAGATATCACTAGCCTTAGATATGATTAGCACCAGGAAGCATAGAGCGTAACGGGAGGACTCACGAGATATTAGCACCAAAAAGTGACGTCATCATCGACGAATCTATGGCTGAGCAGCCTAAGAGTATTTTAACAAATTTAACAAGAAAAATCGTCCTAAATTGCGAAATTCATCTCTAGCGCATAAACAAATCAAGATAATATATACTAATTTAGCAATTATCTATTGAAAATTGCTGTGCATGCTGGTGGAAACTTTCACAGCACTAGCGCCGAATTTGTTCCCTTTGGGC
>LQNS02278186.1:3005251-3030514 GCA_001587735.2 Parhyale hawaiensis | reverse complement strand
ATTGCGCAGATCGATATTCATTGAGTAGTCAATGGCTCTTCAAACATTGCGCAGATCGATATTCATTGAGTAGTCAATGGCTCTTCAAACATTGCGCAGATCGATATTCATTGAGTAGTCAATGGCTCTTCAAACATTGCACAGATCGCATATTCATTGAGTAGTCAATGGCTCTTCAAACATTGCGCAGATCGATATTCATTGAGTAGTCAATGGCTCTTCAAACATTGCGCAGATCGATATTCATTGAGTAGTCAATGGCTCTTGAAACATTGCGAAGATCGCATATTCATTGAGTTGTCAATGGCTCTTAAAACATTGCGAAGATCGCATATTCATTGAGTAGTCAATGGCTCTTCAAACATTGCGAAGATCGCATATTCATTGAGTAGCCAATGGCTCTTCAAACATTGCGCAGATCGCATATTCATTGAGTTGTCAATGGCTCTTCAAACATTGCGCAGATCGCATATTCATTGAGTAGTCAATGGCTCTTCAAACATTGCGCAGATCGCATATTCATTGAGTTGTCAATGGCTCTTCAAACATTGCGCAGATCGCATATTCATTGAGTAGTCAATGGCTCTTCAAACATTGCACAGATCGCATATTCATTGAGTAGTCAATGGCTCTTCAATCAATGCACAGATCGAATATTCATTGAGTAGTCAATGGCTCTTCAAACATTGCGCAGATCGCATATTCATGGAATGCAACCCCATGTTGGATAAGATTATCGACGATAGAGCTCATGCCGTTGTGATTTGAGTTAATGAGATGATCTACCGACGGTATCCAAGATACCTACCATCTACACTGGCTATAAATTTCGAATAGAGCGACGAATAGTTTTCAATTTTTGAAAACTTGACCATGATATTGGGCTCCATTTTTTAACAAACGACCAATGAATTGCGAGGCGGACGTTCAGCCCACAGTAGCGGGATGCTCGAGAGTTGCTGTCGGACACAAAGCTCGTAGGTTCGAGACTGCTGCTAGCACGCGAGTTTGTTTTTCACATTGCACCGTAAATTTGTGCCCTAATTTGTAAGACTCATTACTATAATATTTTGCTCTAAATTACTGAATAAGTATTGTAATAGTGCTATTGTTGGGATAACTTCCTACGGGGAGAAATAAATGTATTTTCTTTCTATCTTGCTTGTTGTGTAAGCATTCGGTTTCCCTATGCTATCGTGGGGTTCTGATCATAACCGGAAATGGGGATGCTAGAGGGTCGCAGGTCGTCGCGTGAGAGCCTTTCGTTGCTGGTACCATAGCTATTGGTGATGTGTGACTGACTGCAATCGTGCGTGTGTGATTCACTTAGGGTGTGCAGTCAAGATAACTACTTACGCAAGTGGCAATGGTAAAAATTAAACGTTTTCGATATCATAAATTGAAAATTAGAAAAATGTGATTATCGACACCTAATACCTAGAGCAAGATATAAGCATATATGAACATTTCTGCTATAAATATGTTGATAGCTATCACCAAGTTACCAACTTCGGCCTCAACTTTACATACTTATTTTTTACATTCTCGGTGACAAAGTGACTGCGTCTCTGCATCGCACTTTCTGTGGTCCGGGTTCGAGTCTCGCATAGAACGCAAGGAATTTACACTACAGCTTCCAGGAAGCACTCCGGCACCGACCGCCGAGGGGAAGTACGGCTAGAGATTCTCAAGCTGACTCTCCCTACCGATAGATTCTCCTGTTCTTCACACTATCAGATCTTCATACTGCTAGATTTAAGGCAAAGGAGAACCTCGTTAAGTGTACCCCGAGTACGCGAGATAATAAATAAACATTACCATTGTTATTATTTTACCATAGGCCACAAAGGAGAAGGGGCTTGAGCCCCAATAATGAGCCTTGTTATTATTTTACCATAGGCCACAAAGGAGAAGGGGCTTGAGCCCCAATAATGAGCCTTGTTATTATTTTACCATAGGCCACAAAGGAGAAGGAGCTTGAGCCCCAATAATGAGCCTTGTTATTATTTTACCAGAGGCCACAAAGGAGAAGGGGCTTGAGCCCCAATAATGAGCCATGCCCTACAGCCTCTTCCAATTCTGCTAATACGTAACCAACATACATACATCCCATCGCAACGTCAGCCACTCCATATATCACTACCTCCTCCCCCATCCCCTATTTAAACTTCCTGGTACCCCCACTCAAGGGGAAGCATTTTAGGCCCGTTATTATTTAACATTTTTATTAATGATATTACTACCCTCGGTATCAATTGTGTATTGTACGTGGATGACGCAGTTTTCTACACCAATAATAGGAATTTTCAAGCTCCTATAACTGATATACAAATATTTTTAAATGTGTTGTTTGAATGGTTAACTCCGAATAGATTAACTGCCAATGAGAATAAAATTAATGCTTTTCTTCCCCTGTCCTCACCAACAGTTGCTACCTATTTTCTTTAACAATAATCTACTAGAGTCGGTGCCCCAAATAAGATATCTTGGACTGATCCTGGATGAAAAGCTGTGTTTTAAGTCCCATATTGATGACGTGGGGCGCAAGCTTAGTATGGTTCTCGGCATAATCTATGCAATATCGAATTATGTTGATCGTGAATCATTAAAAATAGCTTACTACTCATTAGCTCATTCAGTGCTGGTTCAGAATATCATCGTTTGGGGCGGAGCCTCACGTTATCACATTCACAAACTTTAAGTAACATTGAATAATATACTTAGGCGAATACTACGTGTAAGACGTAACGAAAACTATGTACCTGTAATGAGTTGCAGTGAAATGCACTCGTCTTTAGAAATGTTGCAATTTCAGGATGTTTACAACTATTCCTTACTTAAATTTTTCGATTTGTGTTTTATAATAATCCAGTAGTATTTCTAAAGTATTTCAGTCCCCTTATTCTCCAACAAAATTACGCAATGAGACGTTCTGTTCTCAATCTCCCAACTGTGCGTGTTGACGTTGAGAAACGCGCTACAGTATTTCCAATTGCAATGCTTCTTAATAAACTTCCTGAGTATTTACTATAGATCCCATTTCTGATAATGTCTTAAAAAACGTTTTAAAGAATACGTTATGCAATTATATTAGTATTTGCTTAGTGTTGCCCAAAAAGTTTGTTAAACTTTCAGTGGCTACGCAGATGCATTATTCTACAGTGTATTACTACTTTACCAAATACTTGTTAAGTATCAAATGTGTCTGTGTGTAATAAACCTATCAAACCTGTGGATGTCACAGTGGTGTGTGCCGCTGGGCCACGCTGCGGGGTGTGAGTTCCTGCGAGGACACTAGCTCGTCAGTAGTTTCATTTTGACTTGTGAGTTGCTTAGTATAAAAAAACGTAACAAGCCAGCAGTAACAACCAGGTGTGAGATCCGTACATTCCAGTTCACACTGAATTTCCTGAACATCTAGTTGCTCACCTCACCTCGCATTCGTACAGGGCTGAGGTGTTCATCATTCAAAACACTAAACAAATTCCTTAAGCTCTATCTGTTATATAATTCACATAATTAACTGAGTACCCGTGATTCCTTTCTATCAAAGGCTGCTTTATTTAAAGCTAGACCGACAACTTACTTATGCAGACCGCTTTTTTATCATAAAAGTGAGAGCCGTTTTGAGAACACTTCTTCTCACTCGTTTTCTTGAATCTTCGTTTTCTTTGACCTAGGATTGGTTCCGTGGCTTTCTAGGCTGCAAAAATTCATTATTATCAACGAACTCATTGTAGCTGTTATTTTCTTCATATTGCCGCCGCCAGAGGACGCTTCGTTGAAGTGCTCAGACGGTTGTGAGCTTTTTCAATAACACTGCGTTTAAATAAATTCCTACTCACATTTGGTCTAGGATTATAATTTACTTCATTGTTTTAGCAATTACAGTTACATTACGGAATTACAGCTTCATACTGTATAGAAATGTTATGAAGAATTTCTTGACAATGTTTTGCAGAAACGTCAGGAGAGAGCGCTTGATATGCTTCGAGTAAAAACACTCAGCTGACCGCTTACCTCGGGATGTTACAGTTAGTGCCGCTTTGGCTGTTATTGAAAGAGGTAGTGTTGTGAATGCTTCTGTTTGTGGCACGAAGGTGACCCACCTGGAGAAAGTCAGGTGTGCTGTCGTCACCGATACCGGGAAGTGCTAACGCAAATGTCTGCCTCCGGCCAGACACTAATGCCTGTGAGCACAAACTTTTTATATATTGTGAAATTGTGTTTCTTTTTCATAAAACTAATAAATTTGGCATATAAACACTTTAATTTAACTGCTCCCGTGATTTTATTACGTTCATTTTCTTTGTGCATATCTTATTCTTATTATATGATGCTGAAACGAAAATTTTTCTAATGGCGTCTATTTTCTTGAACTCGGAAAGGAGAAAACATTTTATATTTTATTTTTTTATGTATATTCTATGCATCGAATTGTCTGTATATTGTCAGATTTTATTAAATTTCATCTATATATTAAACGATGTATTTATTTAGGTAATGATTTTCTTATTCATTTATTTGCTCAATACTCTGCTACTCGTGGGTATTTTTTATGGGCGTATGTGAATTTAATTGCATTTTTAAAGGTAAATTTCGCTATTGTTTAGAGATTTTTGCGACGTACCTAATTTCCTATACTGCATTTGCAGTGTATTTAAGCCTATAACTTGCTGGTGATAACAAGACCGAGAACAACACAAACAACAGCTGGTGCATTACCATTCATTATTAAGGGAAAACAATTCTTGCTCAAAAAGATATATTTATTGGAACAACATTAAGCTCTGTCCTGCCATCAGAGAAAAACAAGATACTAGCTCGGAAAATTTAACTTGTAGATGTTCAGGGGTACATGAATAAATTTTATCTGAATTGAAAGTTCGCTAGCTTATGAATGTCAGTCTTGCTTATCGAATATACCAGCCGACAGTTGAGTTTAATAATTGTTGCTTATCGAATATACCAGCCGACAGTTGAGTCTAATAATTGTTGCTTATCGAATATACCAGCCGACAGTTGAGTCTACTAATTGTTGCTTATCGAATATACCAGCCGACAGTTGAGTCTACTAATTGTTGCTTATCGAATATACCAGCCGACAGTTGAGTCTAATAATGGAGCTTTATCGACGAAATATCAATTAGGCCTATTTGGTATATATGTAGATAGTAGCAATCAATTCAGGTTTTCAACCCTGGACCTCCAACTGATGCTAACCACAACACCCTGGAGCACTAATCCCAGACCACATACGGAACTAGAGCACTCTGAGAGCGCATACCTCCGCCAAGCGAGGAAAAGGCAATGAAAAATTAAAATTAGTTCTGAAACTATGATTTTCTTTGTATCAACACCATAAAAATTTAATCATATGTGCCTTTGAGAGTAATAACAAGTTCTGTAATTTTCTTGAAGAATTGCTCACAACTTTTTGAGTCATGCTGCGAACAAACATTCTGGCAACCATTAGTCAAATATACAAACGGACCTACTAATCAACACCAAAATTCAATCATTTATGTCCTTCAATATTTTCTAATAATGCCTGTAAATTTCATACAGATCCATTGAAAACTTTTCTAATGTTATTGCGCTAACAAGCATAAATTCAAACACAGTTACAAACAAGCGAACGAACAAACAGATCACTAAAAATTGCTCATCCATTCTTTGTAACATACCAAACAACTCATGTAAATTTCATGAAAATCCGTCCATAACTTTTTTGAGTTATGGTACTGAGAAATATAGGCAGACAAACAGATGAACGAATCTTCACCAAAAGTTAATCATCTGTTACTGTGAACATGCCTAACAATCCCTGTAAATTTCGTCAAGATCCGCTCGCACTTTTTTGAGTTATATTGGTAACAGACAAAGAGCAATACGATAAACATATAACCTTTTCGGCGGAGATAATAAAACAAGCCCACCCAGCATACATATACGGGATTATCTGAAAGTCCTCCCCTCCTCCTAAGGAGTGTGAGGAAGAGCTGGATTTGCAGCTTATGAGAGGCTTATGTTTGGTGAGGTTCTGCTAGCCTAGTTTAATTTAGATAAATTTATAATAAGATAATTTAGGTTAGATTAAGTTTTATCTGGGTAGGTTTTGTTAGGTTGGCGCTGAACTCATCTAACATAGAGCGCGTTCGATTGGGTCCCGAAATTAAGCTTTCTAGGCCTGTCTTCCCCGCTAGGTACGGTACTTCAGGCAGGAGCTCAGTCTACGACACTTTAAACTTTAATTGAGTTTCAGGCACTGATCCTGATTCGGTCACCCTTAAGACGTCCAGAAACTCATTCTTGCTCCGTTAAATGGAAATTTCTGCCGGCTCGACGCCAGCACACTGCTTTCTAACACTTGCAACACGATTAAAAAAACTATGACTAAAGTTTTGGATTAGTCACGCCTCGAAGGCTTAATTTCGGCCAGTTTAACTTCATCTAATTTTAATCGAGAAAGTGTTGTGGGCGGGGCGATCTTCACTTGATCACGTATAGGAACTCAGTAAAATTAATACCTCTGTTTCTGTCTATAGTATACACATACTAACATATAAATAAGGACGTTAGGAGAAGGCACTGAACTAATCCAATTTCAGCCAATATAGCAGCAATCAAAACAAGTGTTGGCGCAGTGGTCACGTACGGACGAACAGTGTGACAAGCATACACCGGGCCAATGACCTTCAGACTAGCAGGGATCACCGTGCATGGGGCCTGGCTGCTGCTGTTCCTTATAGGTAAGATTTTGTGCACGTAGCCACACAGTTTAGGCTTCGGCTTCGAGTTTTTATGGCCAAAATGATTTCGAGTCAAAAGAACAGGATTTTTTCTACGGAAATGTTCCTATTATAAGTGGCTAGGATCCTTAACTTTGGTTTTTTATTATTTACTAGTGGACTCGTGCGTGAAAAAATTCACGCAATAATCGATATGTTTCCTCTCTTCTTTGACTTGCCGTTTTCACATTTTCCCGATCACGCTTATCAGTAATTCTTATTCCCATCTGTAACCCTTCTGCTTCAAGTCTTTCTTCTCACTGTGCCGCATAGGCGCTTCATCTCTCCATTGATAGAACGTCATCGTTCTTGAGACTGAAGTAGTCTCGTTCTTCTTTTACGTTCCTTAACCTCTTTCTTAATTAAACGTGCATCTTCCAAGGTAAAATTTTAAGTAACACACTGCAATAAACTTGAATGCCCCTTCAAGTCAGCTTGTATGCAATGTGAGTGCGCCATATCCATAATACTGTCCTCCATACTTAGGCTAACTAGCTGCTTCTCTGAAGTGCTCAAATTACGGCCTCTGAAGCGAAGTATGCACTCTCAGAGAAAGACAGTAAGTTAGAAGAAATAGTTGTCTACTGCCCGTAAAATACTTGAAGAAAAAGCTACATCGTTAACTTTAATAAAAGAGACCGTAAGCTAGAAGAAATAATTGTCTACTGCCCGTGAAAAATCATCACCTCGCGAGTGCCTCGTTGATTATCTGCCGAATTTATACGTCGTGACTTGAGAGAAAAAGTTATAAAATCGGACCCCAGAAGCTGCATACATATTGTTTCGATTTCAAGAAGTGTTTCAAGCAAGAAGTGCATCCAGATGAAGAGATAAGGATTCAATTTTCACCATCTTCTGCAACCTGGTCATTAATCTGTACGAAGCCGTAACTGAATTAGAAAAGTGCACCCTGGCTTATTTTTCGCTTATCTATTTCATTCAAAGCGGACACGAAATAAGTAAATACTCCGAGCGTTTTATTGTACAAGGATGTGCTTATTCATGAAAGGGAATTTTTTTAGCACAATTTGTTATTATTTCTTACTCTAGTATATCTGGCCGTTAAAAATGAAGGAAAAGTATGAGTTAGGTTAGTTACCACAGGTGTCTCTTCAGTTCTTTTCATTGTTCTTGTTTGTGATGTTGATCCGGGTGCCCGTATAGGTAAATATTATTGTACGTAGCTTACCTGAGATGCAGTCAGTTATCAACACAATATGATAAACACCGTCGTATGTTTATTTGTTTATATATTCATATGTTTCGGGTCACGCTCTGAAAGAAATAGGCGAAAAATAGGCAAGGTTGCATATTTTGTAATTGGTTGAGTTTTCATGGAGTTTGATGACCAGATTCTAGAATATGACGAAAGTGGGATCCTTATTCCTTTATTTATCTCTATGCACTTCTTGCTTGAATCAGTTCTTGGCATTGAAATACTTTGCTATTTTGAGCTTCTCTTAACGCGATTATGGAACCTTATTTTTTCACTTTTCTTATATATCGAAACTTATTTTTGTTCGCGTCACTGAAAATTGATAAGTAGAAAATAGGCCAGGTTGTAGATGATGCCAAACGTATATCTCAGTGCAGTTTTTTCTTTCCCAACGTTTCCCGTTTGTCACTCCTGGAGGAGGTGTTCTTAGCTGTGGAGGATGCATGTCTGTCCCAATGTCTGTTAGGACGATTTTTAAACGCGTTGACTGTCTCCGCACCGAAAACGTCCGAAGGCAGTCAAATCAAACTGTTCACTGTGAATTACGAAAAGGACTGCTTGCTCAAGATTGTTCTTTGAGCTTTAAGCTTGAGGTTTTGGCCGTTGTTTAAAAAAAAAAACGCAGTAGGCACGTCCTTGAAGTCATTCAAATGCTTGAATACAGTACTTCTATTAATTGCCTCCTGAGTCGTCTTTCGTCTTTGCTCAGAAAAGATCAGGCCCAGTTCTTGTAGGCGACAATCGTTTGGCTTGTTTCGCAGATGCGGTATCAATTTCGTTGCCCTGCGGTGGATTCTTTCGATGTTATTGATATCTTTGCAGAGATGTGCATGTGGTGACCAGATTTGAACAGCAAATTCTAGGTGTGGGCGAACTAGCGCCTTGTAGAGAGGAATGATGTCTTTGGAGTTATATTCGCAATTCCTGGTGATGGATCCCAGAACTCTACGTGCCATTAACAGACTTATTGTCGACGTGCTGACTGAATTGTAATTTGTTAGTAATAGTTATTCACAAGTCACGTTGTTGGGTTACAGCTGCCACTTCTGCCCCATTCATTTCCAAGTGGGTTGAGGGGTTCTCCGGCCCTACGTGCATTACTGAACATTTGTCGACATTGAAGCTCATCTGCCACGTTGTGTTCCATTCCATGTGGTGGCAAGGTCTTGTTGGAGTTCAGCTCTTCCTCTGGCAGGATGGCGTAGTGTAGTCACCAGCATTCAGGCCAAGCAGCTCACCCTCACTGTCTCTAAGCAGTCTGGTCTGTTGCGCATCGTGCTTCGTACTCTCTTTTGAGGTTTCCTTCATGGAAGCAAGTAGAAAGATATTCTTCAGCGGCCAGAAAGCGGGAATAGAATATGAGGATTTCTGCTCAGCAAATAATTTTCTCCAATTTGGGTTCTTCTTGCACAGAACTACAATTCACTTGAGGAAAAATTTCCAAGCTATATGACAGCGTCAGTATCCAATATACAGAGCTCAGAATTTATAAGGAGACAATGTCGTCTGTGAGTGAAAAAAAAAAAAACATTGTATTTGAGCATAGTTTGGCGGGAAAATTTTGATCAATGAAGACGGATCGTCACAAATTCTTTGCTGTCATATTCGACAGCGCGGAGACTCTAGTCTACCTATAATACCTACGTATGATTTTGTGTATGTAGGTATGGCTAAGCAGCTATTTTAGCTGAAACTGAACCTATCCTCATTCCTAACCTATTCTCAGCTAACCTAAACTAACGAATACCTACCCTGAGGTTGGCCGAACACTGGTCCCCCAGGACCTTGGCCCTCCTCTCGGTACTAATATACAGTCAAGGATTCATTCCCTTCTGCTATTTAAATAGGCCTAAACAGAAATGTGAGCGCCTCCGAAACTATTTTTAAGAGCACTACCGGCCGGCCGTCTTCCTTGCCTGCACCGAAATTGACCTTGAAAAGTTCATTCCTCTTTGTCTGTGGACCACCGCCATCGAAGCCAAGACTGGCCTTTGGAATTAGCCGGAATTCCCACTTATAAAAGAAGGATTGAGTATGTACTGCGTAGGCAGGATACCAAGCGCAATTTTTTTTCTCGATCAAAATTAATTTCGGAGATTATTCTAAGTAGCTATCGTAAAACAAGCTAACAACGGACAAACAGTAGGTTCTGTTGGTATCTACGGTATACCGGTATGACCTTCCTCGCTTGGAGTAGGTACGTGTTAGCTCAAGTTAGAATATTTTAACGCATCGCTTCTTGGTGAAGGTATCACACATGATACAATGCTAACAGTCTTATTCCCACCGGAAAGGTGAGATTAAATCGCGCGGTGAAAGTTCAGTTTGTCAAAAATAAGTTTAGTAAGTACAGCTAGCTAGATGCGCCTGGCCTAACGAACGAGCACACGTGTTATAGATACCTGAAGCTAAGGTAAGCAACATAATTCGTTCGTACACTTGCGCCCAAACGGTATTCAAAAGATTCAAAACCGGCCCCGCGGCCGCCTAAATTCTTTGACTTTATTTCGTTCCGTCTTTTCTCCCCTCTCTCCGACTATCGCCGAAGGCGTGTTGTAATCACAATGTCTGAGTTGCAGTGGAAACGCAAGGCAATTTGCATTAAGAAGACTGAGGTGCGGCCGTACTAAAAAATGGAGAGGCTTCGCAAGAAGAACAGATATGTACNTCTCCCCTCTATCCGACTATCGCCGAAGGCGTGTTGTAATCACAATGTCTGAGTTGCAGTGGAAACGCAAGGCAATTTGCATTAAGAAGACTGAGGTGCGGCCGTACTAAAAAATGGAGAGGCTTCGCAAGAACAGATATGTACGTTGGTTACATAGTAGCAATCTTTGGAGCATGCCTTACATACTTTTTTAAGGCTGAAACCCCACCCACCCCCCACCCCCTCTCTCTCTCTCTCTCTCCATCGCCGCCACTGCGAAGTCACCAATTAAGCTTACACCAGTGACCCCGCACTTCAAAAATTGTGTCGCAATCACAATCCGGAAAACTGTAACGCTGATTGCGACACGGGGTTGCGGTGAAACAGACAACCGCTCACGAACTGCCAAGTCACATAAGGGGAACAAAACAAGCCAATTTTAAATCAGCTGTAAAGTGTGGAGGCCGTTAGATGTAGGTACCAGAATTTTGCAGTGTCTAACGGGCTTGTTGCCCCCCCTCTTTTTTTAGGTCGGTAATGAATATTCTTGGCCATCTATCATTATATATATATGCATGTATAGATGAACTATCTACGGGTAACCTCCGTCCCCAGGAGTTAGTGATGGAATATATTTATTTGAACCAATATTGGAGGTTTAATATAAAGATGGAGCTGAACCACATTCTGCCGTCCTGGTGAGAGATTTTTTTTTGTGTTTTTTCGATGGCTGCTCCATGCCCACACAGTGGGCAAATCACTGGCTCCCAACCATCCCTTCCCGCCAATCACAGGCTCCCAGCCATTTTTGCTGCAAATCGACGCGTCAGCGTGGAGATCTCCGTAGCCGTCGCTACCTCTATATATTGATCCTCCTGGACTACCCAGAGCCTTGTTATTGTTCAGCTAACACCGCTCGTCGCCAGAAGACGCTCGCAACCGCATTTCGCGTTACAATTACCATTTTCAAGTTGCGGTAGCCCGACTGGGTTTTGATTGCAACACGCCTCTGATGGCCGAGCTACACCTTTGTCTTTTCAGCGGGTTCACTCATCCGGATGTGATTCAGTGGCGCAGAGACAGCAGAAAAGTGCGCTGTTCTCTGAGTTTTATTTCACTCCAAATTTAAAATGATATCCGAGACTTGCCTATTTAGGCTAGCAGAGAAAAGTGATATGACGGTTAACATTGCAATGACTTTTTTGTGGCGTACACAAAGTTGCGTTGACAATTAACGACTCTACAAAACATTTGGACGATCGAGTGGATGAATAAACGGGTGGAAAAGACAAACTGTGGAGAGGCTTTGAGACGCGTTCTGTATCTATGTAGGTTATAAATATATATATTATAAATGTCTGTGAGTGCATCTGTACTCTACACTTATAATTATCTATAATAATATCGCCCTTCTATTAATAATTAATTATAGCTATTCTAAGTACCTACGTGTGTATACAAAAATAATTTCACATGATGAAAAACTGCAGATTCTGATCACAATGACGATGCGAGGTGTTACTGATCAAATACATTCATCTCTTTTACTATTACTTGGATCACTGATCAATTTACTAATGGGAAAACAATGGCCTGCCCCCCAGAGACGGTGTCCTCCATATGTGTCCTGGACAACAAGAAGGGCTGGTGGCTGGACTGCGGCCTCAGGGACAGCTACCTTCTCCGGATAAAAGACTTCGGGGGCATCACGGCCCGTTTCGATTTCGGTAATGAAAGTGGTGATTGTATGATTATTCTGCTTCTTCCTCCCTATATTCCTCGTCAGTAAGACCGGTAATGCTTACCAAATTTTGATTTCACCAAAGAAGGAAAGAAGACAATTTGTAGTTTAATTCTGTTTCTAATTCTTTACGCTCGTCCGTTCCTGAGTACGACCATTACGATTTCAGCATGAGATAGGGGGATATTAAAGGTATTCTTGATACGGCCTCGAGAGGGAACAGTAGGAGTCCACTTTTAATTTGAGCTGCCCAAGGAGCTTCTAGTGGGAGGAGCAAGCCTAAGATCTGGGCAAGTACATACATGGCTGGCCACGTGACCGGAGTTGGCGTTTGGAGTCCCGAAAGTGGCTGTAGGAAGATACAGACAGGCAGTTCTTCAATATTTTTGCAAGAAAGTCGTGTCTGAAGATTTATATCCCAGTGCTCACTCTGTTACTTTCATCATCAGATGGTATACAGAAGGGCTATAAAAATTCAACCTCAGGACTACTTCCTATACAGGCTGCGTGAGGCAATGACGCTCTCCGATTGGATAAGCCACTCAGCCAGTTCAAGGGAAAAGTTAACTCGAAACGCTCCCGTAGGGTATATAGAGAGAGTGCATTTCTCTATTAGAGCCTCCTTGGAGCTGCCATTGCTCGCAGATCATAAGCAGAAAATTGGCTGTCTGATTTGGAACATATTCTCAGCCAATGTAAGCATGATAAGGGTCTGAGATGACATTGAAGAACATTACATTTGTTCCGCAGATTTTTGAAGGTTCAAGGTTGTCGCATTACAATTCTGCATGTCACAGTGTTACTACCTCCCTGCGTTACACTTTCAGTATTATAACATAGAAGATTAAAATGCCTCATGGCGTAAGACCGTCACCCGCAGCGGGGAGGGGGACTGAAAGTGCTGAGTCAGCAGTTTTTTTTAGCATCTAGGTCAACCCACCTGATTGCATGCATGCAAGAGATCGTGATGATCGCCCAATTCTTTTCGGTAGTTTTTTTTGTTGGGAGGGGGGTTGGAAAGACAGCAATATATTACGTAGTCACATAATGAATACATTACCACCTCCCTCACTTCGTTCGTGGGGATAAAAACTGAGTCAGTCACACAGCGGAACTACTCGAAAAGAGTCCCAAAATATAGAAGTCTCTGGCAATGGATTCCCACCTGAATAATTTTATCTTTTTGCTGTCCTTTAACTAGCTCTGGGCCTGGGGGACGAACGCGGATTTCCTCATTCCATCCGCAACACAAACCAGATCCCTGAGGACGACCCCTACGATGTGGTTCGTCCTCCTTCACCTCATCCCAACCTTAAGTATCCTTACGATCAGCACAAGCTGTACAGCAGCAGGTCTTCCGTGAGTCTTAGCCATTCCTAGAGTGCATTGTGAACTGTGTGCTCTCACTTGACCAAAACAAAGCCACGCGACAAGTCACCACTTTTCACAGCCAATCACAGTTGCGGCACATTCCCTAGCCCCAATAGGATCGACACATCTGATTGGCTGTGTCGGTCGATGATATCACAGCCAATCGCGCGTCATCATGCTCTCTACCATGGCAAGTTCGACGTCTTTTATTGGATGATAAGTCACAGGCAGCCGTAGCCGATCGTGCTTTGGTGGGTTTGTCGCCCCGAGTTGGTCGTATCTTCTGAGTGGCTGTTACAGCCTGAGACATCTCTCATGGCTTTGTTTTGGTCACGAGCGTGCATTCTTATCTCTTCTTGTTTAGTTTAGTGATATCTACGTTATGTAAATTATCAGATGTGGGTGCTTTCTTTCCGGTAAAAAAGTTTAAAAATCCGAGGGACCGGATTTTCTTTGGTTAGAAGCTCGGTGTTGAGTTTGTATACCGAAAGTCACCCTTTTGCTACCTCTACAAGTAGTGTAATCTTGCGAAACTCGCATTGCAGCGTCAGCATTTCTAGCATTCAAGACTTCATTGTGGAGACACGAACCAAACCAGAAATGGGGACGGTCAGGAGGTCGCAGTTATCATATAAGTCATCCGCATTTGACGCCATGATTTATCCATTTAACAGAACGGGGACGCGGTGGTGGTGAGGCCCCCCACGCGCTATGGAGAGGAGCCTTCCAAAGATGCCAGGTACCGCTTGCGTGTTATCAGTTGGTTATTTTCTTCTCGTAGTCTTCATTCTATCATTTGGCTTGCATGCGCTGCGTTTTGTACCATTTATAATTACATTTATCAACATATTTCCGTGTTCTCATTGTCATTTCTCCTGTATTGCGGCTGTGTGTTCATTTTGCAGATTATTTCTGCTGCCACCACCTATAATATCCCTCGCATTCAGACAACATTTTCCCATTTTCATCATGTCTATCCCAACCAACTGATACCCACTTACGATTTTCATTTCCAGGCGAGTTTAAGTTGACCATTACCGCCCAGTCACTTTGAATGACAACCCTACCCTTCCGCGTCTGCCATGTTCATCTCAGTCCTCGGAATTGTACAAACGTATTGTTCGTTAGGTTAATGCAGCCACTACCCCTAATGTCCCACACATGACAATCACACCCTTCTGAGTTAAACGTTCCACAATGTCTATCTTTTTCAGTTTTGAGCCATAACTGCGTGTACTTTTGTTTATTAGGTTCTTTATAGAACCATCTAATATCCTTGACATGAGTACAACACCTTTTCAGCTGTCATTTTTTATTTCATTCACCAGAATTACACCCGATCGTGATTTTCTTCCGAAAGTTATCTTACACCTTCCCTAAGTTATATTACCTAATATTACACACATTGTGTCCACACTCGAGAGGTGCAAACGTCACGATCCTACAATGTTTGTTTTTCAATTTACAACACAAAACTGTACTTTTATTTTACAGGTTAGTTCAGCCATTACCACCCAACAACCCATCTAAGGCGGTGCCGCCTTACCAACCGGATGCAGACGCTCCCCCGCAATCGTATCCAATCCGCCGGCAAGGCTCCGCCAATTCTGGACGCAAACTGCGCACCAAGCACAAGAACTGGTCCTCGGAGCACCCTTCCGTCATACCTGACAAGGATAACAAAGGCATGTGGGTTCGGCTGCCGATGCAGCAGGTGTTGAAGAACGGCAAGCCTGTAGGCGTGAGATATATGTCAGGGACACGACCCAACTTTGAAGGGGCTTCCTCGACCTTCCCGATGTCGATAACCCAGAACCGGACTCGCCCAGTTCAACAGATACCTTCCATCGTAACCATCAACGGGCAAAAATACCAGATGATTGTTCCTCCCAGGACGTCTTCTAGACCACATCCCCCACCACCTATATTCCGCCAACATGGGCCGAGTGTAACCCATATAGGTGACCCGAGACACACTCATGACCGGTCAGATGTTTTTCCCGTGAAGGATCACCATCCCTTCGTCAGGGATGTCCCACCTCCTCCCATTACCATTAACACTCACGGATCACCAGACTCCTTATTTACACTTCATCCCCAGACGGTGGTACACCTGGAAGAGGATGGAGAAAACTCACTTTTTTCCCCCGTAAAGTTTCACCCCCAACTAGAGTCCTTCAGATCCCCACCTCCTCTGCCTCCGTCTATCGAGAACATCGTTACACCGCCACCAGAGCCGGAACCTTACGATGGACCTGTCATCGGGGAGGTCCTCGGGGAGATTCTCCAGGTATGTCTTCGGGTGAATAATATTGATTAAAATAATGTATGTAAACTATTATATCCTGTCCTTCGTTGACCTTCTACCATATTTCAGTCCAGAAAAATCTACGCAGCTGAAAGGAAGTACATAGGTACTGTATAGTATGTAAACTATCACTCAGAAGTGCTACAGTTGTCCTCAATGGTTAATTAGGAAAATTGGAGAGGCGATGACCCCTTTTGCCATTCAGCAGGTTAATTTTCTTCTATCTAACTATCTATATTTCGACAGTGATACAAACCAACCAAATAAGCAACCAATCAACAAAAATTATGTTATTACTGCATAGTGAGATTTGCTATTTCATTATGACATCAAAAGAAGTGACGATAGCTCTTTGAAGAGCAGTGCTGGGTGGTTAGTTCCACGATCGAAATTTTGGCAGTGCGCCGCTCTCTGTGACGCTGCCCCCCTTGTCGCGCCATCTGTCCGGTGAGTAATCTGTGCGCATGTATGTTGGCTACATGGTAGCAATGTTGGAAGGGCTAATAAAATATGGAGGGGCTGGCGTTGTTATGGCATATATGTACGTTGGTTACTTGGTAGCAATGTTGGAGGGGCTCAAGCCCCTCCCCCCTTGGGTGCCACCTCTGCAATAAATTGTTCCGTGCCTCCCAACAGCTGTCCCCGGACACCCCTTCAGACAGCGACCACGTCCCGTCCTTTGCCGCCCAGCTGCTGGTGGTGCGGGATGCCCCCCTCAACATGCATCCCCCTGGATACAACGCATCCAAATACCACCAATACTCTGCTGTAAGTCAAGTATTTATTTAGATGTGTTTATTTATTTATATCTGGACTGTAAGGCATATTTATCTTTGAAGTAGCAAAAACGTGTTTTTCTTGCAAGGATTGTTTATTTTATTTTTAATGTAATGTATATTGTATTTTTATAGTCCGATATGTTTAATGTGTATAGTAGTATAAGTACATGCGTATGTATATTTCTGTTATCGAGTACCGGTAATATATGTCTTATCTGTTCTGAATTATATATTTTATGCTTAGTGTAGTATATTTTATTTACTAAGTACAAAACCAGGATACAAGTCATCAAGAATGGAACTGATGACACTGCACCCCTCCACCCCCCAGCAGACAGCACCATTACTGTAGCGCAAAGCCTACGCGGCTGAACAGCAGAGTATCTCCTTGCACCATAAATAGTTATTTTGGCGATGAGTTATCTTTTAGGCAGGTTTTATTGAAACCGATGGCAGATTTTTTTTTTGAGAGAGTTTAATCTTTTTGAATTTTTGGTAGAAGTTGGTGGGCCGAGCGACAGGTTTTTTGGTAGATGCTGGTGGGCCGAGCTACAGGTTTTTGGTTGAAAATGGTGGGCCGAGCGACAGGTTTTTTTGGTAGATGCTGGTGGGCCGAGCTACAGGTTTTTGGTTGAAGTTGGTGGGCCGAGCGACAGGTTTTTTGGTAGATGCTGGTGGGCCGAGCTACAGGTTTTTGGTTGAAGTTGGTGGGCCGAGCGACAGGTTTTTTGGTAGGTCGATGGGCCGAGCTACAGGTTTTTTGGTAGATGCTGGTGGGCCGAGCTACAGGTTTTTTGGTAGATGCTGGTGGGCCGAGCTACAGGTTTTTGGTTGAAGTCGGTGGGCCGAGCTACAGGTTTTTTGGTAGATGCTGGTGGGCCGAGCTACAGGTTTTTGGTTGAAGTCGGTGGCCGAGCTACAGGTTTTTGGTTGAAGTCGGTGGCCGAGCTACAGGTTCGATGCTTTCTATCGGCTCCAATAAAACTGGTGTTAGCCAATGGATGTAGAATAGGATGTATATATTGATTTTTGGTTTCAGCAATACCGTAGCTCCTGGTTACGAAGAGACGCTACAATGATAACTTTGCCGAGACAGCGATGGAACAAGAAGATATAAAAACAAAAAACACTTACCAAAGTTAGATTTTAAGAACGTGATTCGTAAAACAATCTTAGTCCAAACTCATCGATACGGTAGGTACAAGTGTAAATCTGAGGGGGAGCGACTGAAATTAGCTTATTTTGACTTTATAGTTTTTTACTTGCTGTTTTTATTTTTCTTCCCTCAGACCACGAAACTTCCGCGCACCAAGTTCTTCTGCGAAGAGAGGGAATACTTACCTGGACTGTACGCCGATGTCCAGCTGGGCTGTAAGGTCAGTACTGCATGTACGCCGATGTCCAGCTGGCCTGTGAGGTCAGTACTGCATGTACGCTGTTGTCCAGCTGGCCTGTAAGGTCAGTATTGCATGTACGCCGATGTCCAGCTGGCCTGTAAGGTCAGTATTGCATGTACGCCGATGTCCAGCTGGGCTGTAAGGTCAGTACTGCATGTACGCCGTTGTCCAGCTGGCCTGTAAGGTCAGTATTGCATGTACGCCGATGTCCAGCTGGCCTGTAAGGTCAGTATTGCATGTACGCCGATGTCCAGCTGGGCTGTAAGGTCAGTATTGCATGTACGCCGATGTCCAGCTGGCCTGTAAGGTCAGTGCTGCATGTACGCCGATGTCCAGCTGGCCTGTAAGATCAGTATTGCATGTACGCCGATGTCCAGCTGGCCTGTAAGGTCAGTATTGCATGTACGCCGATGTCCAGCTGGGCTGCAAGGTCAGTATTGCATGTACGCCGATGTCCAGCTGGGCTGTAAGGTCAGTGCTGCATGTACGCCGATGTCCAGCTGGCCTGTAAGATCAGTACTGTGCGTGGTAAGCGTCTATGCTTGCCTATGCATTTCTTTTCTCGTCCGTAACAATTTCCAGCGCAGTATCAGTGCGAGGTAGTGCCAGTTTCCCAGAACAGTATACTAGGTAATGATCAGTGATAATATCACTGAGAAACTGAGGTTGATAATCATTCTAGGCGGCAAGTGTTCCTGTTGCTAATCAATCCAGTTGTTGGTCAGTCCATTTTCTAATCACTTGAGGCGCCAAGCGTTCCACCTGTTAATCATTCTATTTCCAAATCATTCCAGGCGCCTGGTATTCCATTTGTTAACTAATCGTACCAGTCCAGTGACTATCACTTCCTGTCTGAAATCGTTCAGTTTGGTCGTTAATCGCCCTAGTCACTAATCGGTGCTAGCAATTGCTAGAGGTGCCTATAGTAGCGGCAACTGGTGCAAAAATAGAATGAAAGGGTTGCACGGCACAAAATTACAGTAAAAGACCGGAGGGCGCTAAATTACAGTAAAAGACCGGAGGGCGCTAAATTACAGTGAAAAGCCGGAAGGCACAAAATTGCAGTTGAATAGTTGGAAGGCATAAAATTACAATGAATGGCCGGAGGGCACAAAATTACAGTAAAATACCGGACGGCACTAAATTACAGTGAAAAGCCGGAAGGCACAAAATTGCAGTTGAATAGTTGGAAGGCATAAAATTACAATGAATGGCCGGAGGGCACAAAATTACAGTAAAAGACCGGAGGGCGCTAAATTACAGTGAAAAGCCGGAAGGCACAAAATTGCAGTTAAATAGTTTGGAAGGCATAAAATTACAATGAATGGCCGGACGGCCCAAAATTACAATGAAAGGGTTAGAGGGCGCAAAATTACAAAAACAGGGGGCGCTTGGGAGAGTAGGATTCACAGAACCTCAATTCCAGTTGCGACCATTTCAGATATTCCACCTGTGCGTACCGGCGCCCCTGGGCTCCACCATCCAGTCCTTCCTGTGCCCCAACTCGACGCTCTTCGACCAGTCCATCCTCCAGTGCAACTATTGGCAGGTGGGCGTTTCTAGAATTTAAATGCTTTTTGCTTTAAAATTTTGCAGAAATTTGAGCCTTTGAGGACCAGGGGCGAGTGATCGCATCCTCGCCAGGAAAGTGAATGTTTAAATTCTCAGGTTTGTGGTGCCCGCGTTTATAGCGTTCCCTGTCCACTGCACTGACCTAGTCAGAGACGGTATTCGTTCTATTGTATTGATTCGCGAAATAAATAGTTCTACGACTGTTGGGAGAACTTGTAGGCCTACAGCAAAAGTTCATCATTCGCGCGAACGCGGAAGTTAACGCGATTAGGTCACAAATATGGCTTGAGTTGGGGACGGCTGGAAGTGAGAGCTTCTTCTGTACTATACAACCTAATTTTTCGAAACAGGGACTTCTCTCGAAACGGAAAGACTAGTTTTGTTTACATTTAAGTAGTTTTACGGTTCTACACCCCCCCCTCCCCCAGCTGGTGGATTGCAGCGAGAGCCCCCAACACTACTCAGCCAACCAGCCCCTCGCTCTCAGCTACCGGCGGGTGAACGCAGCCTACCTGCCCCCCCAGCAGGCGACGGACCCCCTCACCCTCAGCATGCTGGGGGACATCCGAGCCAAGGAGGAGTAACCCGACTCAGACTTCGAGTGAGTGCCCCCACAGCTGTTAGTGCTTACAGGTTCTTCTCGATATTATTACCTGCTTATATCATACAATTTCAATCCTATCATTTTGGCTCAACATATGCATACTGTATTATTATACTCGCTCTATGTACTCTTGATTCATTGGCCATTATATAGGTCATTATGTACCTATTGTATGTACGTCATTTCATAGGTCAAGATATATAGGTCATTATAGATCATCATGTGGGTCATGATAGGTCATGGTCTGCATAGGTCAACATACAGGTCAGTATTGGTCATCATAAGGGTGATATAGATTATTAGAGGGCATTATATCAAGACCTGAGAAACAATATCATGAACCAATTAAACCTATCTATTACGAGAAAAAATACAACCTGTAACTACCTACGTTATACGCTGGCTATTATTCTTACATAATCCCCTACATAATGTGGCACAGTTTGTTGGTTGCTTGGTTGGTCCCTCCGTACCGTTGTGAAGCATTAGGTATTACTTCATCTACTGAACGGCTAGTGGACCTTGCCTCGCTAGATTTCTCAAACCAGAAGTACCTCTAGGTGGTATCATAGATACTGTATTGTATTTCCTTCCCACAGTGAGTATTTTATTCTCTGAGTTACATGTCCCTGTGTCTCATGTAATGGGGAGCAGCGCCCGACAGAAGAACCCTGTAATTTATCTTCGTCGTAGTTAGGCCTTCGCGTCATCTATCATTCGTGCCAACATTGCCTCGTTCAAATTTCAATCTCCAAACGATGAAGCTTCGTTCCGTTCTTCCTCTTCTTTCTCGACTGGCTATGCGAATGTGCGTTGATCCTGTGTGAGAACCCTCATGGGCGTGGGTGCCTCGTTTCTATCGACATACTACTTGTCCCTTCCGTTTCTTCTCGTAAAACACCTTAGTTGTGTCTCGGGAAGGAGCTTAACCCTACCTGCACCAGGCTATAGTACTGTAGTTGTAAATGTAAAAATGTCCAGTTGTAAATCAAGATTTTTGCAGTGTGTATGTTTGAATTTCCACGCCTTGAATTTGCTCGGCTAAGGCGTCATAGACATAGATGAAGAAAATATACACCCCTGAGAGCTGACAAAAAGATATTTTCATCAACCTTGCAGTATATTTAACGTTACAATTCGGGCCTCACGTCAGATTTTGTGCAGTTTTGTACAAACCCCTGGACAGAGCCAAAACCCTCGTAGCAATATAACAGACTGGTATGAATAGGGCTAGCCCTTTAACAGGCAACAGACTTGTATTAATAAAATTAGCTCTGATTGACTGGTACGAACAGGGATAAACAACGTGTTCACCTAGGTACACTTTCTCGTGCATATTCTGGCGAGCCCTTATCCTACCACAGTATATAGGTATGGGCCTCACGAACCCAAGGGCTGTCCCGAGTGCCTTCTCCGCAGGGGATGATGCAGCTGGCCATTGTTTCTGTTGGCGAGGTTAGTTTTTATGAAGTTAGGTAGGTCCTCTATACTTCTCATATCTGAGCCTTGTTGCCTACCAGTAGTAGCGCACTAGCTGCCTGAGACCAGAAGAATTCGAGTTCCCATTCAACCTGAAACCTTCCGGCAGAAAAACCGAAACTAAAATCACAGAGAATTCGGCGCGATGATTAAAATAAATAACAGTTTGTTGTAAGTCGTCTGGTGGAAATTTTTGTTAAAGATCATATCGGTGCTTAAGCAAACAGATAATAAAATACCGCTCTGTGTTCACTGTCGAACCTACAGGTAGCAAAGTAATTAAGGCAGGTAACATTAAGTTTTAATGCGGTAGTAATCCACGTACTGTAGTCCGACGGAGGCCAAGCAATGGAGCGTTATGAGGTCTAGAAAGTAAGACCACTGCGACATGTGCTTTGTGTGTAACCTAGCAATGAGATACATTCTCTTTTGTACCATATAACGTTTCAATTTAATATGTCTCCGCGAGTACTTAATAAAAATTATTTTCATTATTATTATTATTATTAGTACTACACGCTGTGCATTTCGTTTCAGGATTCCATAGAAGCTGGAAAGGAGGATCGTTTTCTTTCTTGTCAGGGTGGTCGTTGCGACAGAAGAGAGATTCTTGGTTGCACTATTTTCGACGTTCAGCCTTCTTCCTAATCCGGCTGTCAAAAATCGTGTGCCCCGTACGAACAGCACTACTTGAAACGTAAAATGTTGACAGTAGGTAGTTTAGTGTTAAATGGTTGCCAGAAGGTATAGGATGTTAATGCCCTACCGACAGGAATTGATCGCTACTAGACGTATCCAGGATTGATCGGGAGCAGTCCTATGGGCTTTCTGCCTCTCTGAGGTCATAAATTATATCTACCTGGAATAAAATGGGCCCATACACCATTGTAATGATCCTCATCTCTTCTCAAAAAGTCAGTTTCTCATCTATAATCAAATGCACTTTCTCTTGGTCTATGGGGTGATTGGAAGGACCTAACATGTACCCTATAATGAGTTTGTTAAAAATTGCATTTTAGATAAGAAATTGATTTTTTTAAAACATGTAAGTAACATTAGAGCAGCGATGCCCTAATTTTATTCCCAGAAGATATCATTTATGACCTCACTGAGGCAGAAAACCCACATGACCGCGTCGAGTCCTGTCCTCACAAGCTCGTGGATACGTGCAATTCTCCAATATTTTAAGGCAAAGATAAGACAGGACATTGGTCACGATTGTAAACCGTACTCTATCCACCGACATTTTTAACGGCGAGGTATGCTAATTCAGTAATAGTTGTCTTAAGTCTATGATCCGCTGGATTTTCATTTTTGTGCCCTTGTATAAGTGAAGCTTGTTAGTATGCTAGTTATTCGTTTCCCTAATTAAGTTTAATCATTGAATTCCGAGTTATATGGTTTTATTCTCGCAGCTAAACTGTTCTGTTGTGCTCCCAGTTAAACTGTTGTGTAGTCCTCTATGTTAGATTGATTTGTTGTGCTCCCAGTTAAACTGTTGTGTAGTCCTCTATGTTAGATTGATTTGTTGTGCTCCCAGTTAAACTGTTGTGTAGTACTCTATGTTAGATTGATTTGTTGTGCTCCCAGTTAAACTGTNGGCTGTAAGGTCAGTGCTGCATGTACGCCGTTGTCCAGCTGGGCTGTAAGGTCAGTGCTGCATGTACGCCGTTGTCCAGCTGGGCTGTAAGGTCAGTGCTGCATGTACGCCGTTGTCCAGCTGGGCTGTAAGGTTAGTGCTGTGCGTGGTAAGCGTCCAGGCTTGTCTATGCACTGCTTTTCTCGTCCGTAACAATTTCTAGCGCAGTATCAGTGCGAGGTAGTGCCAGTTTCCCAGAACAGCATACTAGGTAATGATCAGTGATGATATCACTGAGAAATTGAGGTTGATAATCATTCTAGGCGGCAAGTGTTCCCGTTGCTAATTATTCCAGTTGTTAATCATTCTATTTCCAAATCATTCCAGGCGCCTAGTAGTTATTCCATTAATTAACTAATCGTACTAGTCCAGTTAATATCACTTAACCTGTCTGAAATCGTTCAGTTTGCTCGTTAATCGCCCTAGTCACTAATCAGCGCGAACAATTGCTAGAGGTGCCTATAGTAGCAGCTCCTGTGCAAAAATAGAATGAAAGACCGGAGGGCACAAAATTACAGTAAAAGACCGGAGGGCGCTAAATAACAGTGAAAAGCCGGAGGGCGCTAAATTACAGTTGAATAGTTGGAAGGCATAAAATTACAATGAATGGCCGGAGGGTGCAAAATTACAATCAAAGGGTTAGAGAGCGCAAAATTACAAAAACAGAGGGCGCTTGGGAGAGTAGGATTCACAGAACCTCAATTCCAGTTGCGACCATTTCAGATATTCCACCTGTGCGTACCGGCGCCCCTGGGCTCCACCATCCAGTCCTTCCTCTGCCCCAACTCGACGCTCTTCGACCAGTCCATCCTCCAGTGCAACTATTGGCAGGTGGGCGTTAATTTTTGTTTCTAGAATTCAAATGTTTTTCGCTTTAAAATTTTGCAGAAATTTGAGCCTTTGATGGCTAGGGTCGAGTGATCGCATCCTCGCCAGGAAAGTGAATGTTTCGATTCTCAGGTTTGCGGTGCCCGCGTTTATAGCGTTCCCTGTCCACTGCACTGTCCTAGTCAGAGACGGTATTCATTGTATTGTATTGATTAGCGAAAGAAATAGCTCTACGAATGTTGGGAGAACTTGTAGGCCTACTGCACAAGTTCATTATTCGCGCGAACGCGGAAATTAACGTGAAATGGAAGCGATTAGGTCACAACATATGGCTGGAGTTGGGGACGGCTCCAAGTGAGAGCTTCTTCTGTACTATATTAACTACCTAATTTTTTTGAAACAGGGACTCCTCTCGAAACGGAAAGACTAGTTTTCTTTACATTTTTAGAAGTTTTACAGTAGTAAAACTTCTGATGATAATAATAATAACAATAATATAATAATAATATAATAACCATAATATATGTTACGGGTAACCGCAATAACTTCCCGCCTGCTCAATAGCACTTTCCAATTGCGTTGTGTCGGTAAAGGATAAAGTCAGTTAAGCCCTTAAGTGTATTAAAAGATGCACAATAGATAACTGCACCAAGTAAGGTCCCGCCGAAAGTTCGTTCTCAGCCAAGGAATGGCAACTAGGCCTCAAGAAGTCTACTGATTCATAGGCGAACAAAGGCGAGCACAATCACTGTAGTAGCGGAAATACACTAGAGTATAGGAGAACGAAGGGGCGAAAGGGGCGGACAGTGCACTCTACTCTGTATCGCTAGCATATAAGATTCTGAAACAAAAATAAAGAATCAGAACCCCCCCCCCCCCCCCCCCCCCCCC
>LQNS02278186.1:2987890-3002420 GCA_001587735.2 Parhyale hawaiensis | reverse complement strand
TAAGTCTCCGTTTCCACAACAAAGGCGATGTCACAGAGGAAGAATGAAGGGACA
The DNA here is from genome assembly GCA_001587735.2 of Parhyale hawaiensis. Classification (NCBI taxonomy): domain Eukaryota; kingdom Metazoa; phylum Arthropoda; class Malacostraca; order Amphipoda; family Hyalidae; genus Parhyale; species Parhyale hawaiensis. Next base: position 3,002,366 of record LQNS02278186.1, on the reverse strand, counting down.
CGTAGTGTGATAATAGACACGTGGAACCCATGCACGAGGGTGTTCCCACACAGGATCAACGCGAATGGGAACAGCAAGTCGGGAAAGAAGGGGAAAAATAGATGAAGGAAAGATCAGTTTAAGTAACTGGTGAGAAGGAAGCAAAATGGGCACGAAAGACAGACAAGACGATCGTGATAACGACCCAACGGGTCACGGGTCGTCTAGTAATAAATAAAAGTTTGTTAGAAGTCGTCTGGTGGAAATTTTTGCTGAAGATCATATCGGTGCTCAAGCAAACAGGTAATAAAATGAAATACCGCTCTGTGTTCACTGTCGAGCCTACAGGTAGCAAAGCAATTAAGGCAGGTAACACTAAGTTTTAATGCGGTAGTGATCCACGTACTATTGTCTGACGGAGGCCAAGCAATGGGGCGTAATGAGGTCTAGAGAGTAAGATCACTGCGACACGTACTTTGTGTGTAACCTAGCAATAAGATGCATTCTCTTGTGCACCATATTACATTTCAATTTTGATATGTCTCCGCGAGTACTTAATAAAGATTATTTTCATTATTATTATTATTAGTACAACACGCTGTGCATTTCGTTTCAGGATTCCATAGAAGCTGGAAAGGAGGATCATTTTCTGGTCGGGGTGGTCGTTGCGACAGAAGAGAGCGTCTTGGTTGCACTTTTTTCGACGTTCAGCCTTCATCCTAATCCGGCTGTCAAAAATCGTGTGTCCCGTACGAACAGCGTTACTTGAAACGTAAAAATGTTGACAGTAGGTAGTTTAGTGTTAAATAGTTGGCTGAAAGTATAGGATGGTAATGCCATGCCGACAGGAATTAATCGTGCTCAATGCCCCACTACTATAGACGTATCCAGGATGCATCGGGAGCAGTCCTATGCTTTCTGCCTCTCTGAGGTCATAAACTATATATACCTGGAATAAAATGGGCCCATATACCATTGTAATGATACTCATCTCTTCTCAAAAAGTCAGTTTCTCATCTATAATTAAATGCACTTTCTTCCAGGTCCAAGGGGGTGGGGGAGGACCCAACATGTACCCTCATGAGTTTGTTAAAAATTGCATTTTAGATGAGAAATCGTTCTTTTTAACATATAAGTAACATTAGAGCAGCGGATGCCCTAATTTTGTTCCCAGAAGATATCATTTATGACGTCACTGAGGCAGAAAAGCCACATGACGGCGTCAAGTCCTGCCTTCACAAACTCGTGGATGCGCGCAATTCTCCAATATTTTAAGGCAAAGATTAAGACAGGCCATGGTCACGATTGTAAACCGTACTCTATCCACCGACATTTTTAACGGCGAGGTACGATTCAGTAATAGTTATCTGGAGTCAATAATCCGCAGAATTTTCAATTTTGTGTCCTAGTATAAGTGGAGCTTGATGGTATGCTAGGTATTTGTTTCCCTAATTAAATTTAATCATTGAATTCCCAGCTAGAGTGTTTTGTACTACTCGCAGCTAAACTGTTCTGTTGTGCTCCCTGTTAGGTACCGTAGTTATGTTGTGCTCCCTGTTAGATTGTTTTGTTATACTCATTGTTAGTTTCATTACGCTCCCAGGTACATGTAGTGTCTAGTTGTACTCTATTTTGAACTGTTTTATTGCACCCCAATTAGGCTAAACTACTTTGTTGTGCTCCCAGTTAAACTGTTGTGTAGTACTCTATGTTATACTATTTTGTTTTGCTCCCAGTTAGGTTTTGTTGTACTCTGTTTGACTATTTTGTTGAGCTCCCAAAGACTGCTTGATTTGGTCCCAGTTTGGTTGCTTTGCTTTCAGTTGAACGGTTTCGTGGCACACTGTTAGGCTGTTCTACTGTACTCCCAAAGACTGTTTTATTGTGCTCCCACTTAAGTTGTTTGTTCTTTTTTTTTTTTTTGCTCCCAGTTAGGTTGTTTTATTATGCTCCCAGTTCTGTTATTATGTTTTGCTTCCATTTAAACAGTTTTGTTGCTGTAATTTCCAGTTAAACGTTTGTTCTACTCTTTGTTAGATTGTTTAGCTGTGCTGTAATTTTTCCGGTTTGACAGTATAACTATATTCCCTGTTAAAAGATTCCACTCAACAAACTCTTTCCTATTGTACTTATCATGTCTTTTTTCTACTATTGTGATCGTGAAAAGAACACCCTATTCTCCGTCTTCTCACTTTTCAAATATTTATTTGTTCTGCTAGTTTTTTATTTTTTTAAACTCTGACTGGAATTCATTTTTTTTCGTACTCTTTTTGCTCAACTTGTCCTGTACAAATATTGTATGTTTTGTTACTCGCTGCAGTGAATGAATTCGTTCCCTGACATAGTATCAGGGATAAATTTGTACCTCACTGCGCTGTCCCCTGATTATACTGGGCACAGCATCCAGATGGTGGTAACGAATTAGTTTCCTTCCTTTTTTGCTTTCTTTCTTGTCTTTTCTTTTGTTAGTTTTACTTTTTGGTGATATGTACAGCAGGATTCGGTGTCTTTGAATACTTGCTTAATGTGCTGTCGTCTATAATGATATATTTCTCTTGAAAGACTAGTAGACGTTCTCGTGTCTAGATACTCATATACCTACATTATATAGAGTTAGCTACTTAATTCGTGACTAGATATATATATATGTTATTGCATGTATTTATGCGAGTATACATAGTTGTCTTTATGCGTTGATGTACGGCCGGTATATGTATATTTTAGTTATAAACATTTTATACATATGTTTATGCTTATATTATATATGCATCAATATATGAAAATAAATAAAATATCTATAAATAGTCACATATATACCGGTATATCGTATGCATACAGATAATGTATACTTGTGTGCATATTATACACACAAACTCATGTATGCTTCTATTTTATGGTAGCATTTTTATTATTAGTGAAATGGGCAGAAATTACAGAGTATCCTTGCTGAGATGACGCGGCACACGGTGGTACGTAAAACGAGAACTACAATGATCAGGAAGCAGAGAGTATAACGGAAGGACTCTACGAGACTAAAATGAGACTTAGCTGCGACCGAATGTCAGCGTATGACGTCACATCGACGAGTTGAAGTATTTGAGGGTGGGACCTCAGTTTTTTCGTCGGTCGGGCTTTTAACTCTAACCAAAATTATAGTTAGTGTTATATTCTTGAAACGATGTAAATCAATAGAACAGTCATTGCTCAAACTTCCTGTAGCTACACAACAACAACAATGATTTTACCTTGTTGTGAGTAAGGGTGCCGTAGAAATAACTGGCCAATAGAAGCGAAATGTTGGATGGATTAGGTGGAAAAATGCGGTGATTCATCGCATATTTTTGTGAAGAGCAGCAGGAATTGAATATGAATGGTAAATAAGACTTCACTTCAAAGAAGAAATAAAATTAGGGCTCCATCCCAGCCCAAATTTCGTATCTGCTATTGTGAAAGTAGGCTCCTCTAACATCCTTCTCTGCACTTCTCTATTGAGAGATCTGTTTATGTGTTCTATCCGTGCATTTATGTATTTAATGGCCTGAAGTTTTCAACTGACAACTTTTTTAGGATATTCTGTAAACTGCTCCTACCTTTCATCGATGTGACGTCATTGATGACGTGCTCCTACCTTTTATCGATGTGACGTCATTGATGATATGCTCCTACCTTTCATAGACGTGACGTCATTGTTGACGTGCTCCTACCTTTCATCGATGTGACGTCATTGTTGACGTGCTCCTACCTTTCATCGATGTGACGTCATTGATGATGTGCTCCTACCTTTCATAGACGTGACGTCATTGATGACGTGCTCCTACCTTTCATCGATGTGACGTCATTGATGACGTCACTTTGAGATGCTGGTTTCGTATAAGCTTTTTCGTGACACTCTTTGTTTCGTGATAAGAATAATTCGTGTAATTGATATTTTCCGAAATGGAATTAATGAACTATCTCGTCATGGTCACAGGCTTTCTATTAATACCCAATTTAAAATCAATTTATTACCTATTGATTGATTCCCATTTGTCACAATTAGTACTACAAAGCATTTTAGCTGTGTATTTGTTTACGTATTTGTCTAGTTTACTAACTATTTATTTGCTGATTTAATAAAATATTTATTTTAATATTTATTTTAGACGGATATACTGTATGTTCAAGCATTAATTTCATTGCATATTCATTCACCTACATGTTCATTAGACTATATACCTATGTTAATAATGTTATTTACAAACATACTCATTCAGATATCAAAGCATATACGGCAGGCATAGATTTTCCTTGAGTATCTGTTCATTAGGCTTTTAATATTTAATATGACTTATTCATTGATAAAATATCTATGCATATTTTTGTTACTATGTTAACTTTTCTATTCACGAGTTGATTCGTTATCTATGCTGTCGGTAGTGGTTCTGTTGACTATATGCCTAAGTGACTATTTTTTGGACTTGTTTGTTACACAGATATTTCGTTAACTAGTAGTATCTATTTCAGACTATTTGTTGGTTATTTTCTTGAGGATTGGCGATTTTGTTGACTATTTTTTAGGTTACTATGCTGTTAACTACCTATGCCCCTGCGCATTTATTTTGTTGACTATTTATTTAGGTAACTATGCTGTTAACTACCCATTGTCACCTACGGATTTACTTTGTTGATTAATAATATAGGTAACTGTTGTTGACCAGTTAGTTACACATATAATGCCATATACACAGTAAGTTGAACTATTTATCATCAGGCGCTTGTTCAAGCATTTTAGTAATTTCAGCCCAAAAGTGTGGCGGCGGAAGTAGAAGGATCCTCTAAACAAGCTCTCGGTACCTGGCTACGTCTACGACGTTTATAAGCCCTTTCCCACCACAACACAACACAACACGCGAAACGTTCCAAATTCTCGGAACAAATGTTGTCATGACCGTGATTACAACAACGCGTCTGAACGTGGCGCGGCATGGCGCTACACAACAGCAGTATGTGCTATTGCCAATTTCAATTTACTCCTAAGTAACTACTGCAGAACTTGCAGAATACAGAAAACTCCCGAAAGATAGAGCCTTGAAATGGAGAAAAAGTCAGAAACGTAGACTGCATACAGTCCCATCTGTTATTGCGCCTCTACAGAGGTGAAGCTCAGGCGCCACCCTCTTTGACCGCATGGAGGAAATGGCTGAGATATTTCGATCCTGCAGGCTTCAGTCTATGATACCAACGAGATTAAACAGGGACTTGAGCCTCAGTCAGACCAGAGCTCCTGAAGGGACCAATTCTCGTGAATTATAGCAGTAGCCGTCATATATTGACGAGCAGCAGGTGTCGTAAAACTTTATAGGTAATATATTCAACTGTAACCTCGCAGTTTCCCATGTCGTGCGTAGTGGTGCTATGCTGTGGGCTGCGCGTATTCCCGAAATGTCTAGTTATACGGTGTATAAATACGCAAGCCTTAGCCGGGCCGGTAGCAACTTAAATGTTTTTCATTTTGTGCTCTCGTAGGCAGCACTGCGGCTCCTACCCATAAGCATTAATTAATTCTCGTATGAATTGAACAGCCTCAGCAAATATTACGGTCGTCCTGCTGCTAATGTCCAGCATCAAAGGCAGTTAAAAATTTCGGTAGGGTATTAATAGGCTTATAGCAATGTGCGTTGTTTGTTTGTTGACAACATAACTCGGAAAGTCCCCGGCGGATCTCTATGGAATTTACAGTAACTGTTAACAGTGTCACTAGCAATAGATTACTAAATTTTGGTGATGATCCGTCAGTTTGTTTGGCAGTCTTTCTCTTGCTAACATCGCGTATCTTGGCGGAGGTTTGGGCTCTCAGAGCACAGCTTAGGTTACCCTTGTGGCCCATTGGTCAGAACACCTACACCACGTGCGGCAGTCTCGAGTTCGAATCCCACAGCGTTGGCCACAGATTTTTGATTCTTCGCAGCACTGAGCACTCCGAGTATAGAAGCAAGGGATAGTACGTTGAGAAATTCTCGAATTACCTTTCGGCCCTGGCTACTGCACTATTCTTAACACTACGACATTGTCAAAATTCTAACCTTGAAACAAAAAAATCCTTCGAGGGTAGCATATAGTGGCAGGACGTTAGGGTGTTTCCTCTGCACGTTTTAGTAGCCGAGATCGCGCCTGCGCGCAGACAAACGAATTCTTACGGTGCTTTGCTTGCAGCGTCAGCATTTCCGGCGTTCACATTCTATTACGGGGCTACTGACCCTAGCCAGAATTGGGAACGGTCGGGAGGTCGCAGCTATCACATGAGCCTTACGTCTCCGACGCCATAGCTCAGACGTTCCGTGGTCGACTACAGCTGCGCATTCCTGTGTTCCTAGCGGGCACATATTTGCAGCACGAACCAGTGTGCGTGGGTTTCCCAGTTGGAGCGTGCGGTCAGGTTAACGTTACTCATTGAATGCAATACACGATTGAATTATGAATAAGGTATTACTGTGCTGATCTTGTTTTCCATCTCAATAAAGACATCGTTGATATTAGCGCTTTGTTTTCTAGCATCCCTTGGGAGCAACAGATTCTTACCTAGACGTCTTTGATTTCAAGGTTTCTGCGGAGTAGAACGATGTAATATTTTTATCCTCCGTATATCAGTAGTCTTGCGCGTTGGTGTGTCCGCGTAAACACTACTGTGCGTTAGCCAAAAGACTCCGTAAAATGTTAGCCGTTAGCATAGCAAGAGACACTTGCAAAGTTTCTGATATTTCTTCACATTTGGAGTTAATTAAAACTCAGAAACGTGGGCGCTTTCCGCGTTTTAAAAGGACACAGCAACGAATTCGGACGCTGATCGCCAAAAGAGCACCAAAAGGCTGTCATACGAACCTGCCTCAATTATTATCATATTACTTCTATTATTATCAGCAGTATTATTTTATTATTTTCATTATCGTTGTTATAATCAGGTTTTCCCGCCGTATTACACTTAAAAAGGAAATTATAGCTTTAGCACAAAATTTACCATATCTCATTTTGCGAGATCAAATTTTTATGAAACGTGCAGGGAAATCGTGACATCTTATGGCAACACTGTTGAGTTTGTTTACATTTTGCTGTGTCTCCTGATTGATAACTCTTTGCATCATTTTTCATTTGAGGTGAATGACAATAATAGCTTGTATATTCTGCTAAAATGGGGGGACGTGGCAAGCCCTAACTAACGAGGAGAAAGAAATTATCATCAAAGAAACTACTAAAGGCTCCTCTCCTGACGCTATTGCCCGAAAAATAGGACGCCATATTGACACAGTGACAAGATTCTTGAAGGGCCATTCACAATGGGGAAAAACTATTAGATTCTGGGCATTCAAGGACTGTTACTGATAGAGACATGAGAAATGTGGTATGTTAGCTACGCAAAAGACCCTGGCAAACAAGTAAATTTTTACGGCTGCTGGGCTTCCTGAAATGCCTAAAACCACAAGAAATAACATCCTTGGTTCCATTGCTTCTGTCATATCCCCTCTAAAATTGCCTCCTCTGACCCCAAGACATAAAATTGTTTGAGGATGGAATGGGCAGAGAAATACATGAAGAACAATATGAATCATGTTCTTTTCACCGACAAAACACGGGCAACCCTTGATGGACCGGATGGGTGGAGTAAGGGTTGGGTGCTACCTGGAGGTGAGTGTCATCAACGCGTAAAACGTCAACAACAAGGTGGTGTAGCAGTAGTCAGAAAGTTTTACTAGCGTTTAAGTGGCACACTGCCTATATATCGCGCCAAACTATTCCTTGGAGGTGGAGTTATGATGAGCTAATATAATAGGAGATAGACTTGTAGGTCCGGTTTGCGTACCTGATGGCGAGAAAATTACATCTGCATCATATTGTGACATGTTACAGGACGCCTTGGACCCATGGCTGGATGACATACCCCTTTCGTTGCTTCAAAACTTGATTTTCATGCATGATAATGCGCCTTCTCGCTCTGCCCGTACTACATTTCTGGACTCTTTGGGGTTCCATGGAGAGAAACCGATGGCTTGGCCACCGTGCTCACCTGATCTAAACCCAACTGAAAACTTCTGGGCCCTACTGAAAAGGGAAATTTACGCAGATGGAAGGCAGTACAACTCAAAATCTGTGTTGTGGGATGCTGTTGCTGCAGCAGCAAGGGCAGTTCCACCTTCTGCAATAAAGAAACTAACTGGCTGCATGGATTCAAGGATTATTGAAATTATTAAACGTCATGGGGTCATGTTGACAAATAAGAATTTTTTTAGTCATTGTAAACTTTTGATTAATGATTTCTTGTTTAATACATATCTTTCTCATTTGTGTTTTCCATTTTTGCTCCCTTGGTGATATAAAACTGAGTATTTTGCTTTTTTTTTAGTCAAAAAGCTATTACCGCTGCCCAGTGAAATTAGTAAAATTGACAAAAACCACAATTTTCTAGAACATCAGGATTAATCGTTTGAAAATTTACAGACCCCATAAACATCATAAGTTTAACTTTCTGTGAAATTCCCACTGAAATTTATAACCAAAAAGTCGAGATGTGGTCAATTCTGCGATAAAGCAATTATTTCCGTTCAAGTGTAGATACAAAGACGACCTACATAACAGCGATCCAATTTCGTTTTTTTGTTGGGTTTGCAGTGGTCGGTGCGCTGCTATTACTGGCAAGAAATAAGGCTAAAGTTACCCACAGGGTATAGAACTAATAGCTATATAAAAAACAACAATAATAAACATTAACGGTTTATTGCAAACTACAAGTAGATAGAACATAATAATCGAAGTGAATACGGCGCCATGGCAGGCAGAGCCAACCGCCATTTAAAAGGGGGCTGTTAACCGACTTTATCTTCTCGCCATCTATTTGCATTAAGAACATGAAAAGTTATGTAACATGAAATCTACCAACAAGCAAGTAGACGCAACGCGCAGATCCGAGTGATCTACGTGTCGTAAGGCATATTGAATGGGGAAATTACATACATACAAAAGGGGCTTGCGAGGATTCGAACCGGTAGACCTTAATGTATGCACTCAACTAGCTAAAAAAAAAGCTGTGGGCATTCCCTTTAGGACCATTTCACGTGCAAGTGAGTCCAAAAAACTGAGTTTCATACATATAAATCGTGCGGTCGTAAGTCGAGTTAGTTATAGCTACATTATGGCTAGCTAAAATCATTCGTATATGAAATATTATGCACATGACAGTAAATGCTAAATAATACAGCTAGTGGGAAGGTGGTAACCCCTTTTTTTCATCAGGTGTTGTTTTGATATATCCTCTGTAGTTTTATTCAATGCACTGGCATTCTAGAAGTGAAACTGATCGATCGAGCAATAGGCAAAATGACCACTTACAGTTATGACAAAATATAGTTGCACGCCATCGGTGCCACACGAAATTTGCAAGCTGAGATTCTATTCGCTGTTCCAACACAGAAAGCAGGGGAAACTTTCGTTAATACAGTGGCTATGACAAGCCAGGAGCAATATAATACAGCGTTCTTACATATCTTACTGCCTGACGAAAAGTGTTTTGTTAAAGTTTTTACTAGCGCTTTAGTGGCACACTGCCTGTATCGCGCCGAACTATTATATCTGGTAAAAAAAGTCTTGAGGGCATTTCTATTGAATTGGCCGCGAGGTCTCTCAGAAAGCATTCCTCGGAGGATGGAGACGGCATCCCGACAATGCAGGTCCGGATAGCAGTCCCTCCACTCGTCGAAGGTGGGACACTCGGCCATCAAATGCAAGACAGTGAGTGGTACGACGCAGACATCGCAATAGGGTTGCGGACGCCTCATCCGCTGATAGTCTTAAGTCTCATGTGCCCAATACGTAGACGGCAAGCAGTGCAATCAGTTTGAACGGAATTTAAGGAAAACAATAGAAAAAAATCGTCAACACAATCTACCTATAATGATATCAATGATAATTTCGTCCAGACTTCAAAAGCACTCGTTGAGAACAGAGTCCTGCAGAGCTCTTGGCCTGTCATGGCCACTGCGTCAATTGAAGCTCCCTCTCACTCTCTATGTTGGTGCAGCGAATAGAACCTCGACATAGAAATTTTGTGTGCGGCCGACGGCGTGTGTGTTTCTGCAGTGGACCACCTATTGTAGATAGGTTCTACTAGTAGTAGTATTCTCCTGGTGTAACCACCACTACCATCCAGGTGATTCACGGTGTAGGTAGGTTCTAGTTAACCTTCCAACACAATTATTGCGGGCCACCGCGCCTCTCGTGCAACGTCTGCTCGGGTGGGACTCGATGCTATGCTGTGGACTGTGAGTTCTCGCAAGGAGTTTCAGTTACTATTAATATATTATTACATGCTTTGTGAAAGTCTCCCAACCCACAATACCTTCTGCGACATATAGAGAGGTAGAAGTAAGGGACACGTAGGACGGACGCCCCGCCAAGCGAGGAATCAACCCATCAGTAGGAACAGCCAGCCGGGGAATAATAATAATAATAATAATAACACTTGCCGGGGAAGAAGAGGTTTAGCAGCACGGAAAGATTATCAGTAGGAGGGCAAGGAACGACATAAGCTTATAAAACGCACAAATAGAAATGAAATCGCGAAGCTACTTCTCCTTAACCAGGATAAATAAGGTAATGACATACGTTAAGCACGATTAATTGGGAGTCCATGTACTGAGGTGTTCCCATACAGGGATCACCGCGCATGGGCATAGCATGTCAGTGAAAAACAAGGTATAGGTGCAATAAAAAACTAACATGAAACCCATGAACGGGAGTGTTCCCAAATGGGGATCACCGCGCATGAGCTAAGTATATACGATACGAACAAGGTACGTATAAGTGCATTGGTACTGACATTCTACGATATATCATTAAAATACAGCAATAATTAATGCTAAAAATAGAATCTATGCAATGGTACTAAATGGTACACTGGTATATGTATAGAGAAGGCCTGCACTTGTGGTATATAAACTATAGCCTTAGAGTATTGACATATATGTTCTATGTACATATAATACGTGTGAACTATTACATATATAGATATATTTGTATGTCTCGTTAGTCAATAGTTACATTATTTAACGCTGTAAGAAAGCCAAAAGAAATTACATACTAGAACCTTACTTTAAAATTAAATTGACAAAACGGGGTAAAATCATTAAAACTAACGCCAATTTGATATAATACAAAAAAATCCCAACAAACAATTATTGGAAACTGGAGCTGCTCTAGGAGGGCGCAGACTCAACCAAGTAAAGTTAGGCAACGCTGCAAGAAACAATGGTAGACATACAGACAAACAAACGGACAGACGGACGGATCACCATCAAAATTTAACGATCTGTTCCTCGTGATATTCCGAACAATTCCTGTGAATTTCATAAGGATACGCCAATAACTTTCTGAAGTTGCTAATAGACAAAAAACGATCCCCGGCGAAAACAACCCAATTGCCGAAGTAAAACAATACCGACTGTATCATACAATGCTCTAGAACAATGAAGAGCAGCAATTGGTGGCGCTTGTCCGATCAATTGCTTGATTGAGTTTATTCTCTGCTTCCTATTTTCTTCCTCAGAGTCATAGTCTTTTTCTTCCTAAGGAGTTTAAAAGATATTGAAATAATGGCAACAGCTCATAGAGGGCCGGAGCGTGAGTCCCGGCTGGTCTCCGGCAACGGGTCTGTTGGTCCGTCTACTGCCAGCTATATAGCTAATCTAAATAGAGTACCACAAAGGGTCTCCTCTCCAAGTTACAGAGTAGACCTTCACACATAATGATCCCCAAAATAGAGAGAAAACTCCTGTTCGTAATTCAGGTGGTTAAATTCCTGACTAACTGCTACTGCTAAACCGTAAAGAAACGTAGAAATTATTATGTACTGTCTACGTTTCAAGAGAAGTTTCCATNAGACCTCCACACATAATGACCCCCAAAATAGAGAGAAAACTCCTGTTCGTAATTCAGGTGGTTAAATTCCTGACTAACTGCTACTGCTAAACCGTAAAGAAACGTAGAAATTATTATGTACTGTCTACGTTTCAAGAGAAGTTTCCGTCAAGAGAAAACAAGTTCTGTAGCACAGCTGTTTCCCTAATATTCGTAAAACGTGTCCTTTAGCTAACACCAACACACTCCGTTGCATCTCTGGGAGGATCCCCTTGGCGACCCTATAGCTCTTCTCAACCATTCTTCGACTATCTCCCTCCACATCTATGCGCGTCCATCTGGATGAAAATCGCGGCTAGGGGTTAAAACGATAAATAAATAAAAATAGAGTAATGTAAAGTTGCAATGTAACACAAACTCGTAAATATATTTATATATACGTCGACAATTGTCACAATTCCCGCCATAAGGCGCTGTATGCTGGCTACGTTACTGCATTTCCTCTGTGTGAGGAAGTTCCTGTCTAGGGATTCTCTCTTTTATCGAGGAGTTAGAATGTGCCTCGAACCAGTCGGGTAACGCAAGGTCTAACCACGCAGGCCGTGACGTAGTCCTGACATTAACCCCCAACAATCACGTGAGCCCTGACACAGTCCAGACATGAATCGTAACAAGCACGCAAGCCCTGACATATCCACGACATAAACCCTGACAATCATGCAAGTCATGACATAAAAACCATTAATAAATTACCGCAAAAAATATATAGAGAAAAAACAGCATTTAGCGACATATTTGACAGCCTAACATAACTTATAATAGAAAGGATAAGAATGATAATACATACGTACATAGATACAAAGTTTCTTTCTGCATGAAGTAGCAGAATTTCGCAGCTGATGATGAGATAACTATCGATAATAGAATACATGAGACAACTTTGCAATTCAATGTTCAGTAGACACAGAGAAAACTGTACTTAATGTGCAATTGCTCTCATACCTATTGCTTGGTTTAACCACCGCGCTCATATTAACAACTTAGTCAGTTCAAGCACCAGAAAACTGAGCCAAAACAAACAGATTTGTGGAATTTTCAAAAACCTTGCCAGGTAGTAAGTAAGAAAACCAAAAAAAGGTAAAATTAAATATTTTTTTACGTTATCGCACCCCAATCTATTAAAACTTCCCATGATACTGACATTTTGGTAGCTAGCTAATTTTCAAAAAATGAAAACGGACGTTTTACTAAAATTATTTCATCACCAACATAGGCTTAAATCCTGCTTGTGTTCCTGGAACACGAGAAACCGCTCAGATGCACTAAATGCATTAATTTATATACAGAAAATAAAATAATACTAAAAATAGAAATAATGATAACTATTTTAGCATAGCTACATATCCGGTCATGTGCATCATTTTCAGTTAAAAATATTAAATCATTAGATTTTAAAACCAAATGTGACAGCTGAATTTTAGGTTATACTAACTAAAAATTTCTTTGTGGGCAGTCATATTAGAAAAAAAGAAGCAGATACACTACTTCTTTTTACTAACTTTCTGAAAGTTTTTCTAATTTAAAACTTGCAGTATTCAAAACAGCACAAATATTTCTATCAGTACCAGCATTCACTGACTTTAAATAATACTTATATTCTTAGTATTCTGCAAATATAAACCCATACATAATCATTATCACTATCCTACAGCGAAAATGTATTGAAATCAGTTAATTTACAATAGCAACTTCAATTTGAAGTTATTTTTCTCGAGAGAAAATTCAAGAGCAAATCAGTTAATAAAATTTACATAGGCTTAGCTACTAGATAAGATTTATATTTTTTTTTAGAGACAGAGCTCAAGAGAAAATCAGTTCTTCATTTACACTGTTCAAGTACATTTAAGTTAAATTAAGACAGTTAAGTTAATAAAATCGCAGAGCATAAATTAGTAAAATTGAATTTAATCATAAAAATAATAGATTAGAATAGATAGCTGGCAGTAAACGGACCAACAGGCTCATTGCCAGAGAGTAGCCGGGACTCACGCCCCGGCCCTCTATGAGCTATTGCCATTAGATCAGAATCATGGAGACTTCTGAGGGAAAATCAGAAGAAGAAAACATATATGGTCAGGCAAGGAGAAGATCGCGCAAGTACAAAACTGTACTGTAGATCCGGGGAGCATGGAGGCGTTAAGTAAGTCGTGACATGAACTATGAATTCAAGCTTTGGCTGGCCGTTAGGAATTTCTTACTCCTGGAGGAGGAGTTCGTAACTGTGGAAGAGGTTACTCCCAATATTTGTCGAGACGATTTTAAATGCATTGATTGACTCTGCAACAACTTCGGAAGGTAGTCTATTCCAAATGTTCACAACGAAGTACGGGAAGAACTGCTGACTGAGCATGGCTCATCGATCTTTGTGCTGGAGTTTCTGGCCGTAGTTTTGTAAACGATCATATTCGTCTCTTTCAAAGAGTTCCGTTGTAGGCACGTCGTGGAAGTCATTCAAATACTTGAATATTTCTATTAACGAGCCACGTAATGAAAACGTTTGAAAGGGTGTTCCGTAAACACCTAGTGCACCATCTAGAGAGTAATGAACTACTCACAT
>LQNS02278186.1:2973820-2986588 GCA_001587735.2 Parhyale hawaiensis | reverse complement strand
TCATATATGTTAGGAAAATTCTGGAACGTATCACTGTGAATGTCAATGAGCGGATTGTCGCAAGACACTCGGAAAGAACTGGAAGGACCTGTGATATCCGTATCCGTAACAAAATGCCTCGGCATATTCGAAATGACGCCACTGATATCAAAACTGTAGAGTTCAAAAACTTGCTGGATTCACATTTAAGAAGAATACCAGATAGACCAGCGGTCAGCTGTTACGTGGACTGAGGAGATAATTCGCTGCTGGCTCTCTCTTTGGTCGCTCAATTCTGTTTCTGGCGGGGTGGCATAGTTTAGTGTCATTAGCAAATTTACTAATTTTATTGCAGATGCTAAGATCAAGATCATTGATAAAAATTAAGAACAGAAGGGGCAAGCACGCTGCCTTGCGGAACACCTGATGAGACAGGCGTCCAGGGGCTCTTCTCACCTTGTAGATTCACTCGCTGCTCTCTACCAGTGAGCCAAGCACGGATCCAACGTGAATAGTCTCCCGGATGCCTTGAGCTTCTACATTTTTCCTTAACCGTCAATGGGGAACTATATCAAATGCATTTTGGAAGTCTAGGTAAAGAAGGCCTTAATTTCTGTCATTGTCTCTGATTTCCTTAACTTTCGAACAAAGTCTAGTAATAAGTTAGTTAGGCCGGTTCTTCTATCACGCACGCCGTGGTGGGTGTCAAAAATGAGTTGGTGCATCCTAAGGTGGTCTGAGATGCGCTTCTTCAAGAGACGCTCAACGGTTTTGCACAGAGACCGAGGTAAGACTAATGCGATAGTTACTGGGACTTTTCATATCCTCTTTTTAGTGAATTGGGATCACGTAAGCAACTTTCCAAGCCTGTGGAACTTCTCTGGTGTTTAAAGACCGATTGAATATTTTTAGCAGCTGCGTCGTTATGACTGGCGCCATTTCCCGCAGGACGTGAGGGAAAAGATAATAAGGAACAGTGGATTTCTACACAGACAGGTGGGTCAGTTCTTGAAAGACCTAATGCTCTGTGAAAACACACGTGTTCCAATGGAGCAACTGGCATTGGTGCTGGGTCTGGAATATTCATAACATTTTCAATGGAAAATATCGAAGAGAAATATTCGTTTATGATAGCAGCTTGGTTTCTTAGGTCATTGGTGATTTCACCGTTGGGTGTTCTGAGTGGACCTATGGTTTCTTTATTGAGTCGTATTTCACTTACATTCTTATAGAATTCACTTGAGTTGTGTTTTGTCATAGCGGCTACGGAAACTTCCTTTTCCCGCTTAGTCGTCCTGACATGTCTCTTCACTTCCCGAGATGCCATTCTGTGATTGTACCTATTCTCTTCACAAGGATTACGCTTCCAGGTTTTGTACAACATATGTCGCCTGGTATTGCAATATTTGACGGTCAGATTCATCCAGAGGGGTTCATTTCTGATGCGAGCTCTTTTTGTTGGGATATATTGTTCGGCAGCAGCCAGGATGCTTGTCTTCAAGATACTAGAGCATTGTTCAACACTGCATCCTCTCGTAGACAATTTCGAAATCTGTTTCTTGTATTTCAGCTGCCGTATCTAGAAAGTTCACCCGCCGATAGTCTGGGAGTTTGAGAGGCTGAGCTCGACCGGTTAGATCGTTTTCAACTTTGAAATTAAATTCAATCATATTATGATCTACACGCCGGTTTAAGATTGCTAGGTGAACAATTTCACAATCGGGTGTAGGAATTACCAGATCTAGAATATTATCGTATTTGGTGGGCTCATTTACGTGTTGGGTCAGGTCGTTGTTGCTGAGAAATTCAAGCAGTTCATTGCCTAGAGCTTGACTGCACAGTGTATTCCAATCAGTTTGTGGAAGGTTAAAGTCTCCCATTAGAAATTTTTCATATGAGAGGGTTAAGTCTCCCACTAGAATTGTTTTATTTTGAGCGCTTAGTGCTCTTTCAATTACATTGTAAAGCGCGGTATCAGCGTCGGCGGTGCTACGAGGGCTCCTTCATGCAAGCTTAATATTCAGCGCCCGTTGAATTCCGGGGCGAGCCTGAGGGGCGATATTCTTTAGTTGCTTAGGAAGTTTTAACGAGTGGGCTGAGGTTGGTCTTTGATACATGTAATTGAGCCCCGTCTCCTTCCACTATCTGTTGGTCGGTTTAAACTGAAACATTTGTAGCCCTTCAACGCAGTTTCACCTTGAAGACGGTTGTAAGAGAGATTGATCAATGTTTCGTTGAGAGCAATAACATCATACGTAAGAGAAGCTGCTATTGCTTGCAGTTAGTTCATCTTGTTGGATATGCTCTGAATGTCGCCGAATAGGAATTTAATGCCGGTATTTGCACTCACCCTCCTAGGCAACGGTGCACTTAGAGTGTCCGGAGGCGGGGTACGGGTTGAGGGGAGAGACCAGGAATAGGATCGGAAGGAGCGATGGGAGAGTCTATTGTGGGTTGAGCAAGGGGAAGAGTTGTGGATTGCGGTGGTGCAGTCACGAGAATGGTGTTGTAGGTCAGCAACTTTTTAGCGGACGGTGAGTCGTTTTCCACCGAGCTCGATTGGCTTCTTGTTACTCTGGTATGTGGCGGCAAGCTGGAATTGTTCTTGAGCGTGATGTTACCTGCGGCTGACTTTCGAGTTCGGGGATGAATTTTTAGCGATTTTGTGCTTCTTGAGGCTTTTTCGGTTACCGCTACGTTTTTTGGTAACAGCTCTCTGAGATTGTGGTTCTGCATAAACCTGTGTTGTCCACATGCTGTGGGGTGCATTGTTCGGACTCGCACTTGCTGCGGATGTGGGGGCCTGTACCCATTGCTGCGGGTGATGCGTTTGAACCCATTTCTGGGGGTGTGGGGCCCGCACTCATTGCTGTGGGTCTGGAACCTGCATTCAGTACGGCGGGTATGGGGCCTGCATCCATCGCTGCGGGTGTTGGGCCTGCTCGATCAGCTTTGAATAAGTATCATACGGTTGCGCTGGCAGTGCGAGATCGCTGTTTGTCAGTGCCCATAGAATCTACACCCCGACGTTCGATGCAATTTCTGGCAGAAGGGATACGACATCAAGACGTGACATCTGTACAGATTCATCCGGAGTTAGAGTAATTTCCTCCTCATCCATTGTCAGAGTACTGGCGGAGAAGACAAGGGCGAATAATGCTCTGGCACAACACTTATAATTTCCCACGCTGCTGTCACGATCATCAGAACCCGCAGTCTGTGATGAATATATAGGAGCAGTCTCTAGAGGTCGGCCAAGTTCACCAACTCGAGGTGAATGTGGCGGAGAAGAGCAGGCACGAGGTGGGAGAAGGAAACGGGAGCCACCGGTGCGGGGTTCCTCGTCAATGATTTCAAAACTTCTGTCGGCCTCTTCCCCAGATTCGATGTGTTCGAAATCTGAGGAGGCAGCATCTACATCTTGGATCTCTTCCACTCTTTGTCCAATTTGCGTGTCTTCAGCCACCTCTTCCGGGGCGCCTTGATTGTGGCGCACCCTCCTCCCCTGGAGCATCCTTCTTCGGGTCCATTCTAGTTCAATAAAAGTACTCCAGCAATTGTTACTTGCGTCTTAAACTTCAGCCTCAAAATCAACTTCAAGAAATAACGAAGCGTCAAACCACACAACACAAAGGATAACAACGCACTAATAATAATGCTATTAGTGCAGACATCTTAGATACAGAAGAGGATGGAATCTTAATTCAAAAGCTAAAAATTTTGAAAAAGTGTTGCACCAACTCACTAACTCTGCAATGTCACGCAAACTCAAACTGAAATCCACGGCAACCCGTTAGCCCTTTCATCATCAACTGAGGTTTGAATTGGGTTCCTCAACTGAGGTTTAGGATTGGGTTCATGAGTTATGAGTTTGGATTAGGTTTATGAGCAGAGGTTTCAAATTTAGCTCATGAGCCGAGGTTTTGGATTAGGTTGACAAGTTGAGATTCCAGATTTTATGAGCCGGGATTTCCGATTAGATTCATCAGCAGAGGTTTCGCAGTAGGTTCATGAACCGAGGGTTCAGATTAAGTTCAACAGCGGAGGTTTAGGACTGGGAGAATAAGCCGAAGTTTCAAACTAGCTTACATGAACAATAAGCTTTCCTCTACAACGAATTATTTTCTTATTACAGTATATCTACATGGAGGGTGGCACAGACCCACACTTACATACATACAAATTCACAACAATAAAAAATTTGCGAACCAGCTACCGGGACATAATAGTAGTTTAATGCAATGTCTATGCATAGTAAGGCAGGGACATGGTACAAGGCACCAGAATAGATGACTATGGACTACACAACTAGCAAAAATACTAGGGGGAACCATGAGGTATAGTTCTATTCACAGTTAATTTTTATTTCCATCATAACTATTATTTTTTTTTTCTAATAATATTGTTGTTATTATGCCATTATCAGTATTATTTTTTCTTGTGGTTCAAGCTAAATGTTCATATGCATGATGCGTTTTTACCAATTGTTAGGGGAAAATGCATATGTATCTATGATGCCGACCTGGGAACAATATTAGTTGTTGGCTGAATAGTGAGACAACGGATTTGTTGTCTGACTGGAAATGGGATATTATATTATTAAATGTTTAAAATGTACACTACAAGGTGATATTATCCGCTGTAGCCACAGCAAAGGTGCTCCAAGAACATAGAATAGACAGAGAGGAACGAACGCTGTAAGAAGAGGAGGAGAGAAAAGGAGAAGAACAGAGCAGAGCGGAAAATGATAATCCGAACAAGTCTGCAATGTCACGCAAACTCAAACTGAAATCCGCGGCAAAACGTTAACCCGTTAGCCCTTTCATCATCAACTGAGGTTTGACCGTGGAAAGGGAAGGAAGTCGAGCGATCACAAAGGAAAGACGTCCCGATGCCCTGGCTAAGGCGAAGATAACCTATGGAGTGCCCCTGGGGTAGATACACTTATAAAGACCACGTGTATTCGAATAAACAAAAAGGCTCACAGATCTCCTGCACTTACTAACGGAGACGCAAAAAAGCACAGCGCAAAGCCGGCGAAAGACGGGCGGCTTTGTAGCAGAAATCAAATGAGAGTTTAATACCCCCAAAAAATAGCGTTTAGCACACGACTGCAGGTATAAGTAGACGTCGTCTGCTTTAGCTTTTTTTTTTTTAGTTTTGGCAAGATGACGACGACCGTCAAATCACTTGGTTACGTACCAAGAGATCCCAATTCGAAGAACTTTATAAAAAGTCTTCCAGTATTGATCATGGAAATTACAAAGTAGCGACCAGGAAGCACAGAGTGTAACGGGAAAACTCACCAAAAGTAAAATAAGCCTAAGCCGTGACCGAATGACGTCACATCGACGAGTCGGTGTATTTATATGAGGGTGGGACCTTAGGCCATCGCGGGTTTGGCTCTTAATCCTAATCAAAAACATAATTATGCAATGGTATATATTTGACGAGAGGAACCATAAGAACAGTGGCTGTTCAAACTTTATGAAGACAGGTGACACTGTGATCCATGGGATGAGCTCTGGAGATGCTCGGTGTCCTCTTTGATAACCTTTACTTGAAGTAGCTACTTACCAGAAACTAAAACTTGGAGCTTTAGCTCAGCCCCTTCGAACCGGGTTGCAAGTGGTAAAATCAACTCCATTAAGTTGCGCCGAATGAAAATTCCATTACACTTAGCAAAATTGAGTTTCTGGAAATCTCAACATAACTCAATGCAACGGGACGGTGCCGTTCCACCTGTCTACAGTTTTGTACAGGCCTCAAAGGCTCAACTTAGGCGCCGAATAGAATGGCCTTAAATGTGTGACCACACAAAGAAACGGTAGAATGCAATGTTATGAAAAGAATGAGTGGCAATGCCGTTGCATAAACTAAGCTATGAACAGTTTTTCACAGCAGAACATATCACGTCGTTTTTCAAGTGGCCAGAATTTTGGTCATAGAGTTGAAGGCTCTTCGTTCATCAAAAAATGTGCTATGGACGTGAGTACTGGCGGCAGGAAGAGCATAGTTTACGACTAGAGTAAATTTTGTAGGCCACCGCTATTTGCGTAATATCAAGCACCCCAAAAAGCACTAGCGTTTGTCTGTTAAATAATTTATTATCAGGGGTGTAGGGCCGGATGTACTCATTCTGGGCCCGATTCAGACTCCCAGCACCGCCAGTTCGCGTCTTAAGACCCCAAGGATGTCTAACTTCCGACTCCCATCTGTGACACAATAGTAGTCCCATTTTCCCCAACTTCGACATTCAGGATATTTGAGAACCCAAATCGTACTTCTGGCCCCTAAAAACATCTAGAATTTTATTAAACAACCTTGTTTGCCCGCACAGCGAAGCTATAGGAAAAAGTTAAGCAATTAGCTAATCGTACCTCTGATGTGAATTCCCGAAAGAAATCCCGATTCCCATAAATTTTTATTATATTGGACAGCTTAAGCCTCCGTGCGCACTAGAACGGTAACGAAACGGAGACGAAACAAGAGGCATACAGTGTGTGGAGAGATGCGTGAAACCTAGGGACGAGGGTGTTCCTCCACAGAGTATCACTGAGCATAGGAACAGCAAGTAAGTTAAGAAAAGGAAGAACAGAATAAAGCATCACTAGCAGGAATATGAAAGTGGAAAGAAGCAACGTGGACTTGAACGATAGATGCCCCGAAAGGACGTCCATCAAATCATTCGGGTTTGGTATTGGATGCATGGCAGAAAAGTATTGGCGGGAATTTCACTCAAACACCCAGTATTTTGTTTTAGGTTTTAGCTACTCTCAATACTTGAGGTTCCAGCAACAGTATTTACAAATTTGGGTCTCAAGCAAAATGGAGTTCAATACTAGGGCCTTTGGTAGCATGTGGACTCGATACTAGAGCCCTTGGTAGCACGGGGCTTAACACTAAAGCCTGTGGTAGAACTAGCTTCAATACTCATAGACTTTGTCTTTGTAGGAAATACGTTTACTATTTTTGAAGAAACGCATTCACTAATACCAGTTCTAGTACATTCAGCGGCTGGTGGAATTGAGTTGGCTACAGGATTTTCACTACCACTACCTTCAATTTCTCAGCTAGTATTGGTATCCACCTCCATGCCGCAGACGTCATAACTATTATCCTTACCGCATACAAATGAGTTAGCATGAGCGTCAGCTGGCGTATCACTGTTCACAGCAACAGACCGTCCGACAAGTTCAGAAGCCAGAGCACAATTTGATATAGCTGTTTTCTTCTTGGTGTCATTGGAAACCGCTTCTTCACAGGTAGACTCGGCTTCAATTGGCACTGAAGGTGTAGGTTGTTTGCTGGGTATGAACTCCACTGCCTCAGTTGGTGCTGACAGCGTTTGTTGTCTTCCAGGAGGAACGAACTCCCCTTTTTGAAGCGAAGTTGACTGTGTTGGTCGGTTTCCACAAAAGAGTGAAAATTCTTCCATCGATTGTTCTTGCATTTCGAGCTCCGCCTTTTCAAAGTCTGCTCTTTCAGCATCGAGTCTCGCCAAGACCTTTTCATCCAAGTCATGTCCGTCAACGCATGTTGGTTCTTCGGAGACGAACCCGTCAGAGCCGTCCGGCAAAGCTCCGTGATCGACAGGAACAGGGACTTCGGTAAAATGCGGTGTTCTTCCCTCATCTCTACTCGATTCGGCGGCACTGGGAGTCAGCACTGGTGGCTGCTTCCTAGTAGTAGGAGTCAAGGGAGACTCTGACACTCCTTTTCGAACCTGCAAAGCATGATCAGGACTCGGGTGTGGTTGTTCTTCAGTAGCGGACCCTTCCAGCCGACGCAACTCGGGAAGCTTACTTGTATCGGTGGATTCAGCAATAGAGTTTGGCTGGTTCCCAGAAGTAGACCCTTCAGAGAGTTGTTTCACCACTAGCTGTCCTGGTGAGGTAGATCCAGCACTCAGCTTCGGCTGTACGTCAACGGTCTTCTCTCTCGTTGAGCCCAGCACAGGCTGCGGCACTCTGAATATTGCATTGTCATTGACTGTCAACGCTGACTCGTCATTGGTTGATGATGCTGACACATCATTAGTTGATAATGCTGATTCATCATTGGTTGATAATACCGACTCATCATTGGCTGTCAATGCTGACTCATCATTGGCTGTCAATACTGACTCATCATTGGCTGTCAATACTGACTCGTCATTGGCCGTCAATGCTGACTCATTGGCTGTCGATTCTGACTCATCATTGGCTGTCAATGCAGACTCGTCATAGGTCATCAATGGCCCGAAGTACATCCTCGTGCACATACGCACAGCCTCAACCAGCTCTTGCAGGCCCTGAAAATAAAAATAATAAAACAAATTAACCTAACACCAGGGACACAGAGTCGGATGGACTGCGTCTGACTAAAACCGCCTTACAGCTACTGTAGACCTTCAACTTAATTGACAATTTATTATTATTTGTAGAAATCACATCATTTATGGGAACGTTGTTCATTATTTGTAAGAACAGTATCATTCATAGGTCCAGCATTATTCTGTATTTGTAGGACCAGCGTTATTTGAAGCGTGTTCTTTGAGGGACACTAAATACTTTCTCTGCGACGTGAGCCATATGTGGTACACGCTCAAATTATTATATTCAGAAGTTTAAGTCTCCGTTTCCACAACAAAGGCGAAATCACAGAGGAAGAAAGAAGTGGCATATACCTAGTAGCTATGACGAGACACTCGAAACCCATGCACGAGGATGTTCCCACACAGGATCAACGCGCATGGGAACCGCAAGTCGGAAAAGGAAAGGAAGAACAGATTGAAGATCAGTAGGAGTAAGAGATGGGGACGAAGCGAAGTGGACACAAAAGACAGGCATCCCGGAGGCCTAACTAATGGCTAAGCTAACTTACAGAGTCTCCTGGGGCACTGCTCCCCGTAACATAAATTGGATGAGCCTAAATATACCTAATCCTACGGCTCATCCTATACTCCCTCAGGGGGATTACATGCTCAAAAAATAAAGCGATTTTTGTAAAAACATATTTATCCCACAGCATGTAGCTATACATCTTTCTATTCTCTTAATGAAATACAGAGAAAGATGATAGTAGCATGTTTTGATGTCATAATTTCCTATTAGATTAGACAGGCGGCAGTAGACGAACCAACAAGCCCATTCCCAAAGAGACACCGGAACATACGCCCCGGCCCGTTATGAGCTATTGAATGTCCAAGTCATAAATATCAAGTAACTATGATATTGACGGTCCTACAGGACAATAGTACACAGATACACGATACAGGACAATGGTACACAGATACACGATACAGGACAATGGTACACAGATACACGATTAAATGGTGTCCATCACATGTATCGGAGCCGCACTCAAAGGGCTGGAACATGTTTCTCTCAGGGGTAAAGGATAGGCCATAGGAACAGTTACATTAGTTAGTTTCGCTCATCCTATGTTATGAGGAGTAGCGCGTCTGTTCGTTCCTTTAGCTTTAGCTTGGCCTATAAGTCGTCCATGCTTCGTGCCCACGTTGTTTTTCTGCTCCAATACTCTTATTGATATTATTTTCTTCTGTTTTTTTTATTCTTCCTGACTTGCTGCTCCCATGTGCGTTCACCCTCGTGCGTGGGTTCCACGTTACTACCGACATACTGTACACCCTTTCTTTCTTCATTAGGATCACCTTTGTTGTGAAAGCAGAGGCTTAAACCAGTCAATATAATAACTAGTAGTATTCTCCTCATTTGAGCCGCAACCCACAGAGTACACTGTGATCCAAAGAGAGTAAGAAAGAAAGGACATGAAGAATGTCAAGAGAAACGTGAAACCCATGCACGCGTCAACGCGCATAAGAACAGCAGGTGGGGAAAGAAGAGGTAAAACAGAATCATTTCGCATAATTGAAGTACTTTCAGACTATTCGACTGCCGTTAAGCCTCTAGGCTGTAAAGTTGAGTTTCGAATTATTTGATATAGGCACTTGGCTAACAAGATGCGGTTAGTGTTCGGTTCGATGATTATTTTCAGAACTTCAAGTGTCCGTTGCTACGTAGCTCATAGAGGCCGGGGTGTTAGTCCCGATGTCTCTTTGGGAATGGGCCTCTTGGTTCGTCTACTGCCGCTTATCTAATCTAAACAAAGGCAATCTGACAGAGGAAGAGTGAAGGGATATATAGTATGACGAGAGACACGTAGAGTCCATGCGCAAGGGTGTTCCCACGCAAGTTCAACGCGCATGAGAACAGCAAGTCGGGAAAGAAGAGGAAGAACAGAAAAAAATCAGTAGAAGCATGAGAATGGAAGGCAGCAATGTGGACACAAAGGAAAGACATCTGCAAGGGGAAGATAATGCCGCTCCCCATACCATAGGACGGGCGATTCTAACTAAGCTATGTGGGTGCGAAGTAAAGACTTTCTCAAGGCCCATGACAGAAGTAACCCATTGGGGCTCCACTACATAGGACGGGATACGTATGTAACCCAATGGAAATTAGGGTATCACATCCAAAAATCATTTTTCATAGGAAATTCAAAATATCAAACGAATAAACGATACGTACGTCAGAAGACACTGCTGGCTGCTTCCTTTCGTGAACATCTGAAAAAAAAAAAACATAAAACCATAACAAAATTATATATTTATATATTATATAAAATTATATATTTATATATTATATATTTATCATAGCTAGGCAGAGCCTGTGGAACTTCCCCAAAAAAGAACCTTCCTGCTTCAGCATGCCCAGCTGAATATGATGACTGGGCAAGACGCCTTTTAATTAGCTATCCAGAAAAGGCCTTCCTTTTTAAGTACACGCAACGCAATATCATGGCTACTAAGCTTGGAAATACACTTGAAGTCCGACAACAACTCATCGACCTGCCAACATCAACTAAGTAAAAGTTGAAAACTCGTACCTGTTGCTGCTGTTGTGTTGCTTTCCGCAACAGTAGGCTAACTGAGTATTGTTATTATTATTATTATAGTGCGTTGGGTTACTAACGCCGCAGCTAAGTAAAAGTTGAAAACTCGTACCTGTTGCTGCTGTTGTGTTGCTTTTTTGCAAAAAATAGTGAAGCCTAATACAGACGGAGAAACAAAACACACGATTTCAAAATTAGTAGTGATATCATTTTCATTAGGTACTGTTACCATCATCGTTCCTG
Source organism: Parhyale hawaiensis (assembly GCA_001587735.2). Lineage (NCBI taxonomy): Eukaryota > Metazoa > Arthropoda > Malacostraca > Amphipoda > Hyalidae > Parhyale > Parhyale hawaiensis. The sequence continues at coordinate 2,975,470 of LQNS02278186.1, read as the reverse complement.
CTATTACCCCCACTGTTATTTCCACGATAGTTATATAAAGATGATTATTACTATCATCGTTTATGCTATTACTCTCACTATTTTTTCTAAGGTATACCGTACCAAACAACATAGTTATTAACATCATCTTTTACATTAGCTACATGTTACTTTCACTATTATTTCCAAGATACACCACTATGAGTAATATTATAGTTTATGCAATAAATTTATTACTATCACATAATTTTGATCATGATACCATTTTTATCACCATTATCAGTTTTCTTAATATAGCCATCACTAAGATCATTATTGCAACAGTTATAATTATCACATCGATTACAAATAATTGGCTTCTAATCTAAAGGCACACATTAGGTACACAGGGAAAAGGAAAAAAGTACCAAGAGATTATCAGTAAGAGTAGGAAACACAAAGCGCTACGCTTTGGGAATGAATAAGAAGACCACGCACCAGCTTGGCAGTGAGAGGTTCGAAGAGCAGGACTAGCACCTCCGTCGCCACTTCCCCAGTCTTTGCTGTAGAGGTCTCCAGTTTCAGTACATCTTTCCTCAGCGATTTCATGTTCCGCTGCTAAGCTCGTATCAACATCACCGTTCTCGCCGCTGATACGATTATCGACAAGGCTAAATCCATTCACTTCATTTTCTTTTTTAATAGAGCTAGCTTTTGCTGTTACACAGTCACTAAATGCATTATTTACTCCTGCCGTTGAATATTCCAGTCTTGAACAGTCACTTGGGGCATCATTTTCCTCTGGGGCTTTGCTTGCTTTTCTTACTTGGTCACTGGATACATTGTTCTCTTCCGGGACTTCGTTCGGCATTCTTAAACGGACGCTAGATACATTGTTCTCTTCCGGGACTTCGTTCGGCATTCTTAAATGGTCGCTAGATACATTGTTCTCTTCCGGGACTTCGTTCGGCATTCTTAAACGGACGCTAGATACATTTTTCTCTTCCGGGACTTCGTTCAGTATTCTTAAATGATCACCGGATGCATTGTTTTCTTCAGATGCTTCGTTTGGTATTCTTAAATGGTCAATCGATAAATTATTTTCTTTAGGGGCTTCATTTTCTAATTTGGAAAGGTCACTAGATGCATTGTTTTCTGCTAAATTTGGACTTTGTGTTCTAAGGCAGTCATTGGATGCACAGTTTTCTTTTGAAGTTTCGTTTTCTCTTCTTTTATCATCACCTGACATAAGGTTTTCCTTCAGTGGTGTAGCGTTTTTCGGACTTAAGCATTCACTAGATGTACAGCTTTCTTTTAAGACTTTGTTCCCTGTTCTTAAACAGTCACTAGATGCATCACATTTGAGGACTTCGTTTCCAGTCATCAGCGAGTCACTAGGGGCACTACTTTCTATCCGCACACACTCATCCGTGAGAGAATTGAACTTTAAGACCGCGGATTTCAAAGCTTGACTAGCCCCGAACACATCACTTAAAGCACGCATCTTCACAGCTTCGGTAAGTTCTAAGAGAGGCAGACCGTGGGCTTGACAGGCCTCGCTTAGCGATAACGAGCCGTCAGTTACACGATCGACTACTTCTGATAACGGACACGAGTTCGGTCTCTTTTTCTCGCACGATCCAAACGGCCGACCTAAGAGGGACGTCGCGTCGTCGACAGATATCGTCCCTG
>LQNS02278186.1:2870081-2880261 GCA_001587735.2 Parhyale hawaiensis | reverse complement strand
CAGTAGAATGCAGTAGCGCTCCATAAGTGAGTATCACTTTTAGATGGGTGCATTCTCGTTTTTATGTATACATATTTTATTCTGTCTTTCTGTACTGTATTGTGAGAAAAAATAAAGGTGTTAAGGAACCGTGAGGAATATCCCAAACAGATGAGTAAGTTTTGGTAGTAGGTAATACATCAATCTGTTTGACTGTCTGCTTGCTATCATCTTTAAGCAATGTTTTGGCTTGTGTAGGTGTGCTCTCTGGGAGTGCAGTTATAGTTTGTACCAAGTACGTATGAAGCTATAGCAAATGGCGACGCTGGTAGCTACAGTGGATATTTAGCATTATTTTGGTAGTAAATTTTCAATTTTTCAAACAAGTTTGTGTTTAGATAGTATTTTTCTTGATACATTCGATCTACAGGTATGCATGTGGGTAATTAATATGTTATGGTGCTGTTAACAAGCCCCAACCCATTGTAAATTTTTATTACCTGCAGCTATTTGGTATTTCTTTGCACCATTTCATCAGTTTTTTACCCAGATATACTGGTATATGTATGTATTCATGTATTATATAAGATACATAGGTAGCTACCAAATTCTCACTGTAGTCTTATAGCTAATCTGCTAAATCACAAATTTTAACCCAGAGTTGACCGTTTTATCATTATTAGTATATACAGTAACTATTAGTATTATTTCTAGCAACAGTGGGTACAAGTAAGTCATAGGTACTACCTATGGTATCATGATGGTAGGTATAATTATCATCATTTGTACATAACAGTTGTTGCTCTGGCCCTACCACATTTTAAGTATGCTTGCCAGATTGCACTAAGGTCTTCTTGAATAAATACCAGTAGGAAAGGACGTGAGTATACAATTGCAATAGGTATGGTACCCATAATAAACAAGTACTAAACTGCGATATGTGCTATTTAAAGACAGCCTGTTTTCAAGCCTCATGCAAAAATTTATTTGTACTATGTAGCTACCTATATAGATACCTAGCCTAATATTAGCCACAAATTCATTTTTTCATTGGTGAAGATCATACAATATAGCTACTGTTGAATAGGTACGGTATGAGACTGCTGGAGAGGTTTAGCAGTAACAACTAGAAAGTTTTATTGAGTTTTTGAATCTTCTATTGAATAGTTACGAGACAACTAAGGAAGTTCATTATTTTACTATCCATTTTTCAACATTTCAGAGACAACTGGAGAGGTTTATTGGATTCATGGTGCGATGCAGCATGGGAGAGGATTTTCACAAGCCCTGGAACAAGTTACCGCGCCCTCCATGGTGGCCAAACAGACTGCCTTTCAAAGTCATGACCGGTGCAACACCCACACCCTCACACCGGTCTATGATGGTCAGTATTGCTGGACTACTATTGGCCTATGCTAGTTTCGAGGCTGTGTCAAGTCCTCCTTCCCAATGGTTTATTCTACTATTGCCGAGATCACAATTTCCATTGGTGTATGCTAGTCATATGGCGACCCTTATGAGGGATAGCATGGTTCAGGGGCCATAAGGTTTGGTTTGTTAGCTTCATCCAGCCCATGTTATGGGGAGCATTGACTGCAGGGGCCTTCAGGATGTCTGTTTTTTTGTGCCCACTTTACTTCCTTTTCTTAAAGTGATGTTACTCTCCTATGTTCTTCCTTTATCCTTTTTTTCCCAATTTGCTGTTCCCATATGCATTGATCCTAGAAACACCTTCATGTATAGGTTCTACGTTTGTATATCAACACACTATTGGTCCCTTGCTTGAGTTGTTTCTCCCTTTTTTTAGATGACTGTTGTAATGGAGATGGCGGCTAAAACTACATTCAATGTAATAGAAGTCATATAGCCGTGCCCAATTTTTTCATTGATTCATGTTAGCCATTTAGCCCCGCCCACTCTTGCTATTGATTCACATCAGTCTGATAGCCATTGTAGGTATTTGTTCATGTTAGTCAGAGAGTCACCCCCACTCTTTCCATTGATTCATGTTTGCCATTTAGCCACGCTCGCTTTTGCTAGTGATTCCCATTAGTCTGATAGCCATACCCATTTTTTCTATTGATTGATGTTAGACAAGAACATTCTTTCTATTAATGCAGGTTAGCCACGCCCACTTTTCCTATTGATTCAGGTTAGCCACGCCCACTTTCTATTGATTCATGTTGGATAGCCACGCCCATTCTTTTTATTTTTTGGATAGCTATGCCCATTCTTTCTAATTGTTACATAGCCACGCCCACTCTTTTTATTTGTTACATAGCCACGCCCATTTTTTTTATTTGTTACATGGCCACACCCATTCTTTCTATATGTTGATAGCCACGCCCATTCTTTCTATTTGTTTGATAGCCACGCCCATTCTTTTGATTTGTTGGATAGCCACGCCCACTCTTTCTTTTTCTTAGATAGCCATGCCCACTCTATCCATTGATTTAGGATACATAGGCCATGCTCACGTTTCCCAGTGGTTGATATTAGTGGCATAGCAACACCAGCTTGTTTCCATTGGTTCATGTTTAATTGTTTGTCATAGGCTATAGCCATGCCCACTCTCCATTCGTTGCCATATAGCCATGCCCTCTCTTTCCATTGGTTGATGTTAGTTTCAAAGCCACTCCCGATTTACCATAGCTTCATGTTAGTTTTATAGCCACTCACGATTTTTCCATTGGTTCATGTTAGTCGTGAAGCCACATAGACTTCTCCCATTGGTCCATTTTGGTCACAGAGTGCCACACTTCTGTTGTTTCATTGTACCTAGTCATAAAGCCACCCTCAGTTCTGTCAGTGCTCCATGATATCTACAGAAATAATCACTGATATTTTCTGGCTTAGCTATACAGTCTTGAAGCCACACCCATTCATACCATCAATCAAAATTAGCCATAAAGCCATCAGCTATTGCATTGGTTCTTGTCACTGATAATACCACACAAAATCTTCTCTTGGTCCATAGATTTAATGCCTACGCTTCTCTCACCATTGGTCTGTATTACTAAGAAAGCTACACCCTCTCCTCTAATAATAGTTACTGAGTCTCATCAACTTTGACTTCCTTGTCATAATTCTATACCCATTCTAATTTGTTTATATTGTCATAATGCCCCGCCCATTCTTCTCATTTGTTTACTTAATGCTGGGGCAACACTATGCAGTCATACACTTCACTTGCACACTATCAGCATGCACATTGTTTCAACACACAGTGAGAGTTGATTGCAAACATACCCATAAAAAGTGCCTACTCAAATTAAACTCCAGAAGCATATGTAGTGTGGCCCCGGCATGATGTAGTGTGGCCCCGGCATGAGGATGTTGCTCTATCCCAGTCAGCCTGTAGCTACTAGCTGCATTGATCCTTCTCTTGAGGATAGCACACATTTCCTAGCCAGCTCCACTGATCTTTCTCATGACAACAACCATAAGAACACATTTCCTAACCAGCTCCACTGATCTTTCTCTTGACAACAACCATAAGAACACATTTCCTAATCAGCTACAGTGATCCTTCTCTTGACAACAGCCATAAAAACACATTTCCTAACCAGCTACAGTGATCTTTCTCTTGACAACAACCATAAGAACACATTTCCTAACCAGCCCCACTGATCCTTCTCTTGACAACAGCCATAAAAACACATTTCCTAACCAGCTACAGTGATCTTTCTCGTAACTACAGCCTTAAGAACACATTTCCTAATCAGCTACAGTGATCCTTCTCTTGACAACAGCCATAAAAACAATTTCCTAATCAGCTACAGTGATCCTTCTCTTGTGAACAACCATAAGAACACATTTCCTAACCAGCTCTACTGATCCTTCTCTTGACAATAGCCATAAAAACACATTTCCTAACCAGCTGCACTGACTCTTCCTTTCGCATCAGCAACGACTGGTGGAGCGCTGCTACCAGTATCACGGATGTGAGTTCCTCCTGCAGTTCTGCCGCTCTTTGGTGCAGCACCGCCCCCCTAGTGGCTACAAGTTCACAGACAACAGGTGCGTCGCACTTCTTACATCTTTCTTGTCGACGGGCTCATCTGTAAATTATGTCAAGGTCTTATATATTGTTCAATGCCTACAACGCTTATAAGAGTCAGTCACAAGTTGTGAGTAGCTTAGGCATAGCTACTTGAAAAGAGGTTCATTGCAACGCTCCTATGTAGCTTCTGACAAGAAAGATACAGCGTCTACACAGTTAATTGGTACTGCACTTGCTTCTCATCAAGTGCTTTTAAACACATCACTTCCGGCTACGCATTACAATTGGGAAAGTCAGTATACTGGCTGACTTCCGTTGACTTTTGAAGAGTCAAAAGTCTCACACTCAGCCAAAAGACTATGTTGATGACACCAGGAAATATATGAGCTTATGGTTACTACTATAATTTGAGTGACTACTGTAAGAATAAGACGTTCTGTCGGATCAAATGAATGAACAAATGCTTGTGCCTCTAAACTTCTAAGCGATTTGTTTTGGTAGATAGCTATCATCCTATCATGGCTTTTGTTATCTCGCATGACCTTTACGCTGTCGTTACAAGCATCCATTTAACATAAGCAAGAAACTAGAAAGCAATGCGGTTTTATGTAGAAATGTTGAACTAGAATGTATATACAAGGTTGTATGTGCTAAAAACCTGTATAACAGGTTTGCCCGTCTTATGTTACGGTAGCAGCGGCCCCAGAGGGACCCTGTAGGTTATGATATCATAGCCATCACCTATATATGCCTTTGGGAGGTCTGTTTTTCGCGACCTCTTTGTTTCCTTCCGATTTCATACTCCTACAGATCATACTTTCCTTTGTTTTCTCTCTTCTAACTCGACTTGTTCCCATGCTCGTTGGTCCTGTGTGGGGAGACCCTCGTCCATGGGTTCCACGTGTCGTCACACTATATATCTCTTCTTTTTTCCTCTTTGATATTGCCTTTGTTTTGGAAATGGAGACTTGAACTTTTGAATATTATCTGCTCCCACCTATTGCAAAGTGCCAGGGACATAATTTTGTGGTTCGCATTTAACCCCATCTCTTCTTCATACAGCGTGACAGAAAAAAATATATTACTATGTTCATAAATAGCTACACATTGTTGATTACCGACCTGTTACATAATATTAAAAAATTTCACCCCTCACGCAGAGATGGCACCACCTCCATGCACCACACAGACACAGGCAAACTGCTTGTCACATTCAGGAATGAGAATAGGGTAAGTACCTGGTATATATGCTCTCGAAGGCTGCTGCACAGGGTGCTGCTTTTGCGTGCGGTCTGTTGGTAGGGTTAGTTTTTAAGTTGGATAAAGTCAAGCGTGATTAATTTTGGCTACATTCATAAGAGTCCATTCTCGACGTGGCTGCTAAGTCGCCCCTCTTTAGGCGTAACGGGTGCAAAACCCTAAGCACAATCGGGTAGTTAGATCTTTGTGGATTCAAAACACAGTTTAGGTGGAGGTAGGCCTGGTTGCCCAATTCACCTTTTTTTCAACTTACGTCGGGTCGAAATTGAGCTCAGGGTTACTTGGGTTCAGGGATACCTTATATTAAATTTGGGTTTGTTAAGAGGACCGTAGGCGGGATGACCCTTAAAGGATATCAAAATTCGATTTTCATCGCTCATCGGTAGCTATACATCAGACATACTCGGAGGAAAAATTTTAGGCAGCTAGTGTAACCCTAAAGGGGCTGAATAGGGGGGGGGGGTGGTTTTTTGTAACACTTGATTTTTTACTACAAAAACTTTTTCATTATTCGGCCGATCTTCATGAAACTCGGCAGAAACATGTAAAATTGGAAAATAATGTGGGTTGCACTCGTGTATTTTTTTCGATTTTCGCCATAGAAAACGAGTTTCCCGCCAAAACCCGTTTCCTTTGAATGACTCGTTTTGTATTGCGAAAATGAGAAAACTATGGGAGTCAAAGGCTCTCTTTTTTTTATTTTACATATGTGTATCAAGTCTCATTCAAATCGGTACATAGCCTAAATGAAAATTTCCCCAGCTGTATACCTATTTGAATTTGATAGACTAAGGAATTCACGCCAAATTTTTCAAATTTGATTTTCTCTTTTTTTTTGTTCCGATTTCACTGAAACTTGGTACACTTATGTAAAATAAAAAAAAAGAGCTTTTGACTCTGATACTTTTTCCCATTTTTGCTATTGAAAACGAGTGATTCAGAGAAAACCGGTTTTGGGGGGAAATCCGTTTTCTTTGAATAACTCGTTTTCTTTGGCAAAAATTGGAAAAAGTACACGAGTGCAGCCCGCATTCTTTTTTGGTTTTACATACCTGTGCCAAGTTTCATCCAAATCGGTACATAAATGAAAAAGTTTCAATCACCGTTGCGTTCTTGAATTTCTCCATAAAAAGTTTTCAGCGGAAGGATTCAAATTTGAGGTTTTATTTATGGGCCGATTTGTATGAAATTCTCTCAATTTGTACACATATATCGTGTGCCTGGACAAAAAGCAAAAGAATGTCAATACAACTGAAAGTCTGATTGCTATCTGACGTACAATGTATATTTTAATAGCTTTTGCATTTCGGTTAATATCTCACATCTAAGTTATTGATCTTCAATTGAACGCCACTCGGTGAATAATGCACCAAATGTCATGCTTTTTTTTAAATCAAAGGAAAATAAATTTGGAAGGTAAATTTTCGTTTTTTCAAAAATTTTGTTGAAAAAATCTGGAAAGTGATTTTGAAAAGAGTGACAAGAAATATATATATGTATGTTTAATTTGAAAACTAAAACGAAATCCAAAAATCTAAAAACTTACGATTGTTGGCAATCATCAATAGTATATATCTGTACCAAATTTCATTCAAATTGAGTGAAAAATGAAGGCTTGGCATAAAAAATTAATAGACTATTGAAAAAAAGTTGATATTTTTTCCCCTTTGATGATTTCAAAATTTTTTTTTTACATCATATACAATAAGTTTGAATAAACTGACAATACAAATAAATTAGCAGCTCCTTTAAATGTGTGCCATGATACTAACCAGCGCTTGAGACACTGAGGACACAAGCAACAGATTTGAACATAAGTCGTGAGTGATTTGCTAAACTTCAAAACATATGCACCAGCTACTTCTCCGAAGTCCAATCATTCTTTTACAAGAGAATTCGGCTAACTTTAACAGCTTTCTTATGGCTATGCCACACGCCAGTCAGAAGAACGAGTATCGTCATCTTTTCGTCCGAACGTTGTGTTGAACTCCTGTCAACACAGCTTTGAGATTGCCAATAAATGGTGTGAACATGTTTACCTCAGTTCAGTTTACTCCGCAAGTGCAGTTAGTCAACTTTTGGACATAGGCTATCATTATACTTGGAAAGATCCAAACTCAAAATTCTTGGCAAGTGTGTGATATTTAAATGGGCACTTCAACACATTCGGACGAAAAAATCAGATACTCGTTCTTTTGACTAGCGTGTGGCTTCGGCCTCAGGACAACTGTTGCATTTGTTGCAGTGGCAGATAGTTGCCTGTCACAGTCCTAATGTTGAACCTCTTACGTCTTTCACAGGAATACGACAGAGTGTCTGCTTCAGGCTCCCCGTCATCTAAGCAATCGTCTGGTGGTGGCGGAGGCAACAGGTGAGAGGACTTCTTGATTGTATTAACCCTAGAACGCGAGCGTGGGGCATAATACACCCACGATCTATATATTATTCTTGTGGAGTAGGTAACTCAAGAAATTACGGATGGATCTTCATGAAATCTACAGGAACTGTTACTATGCGCATTTCACGAGGAACAGATAGTTTTGTTCCGGTGATTAACCGTCATTCCGCTTGTCTTTCTGTCTTTCCTTCTCTTAGCATTGTGTTTCTTTAGGGGGGCTGCGCTTTCAGTGTAACTGTCGTTAGTCTTATTGATTAATCGTATTGCTTCCACTATCCCCCCCCAAGGGGGCATGGGATAAGCCATTGGGTTACGTTCGCCCTTTCTATATTATGGGGACCAGTGCCCAAGAGAAACTTTCATTAATCTTGCTTCGGTCTTCGGGGCATCTTCGCTCTATGCCCACTATGCTTCCTTTCATTCTCATATATACTCCAGCTGATGCCTGTTGCAGCGACAAGATTTTTGTCCAGTGTTTTCCTTCCTTTGTTTCTTCTTGCAGTTGCAAGGCAACTATCAAACTAACCAAAAGTATGCCGACTTGATGATATTTTTGTTACTGTTTTAGGCCCCAATTGCTGCCCCGACGAGTAAGATAGATATATATATATATATATATGGTCCTGTCAAGTGATATTTTTCTCTTTACAGCCGGCCGCAGCTGCTGCCCCGACGGGGGTCCTCGTCAGCAATGGTGCGGCAGGATGTGCTGGACGTGTACCTCTGTGACCGCTGTGATAGAGAGTTCACCTCCCTCACTGAAGTCCAGGTCGGTCCTCACACTTTTCTTCAGCCCACTAGGTCTTTTGTTCTCAAGCGTCCTGAAATGATAATAATTTCTCGGTGAGAGAACGAACATAGGTCATTATATTGATAGTGGTTTGATTTACAATGAATAAGAAGTCACGTGTACAGTTTTAGTATATATACGACTCCGATCTTTGCTCCAACGGGTGTGAGGACGTTGACGTGAGGCAGACAATAACCTTGGGCTTTGCAAGCCATGCATGACTGTAATTGCGATGGGTGAATATTCACATCCGCACCTTTTTTGACATCTGCATCCGCGAATGCTGAAATGGTAACATCCGCAGTCGCATCCGCGGATGTCAGAACTGTAAAATCCGCAGCAAAGGAGGGCGGATGCGCAGGTTTATCACTGTACACTAAGCTCATCCATAGAGCTGAAAACTACAAATTCTCATTTGGACTCAAATGTGTGCAGGTGCTGTCCCTGTCAGCAAAGCACCAGCTAAGTGTTTTCCCCCAAGTGTTGTATAAACTGCTGTCGTGAGAGGGGGTGTGTGTTTGTGGTGGGGCGAATATTCGCTTCCGCAACCGCGGAACATCGGCACCTTTTTTGACATACGCATCTCCATCTGCGGATGTCAAGATGGTAACTTCCGCAATTGAATCCGCGGATGTCCAAAAAATGCTTATCCGCGCCCATCACTAGATTGTAAAGGCTAAGCGGGAACTTAAACCTAGGCCTGTCCCCCTCGGGATATTCTGACAGCCCCTATCACTCTTGATGGTGGGCATCGTTGTAAACCTAGGAGAATACTACTACTACTATGTAGTCAAACCAGCGCAAGTAATCCTTTTGGGGCGGGGCAGAATTGAACGCTGTAGTGCCAAATCTAATCTATTGACTGACTAATGCACTTTGAGTATTCGATTATAATATAATTCTATCGATTGAGACAAGTTATACCACGTGCTTAAGTGAGATTTAGCAAAGCTGCTTTGCGTTCTTAGCCACGCCCATCGGACTCCTTACGCTGGTTTGACTATAGTACCTGGGCTTTATCATCTCTCCCTAATGATCAGGATTTGTGGGGTCTGGTGGACATCAAAGTTCAGCTTATAAGGTCTGGTGGACATCAAAGTTCAGCTCTTACCCAAGGATTCCTTGGACCACGAAATTGTCTCGACTCCAACTAATTATTTTTAAGGAAAAACAGGGGCCCATTTCGGCGCCCAATTCTGACTCCTGGGCAAGTGAGGGTCCGACTCACGCGTGGGACAAGTGAGTGTCCGACACGGGCGTGGGACTAGTGAGTGTCCGACACATGCGTGAGACAAGTGAGTGTCCGACACATGCGTGGGACAAGTGGGTATCCGACACCACCGTTCATTTACTACAGATCGCTATAGTAGCTCTAAGGGAACACCCTTTCGCCTAATCTTAGCCAATCAGCGACCGCCGTGACACCATCTCAGCCAATAAGCGACTGGCGTCAATTTCAGCCAATGAGCGACTGCCACTTCACTATACTGGTGTAAACAAATGAGGCCGCGAGCGGCGGCTCCTTGTACTGCCGTATACCAGGAAGACTTTCCCGCCAATTGTTTATCATTTATTACCTCAAATTGGAACTACCAATACTGGCCATATACTTAATTACATAAGTAAAGGAAAATAATAGACAATAGATTTGATGCATTGTATTGCATCTTGATTTTCAGCGCCATAAAAAGAACTGAGAAAATCATCTGAAGATGTTTACTTAAGTTGAAGCAAATGCTTTGCTCGGAAT
>LQNS02278186.1:2847243-2870053 GCA_001587735.2 Parhyale hawaiensis | reverse complement strand
TTTGTATTTCAACAAGTTATAAAGTAGAATGTTATACACACATGAAAAGCACAATAAACTGCAACTGAACAATTTTACCAACGTTTATGTAATAAATAATTGCAACACACACGACCTCTCGCCCACTCGACGCCATATTGGAAATTACCCAAGTTGCCTCTGTCTTGGCATTACCCAAGATGTCCCGCTGCAAAAGGAGTGGCGCTATTGGCTGATACATTTTTGTGTGACGCCACTATGCTGCAACTGCAGGGGCTGCAGGCTCTATTGCTTGCCAGAACTATCTGTAGTAAAAGAACTGTGGCCGACACTGACTCCAATCCCCAGAATGTACTGTATTTTATTTTTTTCAACTTGGACTCTCTCTCACCTCGCTAGGGATTGACCTGTTGGTCCACTCTTTGTGTAATGGATGGACATAAGTAACTATCTTTGGTAAATGAACTTTGCTATTAATTAGAATTACTCCAGTCACTCTAAACAGCTTTTCGTTCTGGACTCTTGCCAAAAGTTAGTAGATATTTGGCCGAATATTCGGTCTTGGCAAAACAAACCATTCGACACATCCCTTGTCAATATCCTGGTAGAGGCTCTATCCGGAGTATTCCGGTTGACCTTACCTTCAATTGTATAAGCCTTAATTGTTCAGTGATCACGCTGTAATTCCTTGGAAACTTCGAGTGTTGTCTTACCGGGAGCCAATAACGAGGTCCCTTTGATCTTTTCTTCACTGGTTAGTGGTTAGGTCGCTTTTCTTGCCCATGTTGACTAGAGGGTGATGCTGCATAATCTGGCATAACAGCAGAACCCCATGCAATAAGCAAATATTGCCAAAACGTGGAAAATGGTTGTTTTAATTTTCTCTAAATGTTTTTATAGTTGCAACATAGCTACCTGTGCACTAACTTACTTTTAACATTTTAAATGTTTGACATCTTGAAAAATAAGTAAAAAATATGTCTTTGCATAATCAAAGATAATATACTGTAGTAATGGCCCATTCCTTATACTGTATATAATTCAAATGTGCTATGATGACGAGCCACTTGACAGATGCATGGGGTCTACAAGAAGACCTCTTGCGCAAGGGTGCCTTTACCTAGCATTGACTCCATTACAGGCTCACGAGCGGGAGTGCTGCTCAGTCCGGTCCAGCGCCACTGGAGGTGCCCTAGCTCTGGCGCCACCCTTGCCTCCCATCCGTCCTCCCTCTCCTGAGCTAGATCTGCTCGACCAGGACCCTACTGACCAGGTATGAATGGATTTAGATCTGGAGAGTCTCTAGGCTATTTTATTTGAGACCCCTGCTGGACTTACACAACTTGGACCCCGCTAACCAGGTATGAATGGATTTAGATCTGGAGAGTCTCTAGGCTATTTTATTTGAGACTCCTGCTGGACTTACACAACTTGGACCCCGCTAACCAGGTATGAATAGATTTAGATCTGGAGAGTCTCTAGGCTATTTTATTTGAGACCCCTGCTGGACTTACACAACTTGGACCCCGCTAACCAGGTATGAATGGATTTAGATCTGGAGAATCTCTAGACTATTTTATTTGAGACCCCTGCTGGACTTACACAACTTGGACCCCGCTAACCAGGTATGAATGGGTTAGCGGCAAGGCCCAAAGCTATTTTGTTAGTGAGTACCTTTCCTTTCTACATCTGCTGACTGGATCTTCTTATGTAGGACCTTACTATATACACACAGGCTGGATACTACAATGTATGGATGGACGGCCTGTGTGTAGAAAATTTGTTTTATTTCGTGCATGATAAGCCCACCTTAGCTACTAGATAATTTCCTCCTCTATATGAATGGGTTTATTAATGGAAGTTTTTGGTTCTAATTTTTTCTTGCTATCTTTTTTTTTGTTTTCTGGGATGTGTCTTTTTTTTTGTCAACTTTATTTTTACAGCAATGGTAGCGTGGCACCGAAGACCTCTCCCGTCATATTATACTGTGCAACTCGAGTAACGAAAAATGGAAGGGGAAATGACCTCATCACGTAATCCCTGACATTTTAAAGATGACCTGGTCTGACTAGAGCAACGCAGCGGTTTAATGTTTTTTTTTTGTGTGTACTGCTAACTCTCACACTACCTACCTACTCGTACTACAAATTTTTAGGTTTGTTCTTTACAGTCAATAGCTATAGCCTATAACGTATCACCCCAGCCGCTTTTACGAGGCCTGGACGGTCCTCTCTCTCTCCCTTATAAATTCTCCCCTGAAAAAGTAAAAATAACTTTCTATCATATATCATTACTTCTCTCACTGAGCACCGCGCATTCTATCATTGCAAATCCACAGAACTGTCTGCAATGTGCTGGCGTTCCAAGTTTCTATCAACAGCCTCCATGTCCTTTGTGTTTCTCGTGTTTTGAAACTCCGTGGTTGTGTTGAGGAAGGCCTAAACGACGTATTTTTTCACTCACCCACGGTGGCAGCTGCAGCCTTGCGTGCTGAGGTCACACGCCCGAGGAGCTAGGTTCGAAGCCAAGCCATACAGGCGAGCCCTTTGTGGCGCTGGCTGGACTGAGTCAGCAGAATAGGTATGCACAGCTACCGTGGGGGCACTTACCTTCCTCAGAGATTAGGAGGGCGCCGGTCGTTGAACCTACCGCTATTGTGTCGTAATTCTTGATGACCTGTGGTCAGCTGCAGCTGTTCTTACTCGTCTGGCCCAATTGGCCTATATCTGCTGCACAAATCAGTGCGTGTGGATTTCCCAGTTGAGGCTACAGCAAAAGTTGCCTATACCTCTCTATCAATGGTTTGCTTGTTCATTGGTGTATTACTCTGCGTTTCTCCTCCCGCCTTGTCAGGTGGCCCGGCTACACCAACTGGGCCTATCACCGGCCCCCCACACGGGCAGGGCCCCCTACTGCTCCCCCGCCAAGGGCAAGTCTTCGGAGCAGGCCATCAGGAGGTTCATTGGCAAGGTGACGCCCCACTACTCCGTGCGTAAGGTCGCCCGCAGCAGCCTCTTTAGGTTTGAGTCGGTCGACGTCTCGTCGCCTCTCGGAAGGTGAGTTGCTGTGGCAGTTTCCTTGTCCCATCTGAGGTGATCCTCTTTGTTTTTTTTATTAGAAAATGTGTGTGTTTGTTTATGCGTGTGTCTGCATCCTTCTCCAGGGATAAGAAACTCCTAACGGTCAAAGCTTCTAAGCCACACTAATCCATAGTTCATGTCCCGACTTACTTAACGTCTCCAAGCTTCCCGACAGCACTAAAGTGCGCTTGCGCGATCTTCTCTTTGCCTGGCCCTCATTTCTTTTCTTCTTCTTTGTTTCCCCCAGTATTCTCCCTGATTCTGGACTAATGGCGAGAGCTCATAAAGGGCCGGAGCGTAAGTCCCGGCTGCTCTCTGGGAGTAGGCCTGTTGGTCCGTCTTTTCCCAGCTATCTATTGTATCACATCAGGGCCTAGGATGAGCCCATTGAGTTAGGTTCGCTAGGATTGATTTGTCCATCCCATGTTATAGAAGTAGCTGTACCAGGGAACCCAAACGTTATCCCTATCTAGTCCGGCAGGACGTCTTATCTTTTCTGCCCACATTGCTTCCTTAGACTCCCATACCCCTGCTGAAGATGCTTGATTCTGCGCTTCCTTTTCTTTGCCTGCTTGCTGTGCCCTTAATGTGAATACCGTGCGTGGGTTCCACGTTATCAGCATTGTACTGATTCCTTTCTTCTTCTCTTTGAAACACCGTCGTTGTATTTTAAGCGGTTGAACAACATATTTGCTCTCACTTCTTCATGGGAACTTGTAAACACTATTTTTATTGCACCATATGTATCTACAATATTTATTCAATACTGAGCTTCACTTGACACCAGCACCATTAGGATTTTCCCTGTCGTGTCATTTCTGTATCCTTCCGGGGAGGTCTAGCTTCGTATTGAGTAGAGAGGGAGCTTGACTATTGTATGTAGATCTGTTATTATGTCTCCTCATAGAATAGGTTATTAAGATCGGTTTTGTGTTGGGAAATTGAAGGGGGAGTGGCGGTGCTTCCCGCCTGTGTCATCGGCCGCTGGCCAGGTGGGGGAGGGATGTCAAAATCTCTAGCCAAACAGTTGCATCGATGGGGGCAGCCAGCTGTCAGCCAACATCTACGTCCAGGGTGCGCCAGGTCCTGTCCGCCATGCACTCTCTACTCAGCATTAAAAAAGGTTTTCGCGAAACCTCCTCTTCGAAGTACAGTATGGGATTTCGATTACTCCCGCGCAATCTTCGGCTTGTCCGACACTAGGATTCTAGAAAATTGATGCCTCAGAAAAAAACTTTTCGGGATTCAATGTAGGTATATCACATACCTTAGCAACACTTGTGTTTAAAGAAAAAAAAATTGGGATTCATGATACAAGATACCCCAAGTCATAATAGAGCTTGGTAATTATTTTGGGCCTTGGAATCTGCGGAAATACGGAAATCAATAGCCCATCTTTGAGCTTGCGGACCTAGAAGGCGAAAAAAAAAAAACAGATTCAAGAAACACGAATCCTATGTTATTATGGAGCTTGGAGCACTCTGCTGTACCTGTAAAAAAATAGGCTTGGAGGAAGATTGTACCCCAAACTACCCTTGAGATCGAAGCCCAACGTCTCAGTGTACTGCTTGGAACCTGATAAAAAATGGAATAAAAAGTAGGTGGAGCTCAACAAACCCTGCCGTGGTAGGGTTTAGCGTGGCACAGTAGCATGTCAACAAATACAGTATATTATTTAACACTTCACGCAGTAGTGAGTTCACTGTGATGCAGATATGCATTGCAGAAATTACTAGAAAAGGCGCACATGCATACGTATTTACATATATCTAGTTTGCAACAGTCAATAAAGTTATGTAAGAATATAGCATTGAGAATATAAATTGAGGGGGTGACTCAACCACCCTCAAACGCCCGATAGCAACGTCGCATAAAGGGAGAGTCAACCTGACCGTATCCCAACGGGGAAACCCACACACACTAGTCTGCGCTGCAAATATTGGTCTACAGGCCCCAGGAGAGTATACGGCTGCAGTCAACCACAAATTGTCTAGTGCTATGGCGCCAGTGGTGGAAGGCTCTGTGTGACAATCTGCGCCCTCAGACAAACTTCACTGTTGGCAAAGGTAAACCCACAGCAGTATGCAAACCGGATGCTGACTGATAACGCCAAGCGCCGTGAAGAACTTGCCTAGCTGACAGAGACGTGGCGCCAAAGAAGAGTCGGACACAAGGGTTAGACCGTTAGAGGATTACAGGTTTCCTCATTAGAACCTGATACCAAGAACCTTGAAAATCTGTGATCTACTTCACCCACACAGTGCTCTGAGGCCAGTCAACACACAACCCCATCCCATGTGGATAGTTCCCGATCTGATCGTCCAATCAGTTGTCCTATCTTTATCTTACCTTGTCTCAATTTCAGGGCCCCTCTCTCATGAAGCAGTGTGAAACTCTACTGCCGCAATTGTTTCAAGAACTAATCCGTTCTAGGTCACCGATTCTTGTTATGGCGAGACCCACTAGTTACTTAGAAACCCTCCAGCTCCTCTGTGCAGATCCTTAAAGTTTAATAGACATACGCCACAGCTTGATAACATTGCATTAATTTTGCCCACACTGAACCATTTACCTTTCAAGATCGTAATATAAGAATTCAGGGACTCCGCCCATCGGTATCCGAGGTCTTCTGCTGGAAGCCTAACACACAGGTGCAGAAAAACATTAGTCCATGGGACAGTTCTCACCAAACTACTCCCTAGAGTGGTCCTCAGTCCTGATCACGCCTCAGGAAGCAACTCGCCAGAANCCCATCGGTATACGAGGTCTTCTGCTGGAAGCCTAACACACAGGTGCAGAAAAACATTAGTCCATGGGACAGTTCTCACCAAACTACTCCCTAGAGTGGTCCTCAGTCCTGATCACGCCTCAGGAAACAACTCGCCAGAATTGTGATCCTTCCCCTCTATTGCGACTATAGCTATTGAGGCCGAAATTGAAAGCCCATTGCCCCTCTAAATCAAACAACTCCTCGATACACAGTTGATAGGTTAAACCCGGCTCCTACTGAGAGGGGTATACTCACAAGCCATACATAAAAAGGATGTTACAGAACCAGCCTCCCCGGACCTTGCCCTACCACATAATCAGTTATTCCAATTCGTATTAATAGACATGGACACGCACCCCAGCATTTAAAGATATCAGTTTGGTTACCGCCGGGTGCTTGCTTCGTTCCCCGCCCTCAACCATGGGAACTCAGTCGGGCCATTTGGGTAATAATGGTAAAGGTGATATGAAGATGCCGAGCAGCGGGCATGCCAGTCAGAGATTGCGTAGCGAACCGACAAGGTAGATACTGGCCACAGCAGTCGACGCCGCTAGTTGGCTGGGGCTTTCATCCCCCCCCCCCCCACCTAGTTGTTTATGACGTTGGCGTGGGCACCGACTCTCCACCTTTGACGCTGCAACAGAAAACGGGTCTTAGCAATCTGTGAACCCTTATCTACATACCATTTTGGGCGTCCTCTCGCTACTCAGCACGAAGCTAAATCTGTCGGAAGAATAAGAAATGACACAAAAAGCAAAAATGCCAACGGTGATTGTGTCAAGTTTGTTCGGTATTTATAGTTAGCTATAGCACTTTCCGGTGCTACGCTTCTCACAAGCATGTAACATACAACTATCTTCATTATCTATTGTCCATGTCTTCATCCTTTCTCGAATGTAACAAAATGCTGATGCTATCCATTCAATGTGTGGACAGAGTCCTCCGGCAGCAGATGGGCAAGTCATTGTCGGGCGTGGGCGCCTCAGGTTCTGCCTCTTCCCAGCAGCTGGTGCAGCGCTACGAACGACACCTCCCGGCCACCCCGGACGTCCTCTTCCCCCCACTGCGTGACACGTAGGTTTTGCATTGTTTGTATTATGCATCTCCATACACTATGGTCGTAAGTCTTTTATTGCTTGTATGAACCTCCGTACAGTGTGACACAGAGCTGCAGCACCTCCTAAGTTCGCTTGGTGTTAACCATAGCTGCTAATATAGAAAACTTCTCATATCTTTCTATTCTCATATAGAGTTTCTAATCAAAAAGCTTAATGATCATGCCAATTTTCGATTTCGTGAAACGAATGCGACTATTGGATGCTGTTGGAACGTACTATCAATCATAGGGACAATTTACTGCTCAAAGAACATCCCCTTTCTTTCAGCCAGCTGTATTTCATCAGTATTCGTCTTCTTCAATTTACTGCTCAAAGAACATCCCCTTTCTTCCAGCCAGCTGTATTTTTCTGTAGTCATAGATGTATGCAGTTCTAATCACGTAGGAATAGCACTTACTGGGAACCCTGGATCATATATTTTAGTAACTGGTTTGAATTGATCTGATTTACATCTCCCCATATAATCCTAGGTCATGGTATACCGTTATCCTGAGCTTGATCTGCGGCCATCATTCCCTCAGGTACCAAACTTTAGGCCGCTGATTCGCTGTATCACCCCACAAGTTTTTCTGCTGTCCATTCTCTCCACAGTGACCGACCTCGGGCCTGCTTCGCGAACCACGTGGTACCACCACAACAAACTTTAATTTGAAGTCGAGCCCGGTGGGCCTTGATGTTCCACTGCCCCGAACTTAAATTTACGTACTTTCTCCCCACAGAAACCGAGGTCTGGCCCGCTGGGTCACGGTGTACCGCCACCCCAAGCTCCCCTGGTGCCACTCCTACTGCTTCACGAAGTCCCAGAGGTGTGATCGCTGGCTCACCATCGAAACCGGTTTGGACGTGAAGGCGCGAATCTCCTACCAACACTGCAAGCCCTGCAAGATCGTGCTCAAGCGAGTACCCAAACGTGTAATTGACAGGTACACTTGGCTTGGGGATCGTAGAAGATCCACGCTCTACATTGACCTCACCGATGACGATGGCTCCGGTCGTATTCTCTTCCCTGGACGCAGTCTGGTTCCTAGCTTCCCACATCCCGGTAGCAATCACGCACAGTTTCGGCCGCCTGCATCTGGAGTGTCTGGATCTCATGGCTCTGCTCCATTCGGCCAGATTCTGCAGATCGTTACAGGTAACTGCAACTGGGCAATTGCACCCGGGTTTCTCGAGCATGTTATTGCTGGTGGCGCCGTCCCCGACAATGTCATTGCTGTCACCCTGCGGCAGCTCTTCTCGCCCACGGGTCTTCTCGTGCAACTCCTCACCGACGCCATCAAAAAGTACGACCTTCACGCCAAAGCCTTACAGGAATTCGGCACGTCTCAACCCTCCCCTCAGCAGCAGAACGCCCTGCTCATCAAGTACGGCATACTGCAGGAAGTGGCTTATAAACTAGGTGCTTCGCAACTCATGATGAATCTGGTGGTCGACCACAGCAAGGTGCTCAATAACGCCGAGGAGATGGTGAAGCTCACCTCGCTGCCTCCGCACATAACCAGAGTAACCAACCCTGAGGTTGGGTCCGTGCTTGCCAACGCTGCTGCTGGTAAGTCTCTTATGCAGCGGCAGCAGCAGCATCTGGTGCAGAGGCAGAAGCAGATGCAGGCCATTGGGCCTCATCAGCGCCCCTTCCCTAATCAACAGAGTGGCGCATCCCAGAATCTGCTACTGCAGAGCTCGGGCTCCCACTACGTCCGACCGCCAGCTAGGCGGCCGTTCATCAAACCGGGACCCAAGAGCCGCCGAAAACCGGGAACTATTTATCCATATGATGCTAGCCAAAGACCACACCACCAGAACGCTGGTGCTGCTCCTCCCCCCGCTTCTACAGCGGCAGCTGCCACTCTCCCAGAGCCGCCCAACCCCATTTCGGTGGACGCTACCAAGCTCAATGAGTTGAGGCAGCTGGCGCCCCAGAACGTGACGGAGGCAGAGTTGAGTGCGAAACTCCAGCATGTGCTGAAACAAAATTTCCAGACCCAGCAGTTCTCTGCTCAGTCGGGCGTTAGATCATCGGTTGGATTCTCCAAACCTGGAACCAACGCTAGCCAGCCTAGCACCCCTGCCATCCGTGGCGCGCAAGGCAACAACGGGTTGTCTGTTATTGATGTCATTGATTTGTCCAGCGATGATGAGGTTGAGTGCAAGTCTGCAAGCACTTTAGATAACACCCAGTTAGCCGACCCCTTAACGCTAGACAATAATGTCGCTTTCAATCAGGCAGAAAGTATTTACGTTTCGGACGGAGTTGTGCCCGACGTCGAAAATGCAAACCCCGTTCCTGGTGACCCCAGAAATGGCACGCACGGTACAAGTTTATTAAACTCAAAACTGCAAGGTAGATGTAACAATAGTCACAATAATAGCAGTGATACCCAACTAGAATTAGGCAATAGCAACACTAGTAGCAGTAGTAGAAATGTTTTATTAGTGCCTTCTAATAGATTACAAGAACCTTCACAAACACAGTCAATGCCCAATCCACAAGCACCTCCTGCGCTCCAATTGCCTTCCGCTATGACTTCAAAAAACGAGCGTAGCCATTGGTCACAGTCTCCTTCTCGTGTATCTGCAGGAGAAAAGTATGCTCGCAGCTCGGGTTTCAGGCGCCAACCTGGCTGTGAATATATTGTGACCAATGGCGAACTCGTGCCTGCGGGCGTCTCCAGTATTTCTGCTCTCGGTGACTCACCAACCAAAAAGCATACGGAACCTTCCATCCATGAGAGCATTACAAGTAGGCTGAGAAGCTGTGCCGCTAAGTCAAAGCGTAATGAAGATAGGGCCATCCAACCTTCTGGCTCCGTGCCAGAGGTGAAACACTCGCGTTTGTTGGCTGCTAGCGGCGCAGAAGGCATGCCAGACGAGTCCAGCCTTTCGGAGCAGGCTCAAATTCCGGAAAATTATGTCCCTAGCTCTCCTGTAAATCTAGTAACGGCCAAAACTAACCGCACTCTCTGCAGTGAAGTCATTACAGAGGAGGAAGAGCGATACAATTTAGCATCCATTATGCCCAGTAATCCAATGCGAAAGACGGTCGTAGCTCATGTAAAGACTACATTGGTTCCATTTGTTGTGCCCAATTTACTAAATAACAATAACTATCTTGCACACAGCCCCATGATGAGCTCCCCCGTAAGTGATGGCTATGAGTGGGATGATGACAAAATACTTGAAAATAAAAAGGCCAGAAAGCGGTTATTGTCTGGGTACGATTCGGAATACGAGCTAGAAGAGTTGACTCAACCACCTAAGGACAAACCTTGCAAAGCTAGTCGCTTGAACGACGGCAGCCGTAAAAACAAAACCCAGCCTGGTAATGGCGGATACGGCACGAGGCTTAGAAGCAAAGCAAGCTCGGATACTGCAATCAAAGGCCAAAGCAATCATTCGGATTGTTGCCACTTAAGGATGGAGAAAGAGGTACCTAGGGACGCCACCGATTCGAGTTTGACTTCTAAATCAACCATACCCACCCATGTGGTGGTCGATGGGGAAGTATCATTCAATGTCCCTTCGGTAATCGACGAAGATCATATCTATTCTTCCGCATCTGGTTATGAGGTACCTTGCTTAAGCGATGACCAAAATCAGAACGTCGCTGGGGACATAACTGTCCACGATTTCTTCGACCGGGGGCCTTCTTTTGGCATGTATGAAACTTCCGACCCTTCGGACGGCATTACAGTCACATCAAATGATCTCATTGAAGAATGCGCGGTAAGTAAGTCGTTAACGCCTCCCTACTCTGGTGATTCACCAGCCAAGTCTGTACCCGCTCCGTCCCGTGGTACGATATCGTCTCTATTGAATAAAGGGTATGACATGCTGCGTGGATTTTTCTCCAGTGAGTCCAACTCATTCGAGACTCCCCAAACTTCTGTACCGAAAGAAAGAGACACTCGGAGGCCTTCCGTTGCCGATAGTGGCAGGAACCAGGAAGGATCATCTCCGAAATCTCCTACTGGTCGGGTAGAAAAATCGGCCAAGTCCGGTGGGCATTCCAAAAGAACCAAAGCTAAGCTCGCTTTGTATTCTTGTCTTCAAGACGAGTGTAAAGAGCTTGGAGGAATTGACAATATTCTATCTCTGGAGCCCTCTTCTGAACGTAGATTAACTCGCAGAGCTTTGAAGACAGTAGCAGCTGCAGAAACCTCAAAGCAAAACATTTCTGTGTCTTCCAAAACAGCTAATGATAGCGCTGACAAACGAGCTACCAGTGTTGGAAGCAAAGGTACTCTACCCGGTGTTGCTAGAAAAGGTAGTAGTCGTTCCGACGTCCTTGGAAGGGATATTAATAATTGCGGTTATTCACAAAACGAAAATCCACCTAGTTCCCCAAGTTCATCGGAATCGCTTGATTTGGAACGGTCTTTCCTTGCAGATCCGTCGAAGTTGGAAGAACTGACCCACCAACTCAGCAAATCCATTGCTCATAATTTAACCCAGGGCCCTATCAGCGCTGCACTCTCGACTACCCTCGAGCTTAATTGCCCGAGGCTGCTCTGTGTTCCCAACGAGGATGGATCACCGTGCAGCAGCTCTGCCTTGGTAGACAGCAGCGGCTATGCTAGCTTCACCGCAGCAGGATTCGTTGACCAAGATAGTCGCGTTCGATCGAGCCCAAGGAACCATTCAAACACCCCCAGTCCTGATCGACGGTTGTCTAAGTCGCCCAGCATAATGGACTCCATCAGGAAGCGGCCATCGAAGAAGGCCCAAACTGATGCCAAACTTCCCGAGCCCTTACCGTGGGTTCGTCCATCTTGGATTACTGATTCCGCTTGCGGCGATAGCCCCGGTTCAGAGTCTCCCAGGTGCAATTCTCCTTTACTCTCCATGCACCATAGACGGAAAATGTTCTCTGGGCCAGATTTTTCGCTGGCATCTGATCTTGCGAACAGTGCTTCAAGTCAATTCGATGATAAGCAACACACCAGTGACTCCTCAAACGAGAAAGAAATATCAATAAAGCATCCAAAAGCTAGAAAATCTCCCCCTAAATTTGGGACCTTTCAAAAGCCCTTGTTTCCAAATAGAAATTTGCATGAAAATGATTTAGTATCTGACCGTATGAATTTTACTGCTAACTCCACCGTAAAACCCAGTAAAGAAATACGAGAGCGTCGACAAAAGGAACAGAAGAGTGCTATTTCGGAAGAAATGGAACGTCTAAGCTCGTCTGTGGATGGTGGTGAATGGTCTGATGTCTGCCAAAAACTTGAAAGTGGTCGCGCTAAAATGCTGAAGCGGCTTTTGTACGATGAGTGTAAAGAGTTTTCGAAAGATGGCCACCATCCGAGTGACGTCATCCGCCAGGCTTTTGGCGGAGAATCTAATGACAGTTCTACTTCCACTACAGAATTGGATTCTTCATCGTCTGACGATGATAATGATGAAAGTTATGTCCCCCCTAAAAAGATTGTCACTAGTGAGGCATGGCGCTCACCGCAAACCAGACATGGACCACGATCAGAAAATGCTAACGTCTGTGTAGAGGACGAAGTCGAGTCTCTTGTTGGTGACCAGCAAGTTTTACTATTTTCCGCCCCGGCTTTCCAAGTCGCTCCTGGTACATATGCAATTGCTCCTGGTACCTCTGCTAGTGTTTGTCCTACCAAAGACCTGCCGCAGCACAGGGCAAGCCAATCAGCTGGCACAAGAGAAGTTGCGGTGAAACAAGCTCTGACTGGTTCACCGCGTCACAGGCGGGGGTGGAAGGAGCTCATGGATATAATGGGTGACGAATGTAAGCAATTCCGTGAAGCTGGCTGTCATCCGGCAGATATCATTAAACAGTGTATGCCCAAACCACCACCAAGCACATCTAAAGCTCCCGCCACTTCTTTACCCATTTCTGTCCCCCCGAGTCTCAGCGAATTCCGTTTCCAAAACCCATGCCTCACTACCCCTAAAAGACAAGTGGCGTACAAAAGAACGAAGCCTCGGCGTGTACGAGGGTCGGCCGAACTTCGCAATCTGTTCTTGGACGAGTGTAAAGAGTTTCGAAAAGACGGGTTCCATCCTGAAGACATAATTCGTCAGTATTCTACCCGAGATTTATCTAAGAAGCCCACTACGTCTCAATGTTCGTCTGATTCTGGCAATGATGGTTATGAGAGTGACCTATCTAGTTGTAGTGATGAATGCAGAAACGAGTCTACCTCAGTGCTACCTGTCGGCAAAACGAGTTTAATATCAAGTAGTCATGCGACAGGTATAGACAGCACAGATGCAACGATTGTTCCAAACGTTGGTTTGCGCGAGAAAAGTGGATCCAGTGTACATACAAATGATTATAATGCGCCTGATACCTTGTCTACTTCTGATAGTGACAACGAACATTGCTCTCAGCGTAGAGGTCTTGACACTCAAAGGAGTAGTAAGTCAAGCGCTAAAAAACGTGTGCGTAAAGTGAGGTCATCTTACGAGATTAAAGGTCTCATCAGGGACGAATGTAAGGAATTGCGCCAGCTTGGATTCCATCCAATTGACGTTGTTTCTGAAATTGACGATTCTTCTTCCTCTGAATCAGAGAACAGACCCGATGCTGTAGTTACTTCTAGAAACGCAAAGCCTCAATCTGAAAACGCCAATCCACAAGTAGGTAAACGCTTGTCGCGGGAACTTATCAATCTAACCAGAGACGAATGTAAAGAACTGCGTCATATTGGGTTCCACCCTAGCGATATCACCGGTAATTTAACATCTTCCGACAGTGAACCTGAAATTGTGCACATCGTTAGTTCGAAGCCTGTCAGAACTGACGTTTCTCCTGCACAGAAATCGTCTAGTGACACGGACAGCGAACTTCAAATTTTGCGTAGTAATAATTTACCGTCCTGTGCGGCAGCAGATACGAAAAAATGCTCTTCTGGACCAAAAAAGAAACTCTCACGCGAGGTTCTACTGCTTGCGAGCGACGAGTGCAAGGAATTACGCCGGTTGGGTCTCGACCCTACTTCTTTTACTAGCGCTCGAGGTTCTTCATCTGATACTGTAAGTGACTCCGAGTCATCCAACTCTGATATCCCTGAACAAAAGAAAACCCCGAAGCACCAAGACATGTCTCCTAAATCAACTCACAAAATAAACTCCCGTGAGGTGCTTAATCTAGCTATGGATGAATGGAAGGAGATGCGCCAACATGGGTTTCACCCGATAGACGTTATTGCGCAGAATTCATCATCCTCAGAATCGGATAATGATGACACATCCGGAAGATCGTTGAAATCGCAGAAGACTAAAACCAAATCGAAAGTTTCTGAATCCGATAGTGATGCTGACACTCCCCGAATAACATTGAAATCCCATAGTCCCAGGACCAAATCGAAAGTTTCTGAAACCGAAAGTGATACCGAAACTCCAAGAAATTCGTTGAAGACCCAGAGGTCTGGGACTAAACCTGAATCGAAAAAGCTACCTCGTGAGCTTCTTCATTTAGCTCGTGATGAATGCAAAGAGTTACGTAACCTTGGTTTTCATCCGTCTGATGTTACGCGAGTTTCCATTTCCTCATCTGAAACTGAAGCAGATGCCCCATGCCATTCTGGTTTGAAATCTCATAACACCGAAAGAAAAACCACAAAAGAAGAGGGTGGACTCAGTTCCTGTCCTAGAACGAAGAAAGTATCCCTCGAACTGCGGCAGCTTGCTGGCGATGAATGCAAAGAGCTCCGTCAACTAGGTTTTCACCCGAAGGATATGCTAACAGAGATGAAAGAGTCCTCAGAGTCTGAAATCGGTTTCAAGTGTGACCGGAAGCCCCCTAGTTCAAAAAGGAAGCGGAAACGGCCTAAAGATGATTGTATGAAGGGCTACGAAACCGATACTGAGGATATCAGCGATGATGATGTCCGACGAACTAATTCCCCTAAGAAAAGAAAGATTTCCAAGGAGCGTATGGCACTAAAAAGGTCTACACGCGAGCGTGAGTATAGAAATAGGTTCAGGAGAACCGCAAGTGCTGGTCCCATGTCAGGACCTCTGTTACCAAGAGTAACCGAATCCCGCCAGTCTTCGCAACAGCGATTTGCCGGAGATCGGCCCGGGTTCTTGCATTGCCCAGGCTATCGCCGCGATGTTTACCACAGTAGTGGCAACTTCGCTACATCAGTTTCAGGACGGGCAAAAGCGGCCGTAGCTCACGACCCTTATCGGAGTCAAAGGTTCGCTAGGCAAGCGAAGTCTGCTGTTCTCATGAATGATGCTAACTCTGCTCCTGTCACAGCTCGTTTCCTGCAGCGCAGTGCTCTAAAGAGCGAAAAAGCGATGTGCGTGGTCAGTTATTCTTTGCCTGAAATCTCCTAAGTTTGTAATTGTAGCGTGGGTTTTAACTGGTTTTCCAACTTTGGGATATTTCCCACCGATATGAAGCTTCATCTTTTGTTACCTATCCTTGCCGAACTTTGTGTTTTATCCCAGCTTCAACATGCTTTCTTCGGACTACATTGGACTTTCATTACCTATCCTTGCCGCACTTTGTGTTTTATCCCAGCTTCAACTTGCTTTCTTCGGACTACATTGGACTTTCATTACTGGTACGAGCTATACTTTGCTCTATTAGTAACTACCTGATTCTTTCGATTACAACGGTAGTTCTTCATCGATATGGAAAATAAAGATGAGATATTCAATCAGACCGTTGTAGCTAGAATCAAATTGTTTGCTCTTGATTTGAGTCATTTTCTCACCATAACAGCCCTGTTTTCTTTTCCATTACTGACACTGTTTCTAGGTATTATTATCAAGTTTTATTTAGCAAAAATATTTTGTTTCATACTCCGAAAAACATGAACGGCGTTTCCTGTAACAAGTCTGAATGTTTTGGCAATTTCTGGCAGTAGATTTTTTTCCTAGTTAGAAACTTGTCAGCACCGCTGTATGGGATCGTGACTAAGTGTAGTCAGAGTTCTGCGAGTACTCCGCCCCACTGTGCGACCTGAATGGAGACTAGATAGAGTAACATGTCTAGTACCCGTCCACCATGCTAGTAGCCGTCCACTTGATTTTAGAAACTTCCTGTGTGAAAACTAGCTGTGCTAGAAAGCCGTACATAGGTTTAAACTGTAGGCTAAGTAGTACCCTACAGTTTAAGCCTATGTACGGCTCTCTAGTACTGCTAGCTTTTACACAGGAAGTTTTTAAACCCAAGTGAACGGTTACTAGCATGGTGGACGGGTACTAAACATGTTACCCTAGGTACTACCTGTTAGTATATTCGGAACACGAGTGCTGTTCCTAAGCTGAGCTTACGTTAGTGAATAGTTGCTCGATATTGTTATTGTAGACGTTTAATTATGAGCATGCGAACAAATAGACGATTGCGATCGTGTTTTATAATTAGAATGGTTTGAAATTCGGACGTCGAATCTAATCGACCGTTAGACACAAGATATAAAAAATTAAAAGGCAAGTAAAAGAAACTATACTGGAAATAGATACACCCTAAAAAGTAAAAAAAATATTTAGTAGTAGAGAAAATAGAAGTACTTCCCTTCTTCACAGAAAACGAGAAAAATAACAATACGAGCTAGCTAATAGAATATAAATGTGAGATACATGCAAACTTACGGAAAATAAGACAGAAGTAATAAAAGAGGCTACATGACTCAAGGGGAACCCATAGGCTACCTTAGCCCCTCTCACGCATTCAGCATATCGCTGTCGTGGCACTGTTACCACTTTCCTACTCCCTCTAATGTTTTTTTTTTTCGTCCGTGTTGATCCCGTGTGAGACCACCCGGGCGCATGTTTCTCTCGACCTTGCTGTTCCACGAGGAACATCCCAGCAGAACAACACGGCTAAAACTAAGTCAGAAGCTCTGCAAGTTTTCTATCTGTCTAACTTCTGCTCTCCTCTGTTGTCCGATGCAATACTTCCAGGCTGTTGTTATTCAGTGTTTAAGTGGGAAGCTGAAATAATGCGACATTAAAAGAAGTATTTCCTTCGCGAATATCAAACGAAACTCGTGCTCTACTCAATTGCTTGTAGGCAAGGGCGCTATATGAAACTAAGTTCTGCTTGTTGGTTTGATGTTATTTTGACCATTCAAGGGATTTGTACGTCGGAAAAAAGCATGTCGAAAGAATGTGGTTAATTCCATTGTGTAATTTAGATACAATCATGTATCATAGAAAAGTTAAGAAGAACGAAAAAAAAAAATTGTGTCAAAGTCAATATGAAACTTTAGAATAGGATTAGGTAGCTAGCTAAGCAAGAAACTCCAGAGTTGAAAAAGTTAGATATAATTATGGAATATTTTGATTTTGCCGCCTATTTATTGTTGTGATTTCAAGTAGTGTTCCCCTATTTAGCCCATTTCTTTCGCACCGGTCCGCCGATGTTTCCCGTTCGAATTTCAAGCCGTTTTCCGACGTATCTTTTAGTTGTAGCGAATTACACGTGTTGTTTAGGTAGGTAGATATGTAGGTACGTAGTATTGTGATTGTAGATGTAGCTTAGCGTTTTGCTGAGAAAGAAAAGGATTATTGACTTGTAAATAAATTGTAAGAAATGCTGCATCTGTCGCTCTCTAATTAAAGTAACTGAACTTTATGAAAGCTAGCTTGTAGTTGGAAACTATGATTTAATTCAAAGCAACTGAAGCATAAAGAACAACTGCTTGTTAAAGAATAGTAACTTTGTTGCAAATAATTTTAGATTATATAGTTGAAACCCTAAGAATGGCAATAAACTGAAGTTAAAATTTGATTAAAATCCTCAGACTAAACCATGTGTAATGACTGAGGATCATTGAAAAACTACTACGCATATACTACTAAAGGTGGAAGTCTCAATGGCAACTCAAACCTAGAATTCAGATCGGTGTAAATGAGGAGTAGTTAATGAGTGATTTCAATTTAAACTACGTGAAGTTTAACTTAAAATTTAAGTTTTGTTTTGTGAATGAAAAAACAAATAATGACTTAATTAAAATCTGGTGTTTGTTGCAACTCGGCTAAAGGTTAGCTGAAGGAACATAATAATTCCCATCAACTGAAGTTTTGTTAGCAAACAGCCTACTTTGAAAATAGTGTAATTTCCTTTTATATTAACTAGTACTTGCAGTTAAGCTAGTTTTTTCAAAAGCTCAATTATTTTAATATGAGAGAGCGACTAAATTTAGGTTATTAAGTTCACTAGCACTTGAAGTTTCGGAACGTTTGTACATATTATTATCATTATTATAACTGTTATGATTATTGCCACTTCATTATTAGGCCTAGGATACTATGTAAATATAATACTTGGTGTAATAGCGGTAGTAGTATTGCTAGTAGTAAATATTTGCTATTAGTAGCTATAGTAGCAGCGTTACTTCTAAGAATCCTGTACCTGTACATATGAATACTATTATCACTTGTAGTATTTGCTGTTTGGTAGGAATGACGTTATCGTTATTCTTTTATGTTACTAATAATGCTACTACTGCTATTGATACTATTATTAGTATGTATTATTATAGGTAAGTTATAAAGGTAACATGAAATTTGATAATGCAACTTCTCTCTCTCTCAACGGCCGATGAGTTAGATTTGCCCAAACTTTTCTTAAGAAGAGTTGTGTCCCAGTGAATAAACCTGTTGTATTACATTACCTCATGTTTTCGGCAGGCTTTCGTTTTCAAATCTCGGATTTCTATTGCATGCTCTCAATCATGATGTTTATTGCTCTTATTCCTTTTATCCTGTGACTTGTTTAACCCTTGTGTTTTGATCCNAGTGAATAAACCTGTTGGATTACATTACCTCATGTTTTCGGCAGGCTTTCGTTTTCAAATCTCGGATTTCTATTGCATGCTCTCAATCATGATGTTTATTGCTCTTATTCCTTTTATCCTGTGACTTGTTTAACCCATGTGTTTTGATCCAGTGATGAAATACCTTCGTGAATGGGTTCTTTGTTTTATTCGCGTGTACTTCATGCAAATGAATCTTCGACTGACACTCCACCACCTGAGAAAAGGAGGCATAAGTTAGGCCATAGGGTTTTGTTACGTTGATTCATCGTATGTCAGTGTTTCGCATTGGAGGTGCATATGAACCTACGGACCCTCTGTGGTACACGCACGGACCCGCCACTGGTTCATGACGGTTTAAAGCTTCTGTGGCAATATTACATTGATTTTATCCCATAGATGATGAAAATTACAGAATATTTTAAGGCTATAAGAAGCAATATATAAGTTTAAATAGCTTATTATGATATTTTACATCAATTCATTGAAATCAAAATATTAAAATTTTTAACAATGGCATAGTTACCTTGGATGCTTTTCCTCGGTCACAAAACCTGAGCTTTTTCTTTTTCGAAAACGGCGAGAACAGCCCATGTTGACCATCATCCAATGCAAAGAGTCATTTAGGGCGAGTCGAAATAAATTCAAAAGAGTTGAAGGTAAAAACTCGCTGTATGTGCATAATGCGCTGAGCTGGGATGTCACGTGACTGTGACATCAATAATTATATGTTGGCGGATGTTGTTATACCTCTGCCGTTCTGTATTAACTAAAAAGCAATAGCCTGGAAGCCATCGACATCAACAATGCTTATTCAGTATGTAATATACTAAGTTGCTGCTATTTTAATTGAGGGGGTCCGTGTGCTTCAGGACGATTTCACAGGGGGTCCGTAGAAAACTGAACTTAGGGAAACACTGTCATACGGTCGCGCCTCCCAGGAAGGCCTTTGCTTGGCCTTCGAGACGTATGCTTTTCGTGCCCACTTTCCTTTCACTGTTTACCCTAACGTAAAGCTTTCTTCTGTTCTTCCTTTTCTGTCCTGTATTGCTGCTCCCATGCGCGTTGATCTTGTGTCGAAACACCCTAGTATAAGAGTTAGTTCCATGTTTCTCTATCGACGTACTATATGCCTTTCCATTTCGGTAAGCAGTAGAGCTCATGTTGGCCTGTGCGTTGCATTAGATAAAATTATTCCATTTGATGCCCGTGAATTTATGAATCGATTTTAATTGCAGCAGTTGAGAGGGAGCAAAACGTGGGATTTGTCTTCCGTCTGGGATGTTGGGGCCCTTTGGCAGACTCTCGTCCACTGCATTCTGCTATCATAGTGAATTGTTCGGTAGAATAATGCGAGTACATACTTTCTGAGTTTCCTAAATTTAATACTATGATAAGAGAGCTGTCTGTCAAAAGCCTTCCAAAATTACTCAGTTACGAACCAATATTCGATAATTTCATTGAATTTAGTTCCTTTCATTTGAAAACTTGGTCGAATTTATGTAGCCTAGATAGCTACTGGGTAACGATCGGGCAAACCCGGTGACCGCTTATTCATTATCCAAGTGTACCCCCTTAATTCGTTCAAAATTGTGATTCCATCGCTGAATTTGTTCATATGGAACAATTAATGTTTCGTTCATACGTACGTACACCGAATTCTTTCGCAAGCTTTGCAAAAATAAACAATAATGGGCTTATAAATGTAAGATTTGTGGAGTTTAAAACGTAGAATCGCAGTACAGTATATTGTGCTGATTTGCAGTAGGCTACTTGTCGAATGTTTTCATAGGTACGTTCGTTTTCATTGTGAGAGCTTCTGAGAGAAATTTTGCTCGCTTTTGATGGCAGACTCGCTTGCTTTCTTAGTTCTAATCTCGTTTTTTCTCTCTTCTTTTTATCAAAACGTATTCCCAACAAATTAAGGGGATTTCCCTGTACACACATACTGTAGATGCACTTCATGTCATCGGCATGCCGCTGTTCGTAAATATATGCAGGTGATACCGTAGCAATGACTGTACAGATCCAAGGTTAAATGTTATTTCATTTTTGGTAGAGAAATTCTCTGAAGAGAAAACGACCAGGAAAAAGAAACCGGGGGGGGGGAGGATCGCTGATGCACTAATTATTTTTTTTACGTCATTAAATGACGGAGCGAGCATACTACTACTAATGATCGCATGAGTATTGCTAATTATACCTATTACTAACTAATAATCTGCGACTCCGACCCAGCCACAGGAATTGACCCAAGGCCCTCATACGACCGTCATGGCGAAAATGTCCTCCTTTGTTAATATTAAGAATAATTTAATGTACATTGTATATATGTAGGCAGTTACTACTGAGAACATTAGTGTACATTGCACTTGTAAACTATTGGGCTCCCGCCGGTGTGTTCAGAGGCAGCGTACTGTAGTTGTCAGCTGTGTAACATTTCGCTTTATTATAAAATATACTTGATTTTAATACTTGGTGTTTTTATTGACCATACGCGGTGATCCTCCATACATAGGCCGGGTTATAACGTTCCCATGCGCGGTAATCGTTTGTGGGCGGTGCCTGTGAGCCTTACGCAAGGTTCTCATGCACTGTGATCGCTTGTGGGGGGAGCCTGCGGGTCATGGTAAGGTTCCCATGCGCGGTATTCGTTCATGGGCGGAGCTTGTGGGTCGTACAAAGTTCCCAAATGCGGCGATTATTTTTCGGCGGAGCCTGCGGGTCATGGTAAGGTTCCCATGCGCTGTATTCGTTTATGGGCGGAGCCTGTGGGTCTTATAAAGTTCCCAAATGCGGCGATTATTTTTCGGCGGAGCCTGCATTGTCGAAGTTGAAATTGTAGCACTGAAAATATCTGAAGCTTCCATTAGCACTCTCATGCATCTTGGTTCGTAGTTTCTTCCCACAGATGATTTCGTTGCCTCAGCTATTCTTCACACTTTGATGCAATTGTCGACGAAACAGCTTTCAATAACCAAGAAAACTATCGGACAAATATGACATACTAGCGTATCTATGATACCAAATCGAATCGATTATTTTCAGTGTTGCTGAACTGCCTGCAAAAGTTATTTTCATGTCCGAGAAAGAAAATAAGAGTGTCGCTGCTGACTAATTATGAAGCCGTGAAACGTCATCTGCATTAACTTTAAAGTTGGCAATTGTATGAAGAAAAGCATGGTTAATTAGGCAGGATCCATCCAATTTCTTCACTGCCATTTCTGATAGTGCAGGCACACTAGCAGAATTAGGTTCGTCTATCTTATGTTATGGGGAGCAGCGCCCCCAGGGGGATTGTGTAGGTTACTTTAGCCATTAGCTAGGCTTTCGGGACGTCTGTCTTTCGTGCCCAATTTCACCCTTCAACTAATGATAGCCTACTTTATTGTGTCCTTCCTTTTTTCCCGATTTACTGTTCCCATGCGCGGTGATCCTGTGTGGAATCACCTTCATGCATGGGTTCCTCGTATCTATCGACATGCTGTACGTTCCTGCCATCAGGAGTATATTCTGGGGGGGGGGGCGGCCCTATCCCTGCCACAATATAGATGGGCATCACGCTCACAAAGTTCCCGAGTGCCTTATTCGCAGATGCTGCAACTTGCCGCAGTTCCTGCTGACGAGGTTAGTTTTGTTAAGTTAGGTAGGTTCTCTACTTTCCTCTTTCTGTCCCTTGAGGTGGGCTATCGATCGAGATAGCCGACCTGGGACATCTGAAGTCTCTCTCGTGTGGAAGGACACAAAAGGAGCCGACCACTTGAGTGTCTCCTACTATGCTTTGCGCCTTGTTTCCCTGCCCGTAGTAGCGCACGTGGCCACCACGCCTACCCAATATGCGGTTATTTGGATACTGCACAAGTAGTTTCTCTGTTGAAACGCCTGAGTTGCGCCTACGGAGGTTAAACAAAATATCTAATACTAAGAATGACCGTCGTGTGTTTATATATATATATATATATATTTATATGTTTGGTGTCACACTCTTAACGAAATAGATAGGCGGAATTTAGCCCTGGTTGGAGACTCTGGTTGTCCTCTCAAGCTCCATTGAAAGTGATGGGCAGAAAATAGGCCGGGTTGCAGAAGATGGCAAACGTATCTTAAGCAGGGACAGTT
>LQNS02278186.1:2784138-2796355 GCA_001587735.2 Parhyale hawaiensis | reverse complement strand
AAATCGAAAAATTTACATGAATAAATATGTTCTTTAAATTCATTTTTACGTATGCTGTGCAAGTTTCAAAACGATCTGACCATGAATAAAGAAAATAAATTGGCTCACCTAAAGTAAACAATTGCCGCAATGTTACCCGGCTCATGCTAACCGAACTTAAAGTACATATTTAACCTAACTTAACCTCTATTATCTAGTCTTTTAACTTATAATGTAATTTAATGAAATTCATGCAATACCAATAGAAATGTAGAAAAAACTAATGGCTTACAACCACGATATTGTGTAAGTATATATATGGAGTTGAACAGCTGTCTGTACTGATCTAACACTGAACTTAGCACAAGTTTTTCATGAAATAACAGTTTCCGACGGTTGCAACAGCTAATTTGTGTTTTAACATACAGTATTAATGTATACCAGAATATCCGTGAAAGGTTCTTGGCTTTAAGTGGAATGTGCCCTGAGAGACTCGGTAAATTGAATCCCCCGTTCTCATACAGGGGGAAATATCAAAGAGGTGACCTCTAAAACATATGATTCACTGTATGTTATTTTTCTGTCTCTCAGGACCGAGTGGCGCAGGTGGGCGTGGCTGCAATACAGGCCGTTAACGGCAGCGTCTACACCCCCGGACCTCACTTTACCACCATCTGTGAGTAAAAAATATAATTACCGTAGTCATTTACTTTATTAATTATTAGTGCAGATGTCACCAAACACTCAAATAAAGTCCAATGTATATTTCTTGAAGTAAAGATATAGGTGACCCAAGGACTTATGCCTCATAATTAGCAATCCTCTTTTAAGTGTATCAACAATAAAAACGTCACAGGTAACGGCCTGTGAGAAATATATACATACTAAAAATAGTACAGTGTATGGCGCAGCTCTTCTTCGAAACAAATTTCATAAAAAAAAGTTGACCATGCATATTTACTACTAGGTACCTGCGTATCTCTTCAGTCTCTACAAATAACTGCATTATCGGGATTTAAAAAAGGACAACTTAACGTACGTAATAACTGGAGTCACCGCCGCGCACAGGGTTTTTTTCAGATTCTCTCTGGCATTGTTGAGTTGAAAAAAGCTACCGTAGTCGAGAAGACGTGCTTCCGAATTGTTGACTAAGTGGCCGTTAGAAGATGAACGGAATCAGTAGGAAAGCAATTTCAACCAACATGTTCTTCCAGCGAGCTTTGATTGAAAACATGGCTTTTATGGTGTAGTTCCCTTAATCCTTTATCGAGCGGCTGAAACACGCTTTTGTAGGCATAATAAATGGGAAGTAACCATATATGGCGACTTGTACAGTAACAGGATGGGTCTCCTTTTTCCATGGCGACTGATTGTAAGGATTTCCCCTCCGGGGGCATAGGATTGGACATAGCCGATAGGCCACAGGTTAGATGAGGTGTCCTACCGACGAGGGCCCGGGTGCGAATTTTTTTCCTGAACCTTTCAGCAAGTACAGTCGCAGGCAGCCAATGGCGAGGCAGGTCACAGGTCACAATGGGAAGAGCCAATGGTGAAGGTTGCTGATGGTGTTGTTCTCAGAAGCGTACCTTGAAAAAACTATGTAAATTCACAATACCCATGGTAATGAAATATTTTTTATGATTTAGTCAGCTAGAAAAACTGGCAATTTACCAATAAAAAAGAACAGTTCTGTCTCAGTTTCTAGAAAAATGCATTCGTCAACCATAAATCCCCAATATTTTTCTGAAGTTGAGGACAGATCACATCCCCCGCTTGCGCCCCTCGATCCTCTCGAAGAATCTTGGAGCTCGTGCTGTCTTTTGGCATACTGTGTGTCGACCCATTATGGCTTTCTCTCCATGGTCGCTATTGCTGTGAAAAAGAGAGGCCTACATTTTCTGTTTAATAAATGCCAACAAACATTATATATTAGCTTGAAAATAATAATAATAGCAGAAGCTGCAAAACTAGAAAATTTACATTGAGAATGAAACTTGAGGAGGATATGTCCGAACCGCCGGTCTTTCTAGGAATAAACAAATACACAAACAAAAACATGTACACATTTTCATACATTAACACTATTAGTGATAGGTCAGTAAAATAGTTCAAACATTAAAGCTAAGAATCCTACAGATTAGGGTACAAATTAATAGCCTTATCACCTAAAAATACGGTCACTCACTGTCCCCAGATCCGGCCACGGGCACGGTCGTAGACTACGGCTACGAGTACGTGGGACTGCCGTACACGTACATCATCGAGGCGCGCGACTTCGGCTATGGCTTCCAGTTACCTGAATTTCTCATAGCCTCTACGGCCGAGGAGGTGTGGCAGGGAGTGTTGGCCGCTGCCCTGGCCGTATAGTGACCGTAGTGAGTGACGCAGCGGTGGCCGTAAAGCAACCGTAGTGACCCTAAGTGTTTGCAAGATATATTCATCACATAAACCTCTTGTTTCCTAACCTTTTAAAGTTTAGCATTCTGCTAAGTTATCCATCAAACAACGTTTCTCTTAAAGCAGCCCTACGGCGTAGCACTGTTGCTTCGTGAACAGCTGCGCTCTAGACTTGTATACGGCTTTGTTATTTACGTACAAATCTGCGAAGATTTCCGTCCGGTCTCGTCTAGACGCTGTGTTCACTACAGAAATAAGGCTGTGTACCGGAACCTTAAGTCCAGTTCAGCAATTTTCCCCATAGGAAATTTTTGACGTTTCATCAGCATACTTCAGGTATGTTGGACTAATTCAATCCTTGTGAAATTTTCGCACATGAAAGTTCAGTAATTTATCACTAGAAGAAAGCTCGCGTAACTTTAAATTAAGATGCCGTTATTTGCAATAAGACAGGAAATCTCGTTTCATTCTCCGGTTTTGAAATTTCTTTCTGCCAGAGAGGGCAAGTTGGACTTCACTCATAGTGAGTTTTCTCGCTGCGAGTAGCGAACCCTGCCTGCAGTGGCGGTCAGGGCGCAACTCGCCCACGAGTACCTAGCCCGCTTCGAACAAGTTTCCCGCTCTCTTGCCTGGGACAGAGCATGTCGAAACCCTGTACAGGGAGCCACTTTCCCGCACAAACTCCCCTCGTCCTTCACGAAATCATTTCCTTCGTAGCAGAAATACAGTGCGGCCCGGGCCTATTACGAAGACCAGTCAACCTGGCGCATACCAATCTCGACGTTTTGCGCTGGTAGACCGTACAAATAAAACAAAAAACTTCCACCCCCTACTACCAGAAGCCCGCTTCAAGGAGCATATGAGAGCCTAAAACGGTGACTCTGGACACATCTACACCGATGGCTCCAAAACAGGAGACCGCGTCCGTTTTGCAACCATTTCGGCTGCTGCAACCAAGGAGTTTGGATAGGCCTATCCAAACTCTTTAATTAGCTGCACCTAAAGCACACCAGCCATTGCCGCATTTGCCGGAGACCTCTCTACCTTTACCGCCCAGCTGTATGGCTTGCATGCAGCTCTGCAACTCACTAGTGGCTGTGTTGACGATAACTTTGCAATATTATCTTACTCATACTGTATATAGTCCGGGCCATCCGTGCCTACGACAGGATTCACCTCGTCGTCAGCCAAACAGTAACTAACCATGCTACATCATCTAAATCAGATAGGAAAGGTTGTGTGTGACCAGGGTTGGCAAAAACCATTTTTTTTTTGTTTAAACCAAAAGCCATGTTTTTTTTTTGCTAAAATAGAATGCTTTTTATTTATTTGTTTTTTTTTTAATATTTTGCTGCTTTTTTCCTAATTCTAGGAATTCTATCCAACATTTAAAGTTTTTTTTTTACTTTGTAAACATGTAGCTAGATAATCTTAGTCACTTCATTTCAACTTCCTGTTATGCCGGCGCTGTACCTAACAGATTGTAATTGGGAAGGACCAGGAAGCAAAGAATGCAACGGGAGGACTCAATAGGACTGAAATAAAACATAGCTGTGACCGCACGTAGCAAATTTACATCACATCGACGAGTCGAAGTGTTTAGGTGTGGGACCTCAGACCTTCGTATATGATTTTCTTGAACATATCATCGTAGTTTTTCGATTTATTTCATTCAGTCTCCCGCTCAAGACTGGTCAGCTACTTGAGCTGCAAAATATCGAAAAATGTTGTCGCCAAGTACAGAAAGTTCGGGCAATGGATAACTGCTACTGTGGTTTCTCTCGCGTGCAGAATTGTCTATAATGGTGCTTATATATGTGGGTAAGGAATAGATATATTCTGTGAAGAGTACTGTGAAGTGAATATGAAGTGTAAATAAGGCTTCAATCAAGAAAAAGAAGTTAAAGTGAGTCGCCGAAAGGGAGCAAATTCGGCGCTAGTGTAGTGAAAGTTTCCACCAACATGCACTGCAATTTTCTATAGTTAATTGCTAAGTTAGTATATATTATCTTCATTTATTTATACGCTAGAGATAAATTTAGCAATTTAAGACGATTTTTCTGGTGAAATTAGTTAAATACTCCTAGGCTGCACAGCCATAGATTCGTTGATGATGACGTCACTTTTTGGTGCTAATTTTTCGTGAGTTCTCCCGTTACGCTCTTTGCTTCCTGGGAAGGACTTATGTTTCGGCAAACTCAAGTGGGCTCTGTAAAACTCTAATAGTTTTCGGTGATTCCCAATCTTCGGCTGGAAGCGCCAGGTGCAATTCAATATGATATTACTGATGTCTTTATCGTTCATCCAAACTCTGCAGGGTAGCGATCTATCGTTAGACTATCGGCTCTATATGCAGTGACTTGACTCGATGGCTAGTAGACATGAATGAAAGCTCTTCTCAAGACAGTCGGGTCCAGGAAGCAAAGAGCGTAACGGGAGGACTCACGAAAAACTAGCACCAAAAAGTGACGTCATCATCGATTAATCTATGGCTGAGTAGCCTAGGAGTATTTTAACTAATTTCATCAGAAAAATCGTCTTAAATTGCAAAATTTATATCTAGCGTATAAATAAATGAAAATAATATATACTAATTTAGCAATTAACTATAGAAAATTGCAGTGTA
This sequence comes from Parhyale hawaiensis, assembly GCA_001587735.2. Taxonomy (NCBI): domain Eukaryota; kingdom Metazoa; phylum Arthropoda; class Malacostraca; order Amphipoda; family Hyalidae; genus Parhyale; species Parhyale hawaiensis. Next base: position 2,791,353 of record LQNS02278186.1, on the reverse strand, counting down.
TGTTGGTGAAAACTTTCACAACACTAGCGCCGAATTTGTTCCCTTTCGGCGACTCAATTTAACTTTTTTTCTTGATTGAAGCCTTATTTACACTTCATATTCACTTCACAGTGCTCTTCACAGAATATATTTATTACTTACCAACATATATAAGCACCATTACAGCCAATTCTGTACGCGAGAAAAACCACAGTAGCAGTTATCCATTGCCCGAACTTTCTGTACTTGGCGACAAAATTTTTCGATATTTTGCAGCTCAAGTAGCTGGCTAGTCTTGAGCGGGAGACTGAATGAAATAATTGAAAAATACGATGATATGTTCAAGAAAACCACATACGAAGGTCTGAGGCCCCACACCTAAAACACTTCGACTCGCCGATGTGATGTAAATTTGCTACGTGCGGTCACAGCTATGTTTTATTTCAGTCCTATTGAGTCCTCCCGTTGCATGCTTTGCTTCCTGGTCGGGTCTATTGTAGCCTCGTGCAGGAAGTCGGGAGGCTGTGCTTGCGGCACACTGTTGTATAGAACAATGATTTTAAGAAATTTAGTAAAGAAAAAGCAGTTAGCAAAGAACCTGTATAATAAACGCTGTATTTGTTATGACTACATTTAACATTCAAATTGCAGAGAAGCTATGATTTATAATTATTACAATATAAAATCCTCCTAAAAACTTTGAAATAATTCAAATTACAAATACAAATTGACAGATTTAGCTAGCTACTAGCTAATTAAAAACACAGTAATAAACTGAAAAAAATGAAATAGGTACAAAATCTTATGAAAGAACTTAGAAACACTTCAAAATACAAAGAAAACTCTAGAGAAATGGCTAGCTACTAGCTAATTAAAAGCACTGTTGAACTAGAGAAAATGAATTGGCTGTATGCCTACGTCCTTCTCATGAGCTCACCAGCTATTAAATAGCAATTTCAACTACTACTGCTAATTTTCAGTAGCTCCCAGGCAGCTAGCATACCAGAATAAGATTAGAAATGCATCTCTGGAATGAAATAACACAAAATTCAATAGGTTATAGGTTTTTAATAAACATATCCTATAATTGAACCTAACTGTCCGAACAGTCAAACTGATTCCTAAATAAAAACACATAAACTCATTCTTTCAGTTGTGTAATAAAATTTCATAATTTCTAGAATTAAAATTGTCAATTTCGCAATATCTACGAATAAAACTGAACATCGGAAAAAAAACATGTTTTTTAGGTTGGTTTCAACCATGTTCTTTTTTTTTTTAAACCAGCCAACCCCGAGTGTAACTGTTGGGTCCCTGGCCTTGTCAACGTCGCACGCTGACGAAGGAACTTGAGAATCAAGGCGAGTAGCTCTGTCGGATATCTGCCGATGATAATGATGAACCGCGCAGTCCCTTGTCGATATTATTATTATTATTCACTAATCAAGTGGAACCTACTTGAGTTGTGGCCATCCCAATGGCTGGATCAGAGGAATAAATAACGGAATATCAAAGAGACCGTTCGTCGACAGCGGTACTCGTCCAATAGCGGCGACCGTCTAATGGAGGTACTACTATGTCTACTTATTCGGCACACGAGACTTGCCGACAGCTATCTGCTGACGGGGCACTCGCAACCCTATTGCGAGGATTAATTGTCTCGTGCCTCTCATTGTCGTACATCCGACAGCCGAGTGCCCCCCTTCTCCAATGAATGACTCGGACCTTTATGGACTGCCCGTTTTCCAGGGAATGGTATCTGGAGGGGGGGAGGGGCTCGTGGCCAAATTAATTAACAGAGATGGCCCAAAGACATTTCTCATTTGATGTAACCTATATGGTAAATTGTAAAGAGCTCATTACGATACAACTTGTTATCAATTGTGACTTTATTCTTCTTGGGATATACATAGCTACACCCATAGACCGCACCATGCATATGGATGATGTGGTCTATGATACACCGTGTATGCTTCACAATAGTTGCTACTCTTAAGTTTCACTCATAAAACGAGACGTACTTTACGTCCTAGTGATGCACGAACCTGTGTTTATTACCGTAGGAATGAAGAGTTCAGCGTTGTATTTATTTATGGACAGTGTGTCTGTTCCTAGTGCGCTAGCAAAAACTACTACTACTCGTGCACAGCTGTAATGTACAGCGCTGCTATTGCCTCATCGGTCAAAGTTTATAATGATAAAAATTAAAACACAGCAATCTGTATAGGAGTGAGTCGTATAAGCAAGCAGAGGCTAAGAGAGAGGAAGAAAGAAGGAAGAAAAAGAAGCGTGTCCGTTAAAGTGTGTGTGTGTGAGTCCCAGCGGCGGCGGACGGACCGAGCCACAAACATGCTCACCAAGTATCGCGCAACAACAGCGCCTCATAAATCAAGTAGACATGTTGTCCTAGTTTCTCTGCGGAAATTAAAATTCCCGTTTAATGTCATTTATCCCTTGATATTCGTGCTGAAAGATGTCTATAACGAAAACTTCGAATACTTTGAATGCATTCAATGTCAACATTAGCAATCGAAGTGCATAAAAATTTGAGAAAGAGATAAGTTTGATACTTGGGCAATTTACGCTGAATACTGTAATTTTTTGTTGAACATTTATGAATGAAAGAGACGAGCATATGATTTGCTGAGCGGGTTTTCGTATTTTCATGTCATTGAAAGAATCTCGTTCTGGAAATCCGCCACGTAGAAAGTTATCTGCGAGATATCTCGTAAAAACCACAACCACCGCTCTTATGAAAGTCAGCCTTAGAAGAAATTACTCTAGTAACAGAAAATTACTGGAAGTAAACTATGCTACTCAGGAAATAACACAAACGTCGCTTTCATTTATTTTCCTTCTCTTTTCTTCGGTCTTTGACACAGTAATCTGAAGAGCCTCGGTCATACCGAGTCTAAAAGACCTGTTCACACACCGGTCTTTCGAACGCGTTCCTTCAGCTATCGTCCGAATACACTACTGTATCTGTTAACAGAATGAGCTGAGTTCTGTTTCACTGTAAATTAATATGAAGAGAAGATAGACACCGCCAAACTTTGCTGGTGACAAACTCTTAGTGAAGTCAAAAGACTTGACGGCGTACATTTTACCATTTTTGGGATGGGGCTAGCGGCACAAACCTTATTGTTTGCAATTAGGACACTACAAAGCATTCAGACAATCAACGGACTTTTTGAGAAGACGTTCAATAAAGAAAGACTATCTTGTGAATTGGCCATATTGATAGATATATGTATATCTGTTTGAGCAAAACCAATGGGTGCGTGCCTTGATATAAGATGTGTCGTCTCTAACGATGTGCCCGTGTTCGTGAATAATATATATGCTCATTTATATACACCCGTTCAGTGTCTATCTGAATATGAAAGTAATTGCTTGTTGGGCATTATTGGTTACGTGTGTCAGCATTTTGTTTACAGTTGTGAATTTAATAAAAAAAGTCCTCGTGGAATCCCACAACCCACATTCATACAGCATAGCATAATCTCCCACGACAAAAATCGGACAATTATCGACTACCAAACAATTTGGCATAACGCACCCAAGGTTCCTGAGTGCTTTATCCGCAGGAGATGTTGCAGCTTGCAGCAGTTCCTGCTGACGAGGTTATTTTTGTAAAATTAGGTAGGTTCACTACTTTCCTTTCTGTTCCGTGAGGTGGCTGTCGATCGAGATGGCCGACTTGGTACGCGAGATATCTCTAGTCTCTCTCGTGTGGAAGGCCACAAAGCGAGCCGTCCACTCGAGTGTCTTCTGCTATTCTTTGCGCTTCTTTCCCGCCAGTAGTAGCGCACTGAGCCAAATTGAATTCTTCCGGTAGGAATGCCGAGATAAAATATTCCTACAGATGACATAATATTAAAAAAAAATAAATTCACTGTTGAATCGACTGAGTTACGGCTACGGTGGTAAAACTGAAATTTAACTAACTTACGTCTACCAAACAAACGGAAGTTACCCTCTGTACTCGGGCACTCGCCAGACACACTGCTCAAGGACGGCACTGTATCTATACGTCCTTGCTTTTTTTTTTCGCTACACTGAGGTGTTTGTTGTCAAAAATGCAAACGGCGCTTCCTGTTTTTGACACCCGTACAAGCAAAATACAAATTAGATTCTGCTTTTCAATCCAAAAATAAGAAAAGAGAGAGGACACCTGTTTTTTTTTTTCAAAAATGCAAACGGCGCTTCCTGTTTTTGACACCCGTACAAGCAAAATACAAATTAGATTCTGCTTTTTAATCCAGAAATAAAAAAAAGAGAGAGGACACCCACCCACCAGCCCTGCCCCACCCTTTTTCTGACCTCAAGCAGAAAAAAAGAGGAACGAACAATGAGATTCATGAATGACGACGAAGTATCTACCGGGTGTTGTAGATAAATCTGACACTTGAGAAAAAGAAATGGAATTGGGCAATAAAACAAAAGTTGTACATGCAGGTACCGGAAATTTTATTTGATAACAATTCAAGTTAAATACTACATTTTTTTTAATGTAACAGCCCCCAGAACCTATTGTACAACCATCTCAAGGCGAGCACGAAATTATATGTATGCGCATGCTTGTGCGACTGTCTTTGTCAATGGGGCAAATGCATCCATGATGGCATGCAACCTTCACATAGATCGTATTTGTGGTCTTGGCCTCAATAGCACCCCAGGAGAAAAGTAGTCAGCAGGGTTGCACTCAAATTCAAATGACGAAGGTGGCCTCAAGTCCGGCGGCCTAATGACGTGGAACACTTGATCAGCCAACAAACTTGGGTCGTTTTGGCCACAGTAAAGTAAACTTTACTGTACTGTGGTTTTGGCCTTCTTTACGTACGTGCAGGAGACGAGTTTGGCTGCGAACAAGACGTGCGGAATCCTCCAGGGTTTCACCCACCCCCTTTTCCAGCACCATAATCCGACACTTGACAACTAACGTCAAGTGTCGATTTCTCCTGCTAGTGCTGCTACACCCGTTATATCAATCATCTCACTGTTAGCTAGCTACTGACGACGCACGCATTTCTTGCTCGCTCTTCCTTTCTTTCTTCTCTTCCTCGCTCTCAATTCGGTTCGGTCGGTTCAGCCAGCCGTCGAGGGCGGCGAGGTCGTTCGTCGTCCGTCGGTCGCGTAAGTGCCACAAAAGCGCCCTTTCTGCTCTGCCTGCCAACAGCGCCACATAATTCAAGTGAATTCTACCGATAACCAGGTTATTTTCCTTTGCCCTGAATAATGAAACTAAAGACAAAACTTACAATATTGAGTTACAGCATAGGCTTGCTAACAATTACATTACGAATCCGTACAGTTACAGTGGAGCAATGCCTCCAAAATAATCTAGAAATCATTTTAACTGACGCTAAACGGCTGGGATTTTCCCTCCGGTGTTAGGTGGCAATAATTCTTTTGCTGACACCAATTTTCTTGGTGCGTTCACGTTCATTGGAACATCATAAACATTTGAGATTTAAGCAAACGGTGGCAGGCGTTACAGGCAGTTAACGCACCGAAGATTCGAACTTTCAGACTTCAGAAAGTTCCACTTCAATTCCAACTTCGGAGGTACTGCCGCAAGGAATGAACATTTGGCATATACAGATTTTAAGGAAGCCACAAGTACGTGCAAGAAATGAACACACCAACGAGCTCCCGCTCTTCATCAGACAAAGACCCCTTCCCCTTCTGAAATTGTCAAATTTCCTAATTATCGCTCCTTAACTGTGCTTAATTAAGAAGAACTAACTTTAGCTCTATTTTATTCAATTGTTTTTATTTTCCGGTTGCGGCAATTCAGGAAACCTTTTGTTTTTGCTGGAAATGTATGTAGGAAGCCAGCAAGTGCTGTGCCTCCTGGATCTAAAGGAAATTCTGCCCTGAAGTATGTCGCTTAACTGTATGTGTGATTTCTTGATGATACCACCTGCGCTCAGTGCTGAGTCACCTGAGTTCTCCAAGCAGCAGAATAGTACCTAGGTCCTCAAGCCGATATGCAGGGCAGAAATGAATGGTGCCCAACAATAATAATGTGCTATACAATACGAGATGTCAGCTATATGGTGACCGTCCGCAGGTTGATTCCGTTGAAGTCCTCGCCCTACATCCTAAGCCTTCTTGTGTTTCCAGTTGTGAGGTTGGCTTTTGCTGTTACCGAGATTCTGCCATCTTTGCATGTTGAGTAGGCTTCTCTCGATTGCCACCCATACAAGAAGACTTAACCAACTGACTGACATCTACGGCATAAGGGTTGTAGGATTTACAAAAGTAAGGCCCGTTTCGGTGTGCTGTCATTAAGGGACGAGAGCGTGTCCGACACTACTTCACTAGTACTACTTACTGCTGCCCTCAATCCAATGCTATAAGACTACAGAACACGTTTTAGAGCAAGTACTGTTAAAACTGGTTGTGATGTCTTTTGGAAAAAATGGAGAGAACTCCATTGACGATCGCATCCCCTGATTGGAATACTCAGGATATGAGATGGTTCTCTTGTCGCTGCTGCTTTTGAGCCGTGGAGGCAGACCTCGAAATAAACAACACCTACATGGAGACAAAAGACAAATAGAGGTATTACCCCAAAGCCGTTTGTGTGTGATGATTAGGTAGTTGGTGCAAGAAAAGCCTACATAGTTATTCGATAATTTGTTAAGGATCAAGCAGTTTGTTTCCTGGAAATCATTAAACTTCATTTTCGTAATTTCTACTCAGCGATTCCAAATTTGAAGACCGTCTTCTTCTATAATAACATCCTATTTTCGCGAAATCACGCGCTGTTTCTCCTACTACATCATTGCTATTCCTGCCAGAACGCTCACTAGGGGCTATTTGCAGACGTATCACATACTGTTTCTACGAGAATGTTAGCTACGAATGTCGCAAAAATCTGACGTGCTAGATAGAGAAATAAATCGGAAATTCGATGCCGGACCGGATGTCAGTCTCCAGTAGCGAGCGACACCCATGGGATAGGTGCAGTGATGACTGCAGCGCGCACCAGCGACGGCCTTCTGCGTCACTCCTGCCTGCCGCGCATGGTTGTCGGACCAACACCAACCAACAATGGACGGACATCAAACAAAAAAATACCAGGGAGGGGAGTCCCCCCGTCAGTAAAGCTGCATTTACACGGAGGGTGCGTTCCCCAGGGTGACGCCCCTACCCTACCCCTCGCACCCGCTCAGGCTTCCCCACGTGCATTTAAACGGAGGGTGAGTCACCCATGGCAGTAACCAC
>LQNS02278186.1:2650519-2674722 GCA_001587735.2 Parhyale hawaiensis | reverse complement strand
CCGTACTTCACCCCATCAATCCGAAAAATGCACATTTGTTCGGATTATCTTCGAAAAATAATCAAATGTACGGATTGAGGAGGTTTTCGGATTATTGGGGGTCGGATTAGAGGGGTTTTACTGTACAGTAAAACCCCTCTAATTCGCACAGCACGGGGGGAAGGGGGTGATGGATTAGCGTGGATTTCGGATTAGCGGGGTACTTACAAATCCGAAAAAACCTCTGTATTCCACACTAATACGGATTATAGAGAGATATTTGTACCTTCTGCACAGCACCTCATGCAGGTTTTTTGCTCATCACCTCCTTAATCCAAAAAATGAGAAGCGTCTTGCACGGATTACAGAGGTATTTGTAAGAACTCCGTACTTTACCCTATTAATACGAAAAATGCTCATTTCTTCAGACTACACTTCGAACTATAATGAGATGTTCGGATTAGGGAGAGTTTTGGATTATTGAGGTGCGGATTAGAGGAGTTTTACTGTATAACAACTACAAGTTATCATCATTTTCATGGGAACTATAAGGCGCGAAAATTTTTTTTCTTGCAAAAAGTTATCGGAGACTAACGCTCCTACCATACTCTCACCACTGCAAAAGTGTACATTGGAACATTCCAGCTATTTTCTACGTATGGTTGAAATTTGTCCACCTAAAAAAATACACCTGGTAGCAAGAACCCTTCTAGCGTTTGGTTAGTCATATCTAGCTCTTTCAGTTTTATTGATTCCATTCTTTTCCAGATTGTTTGTGTTTCAGTATTCAATATTAGGCTGCATGGAGGTAGCTAGGCACCACAGCAATACGCTAAATGCCTCCAGAATTGGAGTGCCAGACTACAAGCTCAAAAACTCCCATGTGGCTTTGAGTCTGCCTGAGGTGTTCATTAAAAAAGTCAACCCACATACCGTTGGCTTCAAGCTCGAGGAGATCAAAGTCACTGATGAGTTTGAGGACGGCATCGTGAATGAAGACGTGCTTGACAATGGCTATAACTCGGAGATGGAAGAGGTAAGGTATTCACCAGCTCTAACATGCGTTAATCAGTTTTTGCAGCCTAAAATATTTCCCATCATTCACGGAAACTTTCATTACAACAAATTCTTCGTGTAGCTACCGTAAGATGGGGTGACTTTGGACAAAATGAAGGGTTTTTCAGTGCCAGTTTTTCATTATTTGTGCTGGGGAAAAAGTTAGTAGTTTTATTGATACTGTAATCATATTCGGTAGGTACCTATACAGTTCGTTAGCAATGAAACAAATGGTCATAAATAAATGGTTATATCTAAAATATATATGTTGTCGTGTAAAATATATATGTTGTCGTGTGTGAAGCTCCTCCGAATCCTCTCAGAGGGCACTGGGTGTGCTAAGAGCTACATGGATAAGTTTTTCCATCATACAATATGAGGAGCAATGCCCTTATTATAGGCCTAATTACAACCTTGCATCAAGGTACCAAAGGACGGAAATATTGTAACGAAGCACAGAACAACCCAACGCCGTCAGGTACTGTTAAGCAGAATCCAGCCAAAATCTATAACTAGGCAACTTGAATGTCTGTAGATTGTCATGACTGAGAATCCCCCCCCCCTCCCTCAGACCTTGGTTTTGGAAATTGCTACACCCAACCATCGACTGGCGTATTGTTGTGATTGCTTTTTGTATATTTTTGCACTACTACGGTCAATCACTAACATGTTTTTTCTCATGTCATTTATTTGTAATTTTGTATACAGTAGATGTCTTTCAGTTTGTTTCATGAATTTGCACACTTCCCTTTACCAAGTTTTACTATCATTCATATCATGCTTACAGAGTCTATTACTATTGAGAGATATATCTGCCGCTATCCCATTGATCCCACATTGTTAACCTCTTGTCACGTGTTAACCTCTGAGCACATCTTTACCTTTTGTTACATGTTAACCTCGTGTTACACCAGTTACCCTAGCATTTTGCCAGTGATCCTACAGATATATATATATATATTATTTGTCTTGTGAATAGTCCGTTGTTCAACCAATAGCAATACAGTGAACTTATAAGTTAATCTACAGTAATTCCATTGCCTTATGAACTGTCTAGACTTAACCTACAGTTATTAGATCTAAGTTAACCTAAACTTACCTATAGTGGCTCTTAGTTCACCTAGCTATTTATATAAGTGATATGTATAGTTAGTGCTTACCCAAAGCTAACATGCTATCTGTAGTGAGCCTATGGTTAATTTCTAGTTAGTCATTGATCAGTGGACCATAGTTTAATGATTGGTGTAAACAGTATTCCAGTGGAGCCGAACGTTTCTGTATAATGAGAGACTGTCATTGCCACCCCACTAGGTAGACTATACGCTTGGTCCATGTCGTCAATAAGAAACTCAACGACATAATAGTATGCTTACTAATAGAATGCCGAATGATTTTTAACAACACTACCACCCACACCATATACTGTGGATTACCTACCTTTTAGTTAATTAGCTAAACTTTCATCCAAGGATTATTATTAAAACTTCGCCCTGGGGGCTCCCTCAGACAGGTACATAGTACAGTCCACTTGGAAGCTTTTTGCAACACTGGTAAATTCAAAACTCTATTGAAGGAAATCCAATAAAAAGCCATTAACTGTTGACTTGAATGCTTGCCGGACAATTCGACCAAAAGCAGATGCCAGCAGTGAATTACAAACCTTAGCAGACCAGAGCACAAAGCACTGCCTGAACTGACTAGTTCAGCACCTAACTTATCTTTCTGCTCCCTATGTTTTCATAGTTCGGCACCTAACTTATCTTTCTGCTCTCTATGTTTTCATAGTTCGGCACCTAACTTATCTTTCTGCTCCCTATGTTTTCATAGTTCGGCACCTAACTTATCTTTCTGCTCCCTATGTTTTCATAGTTCGGCACCTAACTTANTACCAAAGGACATGAATATCCGTAACAAAGCACAGAACAACCCAACTCCGTCAGGTACTGTTAAGCAGAATCCAGCCAAAAACTACGGTATAACTACGCAACTTGAATGTTTGTAGATTGTCATGACTGAGATCCCCCCCCCCTCCCTCAGACCTTGGTTTTGGAAATGGCTACAGCCAACCATCGACTGGCGTATTGTTGTGATTGCTTTTTGTATATTTTTGCACTGGGCTTACTACGGTCAATCACTAACATGTTTTTTCTCATTTCATTTATTTGTATACAGTAGATGTCTTTCAGTTTGTTTCATGCATTTGCATACTTCCCTTTCCCAAATTTTACTATCATTCATATCATGCTTACAGAGTCCATTACTATTGAGAGATAGGTATACTTGCTGCTATCCCAGTGATCCCACATTGTTAACCTCTTGTCACGTGTTAACCTCTGAGCACATCTTTACCATTTGTTACATGTTAACTTCTTGTTACACCAGTTACCCTAGCATTCGCCAGTGATCCTACAGTTATATTATCATTTGTCCTGTGAATAGTCCATTGTTAAACCAATAGCAATACAGTGACCTTATAAGTTAATCTACAGCAATTCCATTGACTTACGAACTGTCTAGACTTAACCTACAGTTATCAGATCTAAGTTAACCTAAACTTACCTATAGTGGCTCCTAGTTCACGTAGCTATTTATATAAGTGACATGTATAGTTAGTGCTTACCCAAAGCTAACATACCTACTATCTGTAGTGAGCCTAAGTAACTTCTAGTTAGTCATTGATCAGTGGACCATAGTTTAATGATTGGTGTAAACCGTATTCCAGTCGTACCGAACGTTTCTGTATAATGAGAGACTGTCATTGCCACCCCACTATACGCTTGGTCTATGTCGTCAAAAAGAAACTCAACGACATAACAGTATGCTTACAAACAGAATGCAGAATGATTAACAACACTACCACCCACACCATATAACTACTGTGGATTACCTTTTAATTAGCTAAGCTTTCATTCCAGGATTATTAAAACTTCGCCCTGGGCGCTCCCTCAGACAGGTAGTACAATCCACTTCAAAGCTTTTTGCAACACTGTTAAATTCAAAACTCTGTTGAAGGAAATCCAACAAAAAGCCATTAACAGTAGACTTAAATGCTTGCCGGCCAATACAACCAAGAGCAGATACCAGCAGTGGATTCTAATCCTTATCAGACCAGAGCACAAAGCACTGCCTGAACTGACTAGTTCGGCACCTAACTTAGGTATCTTTCTGCTCCCTATGTTTTCATCCTTTTCCATGGCCTATCAGGTTGCCTAAGATGAGGGACTTGCTAAGTTGCATTAGCAAGGCCTTCGGGACGTCTTAACTTCATCCCCTTTCCTTTCTTCTGCTTTCCATTCCGAATCCTTCTGTTACTTATCTCTGCTCTTCTTCTTCTTCTTTGCTGATCTGCTGTTCCCAGGTCTAGTGATCCTGTTTGGAACCACTTTGTACAGCAGTCCCTCATTTGTATTGAGTTTCTGTACTGTATACAATAGATAGCCTATATAAATCTTCCCAATTTCTTTGTATGTTAGTTCATTGATGATCTTTGTTTGTGGAGACAGAGGCTCAAAATATTTAACATAATAATCATAACATTCATTTCAGGATCTCGTCCTTGTCATGGACGGGGTAACCAAAACTGAACCTGGAGTTGGGCAGCAGAGCCCAGGCCCACCCATCATCTCCTGCGACGACTGCAGTTACGCCACCCGGAACAAGGTCGAACTCGTGCGCCACATCGAGACCAAGCACCTCCAGGGAAAAACGCACCAGTGCTCCATATGCAACTATGCCACATGCTCCAAAGGGTTACTCAATCGCCACATCGATCTCGTCCATCTGAAACTTAAGCCATTCAAGTGCAGTGGATGTTCATACACTGCCAGTCAGCGAAGCCTTCTCGACAAGCACATCCTCCAAAAGCACCTCGGCATTAAGCCCTTCAAGTGCATACAGTGCGACTTTGCGACAGTTTGGGAGTCTTGTCTTGTGACCCATATCCGGGCAATGCACATGAACATCAAGCCACTTTTCAATTGTAAAGAGTGTGATTTTACAGCCAACAAGAAGTCGACTGTCCGAAATCATCTAGAGGAAGTGCACAGGAAGCTTGAGTTGCTTAAGTGTGGCGACTGCCCTTTCTCCACCCACAAAAAATCCTCACTCTTAGCACACGAGCGGATTTCCCACCCCAAGAAGCAAAAGTTCCTGTGTGACAAGTGCGACTACTCGGCGGCACTACTATCCGAAATGAACCTTCACCGAGCTACCATTCACGATGACGTCAAGATTTTTGAATGCGGAAAGTGCACTTACTCCTCTAAAAGAAGGGCCCAGCTGAAGAAGCATTTTGAAACTGTGCACCTTCAGAAGAAGCCTTTCAAGTGCCACTTATGCGATTACTCGGCTCCAACAAATTCCCACTGCCTTGCCCACATCAAATCGGTCCATCACGGCATCAAGCCTTTCAAGTGCTCCCAATGCGAGTACGCCTCGTCTCTTCAGTATAGCCTTGAGCGACACGTCAATGCTGTTCATCTGCGCCTGAAGCCCTTCAAGTGCCCTGACTGCTCCTTTGCCTCATCTTCGTCCTCGTACATTGAGAAACATCGGAGCACCGTCCACCTCGGCCTCAAGCCCTTCTTGTGCAACACGTGCCCCGTCAAGTGTGCTTCCAAGATTGAGCTGGATCGCCATGTTAACTCGGTCCATCTTCGGATAAAACCTCACAAATGCCCGCAGTGTGATTTTGCGTCTGCAAAGAAGTCTTACCTCGGAAAGCACATCAAAGCTATTCACTTGGGCCTGGAGCCATACAAATGTTCTTCCTGCTCCTACACCACCAAAACACAGTGTTCCCTCACCAAGCACCGTCACGAGGTGCATATGGTGCCTTGTAAGGTAACTGGACCGAGATTGTCCAGGTTGCCTCGTATTCCAGACTGCCCTTGATTACCGTCAACAGTGGGTCCTTCCGTAATCCAGGTTGCTTCGCATTCCAGACTGCCCTTGATTACTGTCAACGATGGATCAGTTCTAAATAACAGCTAGTAGAGTTAATTGACTTAGCTAGGCTACATAAGTGTTACTGAAGTAACATTAATAATTTTATCTCTTTTATCAAAACAGCACCTGTTGATTTCACAGCGAGTTAGCAGCCATTGTGTTCCACGCCCAAACGAGTTGACCGCTCATTGGCTGGGACGTCATTCATTTGTTGGTCGTGTGATTTGTTGCGTACCGGTAACTTTGTTCCCTGAGTCGTGAGTAGGTGCCATGCGTGTGACCTACCCTCGGTGCAACCCGATTCGTACTTGCTTGATGCGACTAGCTATATGTTGCTATGCTAATAATTCTTCTTCTATTAGCTACTGTGATTTTTTGCTACGGGGGTTCTTTATTAAGGGTTCTGTGTCTGTTGTATTCCTACAAGTGAGGCAGCCCAGCATGGTCAAAGTAGGGTTAATTGCTACGGTTATGTCGTCGGCTCGTTTTTTTTAGTGTAGAGATAATTTCATAAGCATTGTTTATTCGTCTGCATAGCCTGCAGGGGTAGGTACGGTATATTCTGGCGTGCCATTTCCCAACCAGAATAAATTTGAGCCTCACGACCCCAAGGGTCCCTAGTGCCTTCTCTGCAGGCGATGTTGCAGATTGCCGCAATTCCTGCTGACAAGGTTAGTGATGTAAAGTTAGGTAGGTTCTCTACATTTCCCGTTCTTTTCCGCGAGGTGGGCTGTCGATCGAGGTGGCTGACCTTTTCCCATGGGACTCCTACCTTCACCTCTGCGGAGGGCCCGGGAAGGAACCAGCCGCTCGGGCGTATCTCTCTTCTTCTCATTTCGTTTTTTGTCTCTTGATTGGTACGCACAGCTGAGCGAATTCGTTCAACTGTGCTGTGTAAGACTAGTAGCGATGCACGTGCTTTATAAATTTGAGACATAGATCTCACTTATGTGAGTGAGTTTGCTGTCACTCAAGACCCTCTGGCTGAAATGCTGAGATAAAATATTTTGCCTTTAATGCGATGCGGCTTTGAATCGCTACGCTAGCAAACCGTCTTACTAACCTTGAACCTATTCGTCAGCATACACAACTATAAGTCATCAGTTAGCTACGTCTTGTGCCTAAGATGAGTTCTAACCCCTTAGGCAACATGGCGTAGCTAGACCATTAGTGTGCCTTGTTAGCATGGCACCCTAATTGACAAATTTAGCATAAATATTAATTTTATTATGCATTAGCTTACGAGTCACTAATCTTGTAGAGGGTATGTAAACAAATGAAAAGTTGTCTAAGGCTGCTGGGCACGGAAAACGTTGGGAAGCACTGCTGTAACTGAAGCGAGGCCTACCTAATCTCTTCCTAATCATCCTAACTTGGTAGGCATACAGTGCTATTTGTGGTACTTTACTTACTACGGTAGCTATATCAGCGATTTGACTGTTATTTATGTTCAAGTGAAATGAGTAGCGAGTTGTGGGTGGGCTCCATTGACGCTTCGAGCTAATGATGGTTTGAGGTACCGGTATTTAATGAAAATTTATGTTCCCTCTCACCTTCAGTATGTTGTTATTGTTTCTTGCTCATTGTAGGAACAACTTCATTCCTGCATTTTTGTTTATTTCGCGACATTTTTTCACATGAGGTTCTTGGGTTCGAGCGCAGTAGATAATAGATAGGAAATGGTTTTAGATAGGCACAATTTGTTTTTGAGATGCAAGACATTATTTTTTTTTTAGTTTTAAGAGTAGTAAGATAGGGGCATGTTTTTAAGTAACTACTTTTACTAGGTAATAGGATTTTAACTTGCGACCCGTTTTTACTGACATGTTGGTAACTACACTATTTCTTGCGGTATTTACTATTTAAAAGACAATTTCTTGTTTTTTCATAGGTACCATTTTAGGAACATTAAACTGTTTTCATCAATTGGGATACCTTTTACTGTTTTTTCCTAGATAAATAAAAGATTATTTTCAATTTTTATCTATTAGGAAGTAGGTAACTAGCTATTTAGGTGCTAAGTGTTGTCAGTTAACAGACAATCTACTTTTCTACTTTTTACCACTGGCGATCTATAGGCTACCTACCTACCTTCCTTTTACGATTTTAAACAAATCGACAGTTTGCTATTGTTATCAGTTGTGGAACCTTTTGGGTGATATTTGTGATATTTTTTTACCAACTGGAAAGTTTTTTTTTTTTTCCCCGCTCAGGAGACTTTGGCTGGATATTCCCCTCCAGGATGTGCGGCCTGGAGGGGAGGGGCTGTGTGGCATGGAGAAGAGGGGGTTGTGTGGTATGGAGAAGACGGGCTGTGTGGCATGAGTAGGTACCAGTATGTTTGATGGCAGAGGTGCATAGATGGTGCCAATGTTAAATCTGTGAGAAAAATGTTTTATTTACCCTTCTAGAGTAGCTATCTAAATCTCAATGATTCCATTTTTTTTGCAGACAGTTCATGTTTTAGCTTTCAACATTAGGCTGTATGGAGGTAGCTAGGCACCACAGCAATACACATACTGCCTTCAGAAATGGAGTGCCAGACTACGATTTCAAAAACCCCCACGCGGCTCCAAGTCTGCTCAAGGTGTTCATTAAAGAGGAGGTCAATCCAAGTGCCCTTGGCCTCAAGCTCGAGGAGATCGAAGTCGCTGATGAGTTTGAGGACGGCATCGTGAATGAAGACGTGCTTGACAACGGCTACAACTCTGAGATGGAAGAGGTGAGAGATCCATCAGCCCTAATATGCCCTAGACAGTTTTGAGTTGGAAGAGGTGAGAGATCCATCAGCCCTAATATGCCCTAGACAGTTTTGAGTTGGAAGAGGTGAGAGATCCATCAGCCCTAATATGCCCTAGACAGGTTTGAGTTGGAAGAGGTGAGAGATCCGTCAGCCCTAATATGCCCTAGACAGGTTTGAGTTGGAAGAGGTGAGAGATCCATCAGCCCTAATATGCCCTAGACAGTTTTGAGTTGGAAGAGGTGAGAGATCTATCAGCCCTAATATTCCCTAGACAGGTTTGAGATGGAAGAGGTGAGAGATCAATCAGCCCTAATATTCCCTAGACAGGTTTGAGATGGAAGAGGTGAGAGATCAATCAGCCCTAATATTCCCTAGACAGGTTTGAGATGGAAGAGGTGAGAGATCCATCAGCCCTAATACTCCTTAGACAGTTTTTTTTACAGCCTAAAATATTTACCACTAGGGAAACTTTTACTAGAACTGAAATTATTTAGGTAGCTATCATTGTATCTAAAGTTATATAGGTGTCAACACAGGATTTCAGTTAGTCACGTATGAAGCTCCTCTGAATTCTCTCAGAAAGTACCTACCTTGTGAGCTAAAAGCTATGAGGTTAGGTAAGTGTTGCCATCTCATGTTATGTGGGCAGTGCACGTATTGTAATTAAATTACCACCTTGCTTTCAGACATCAAAGAACGGGAACACTGGTAATGAAGCACAGAGCAATTCCAAGACCGTCCTGCGCTCTTGAGAATCCCTCAAATAGGTAGCCATTTGCAGCCAATTCGAGCACCTACAGATCAGCATGGCTGAACACTGGCGACGAATTCCTTATCCTTATCGTTCAGGATATGAAGCACCTACCAAACTGATGAGTTTTGGTCACCTAGCCGTCTACATTATAAAGAGATGTGTTATGGACGCAGCTTGCTTGTTTCGTCCAAAGATCCTTGGAGCAGGAACAGAGAAATGTTAACCAATGGCCTGATCTTCCTCTTTTTTCCTGACTTGCTGTTCCCATGCGCGTTGATCCTGTGTGGGAACACCTTCTATCGTCATAATATATGTTTCTTGCTTCTTCATCTGTTAGATCGCCGTTGCTGTACAGGCGGAGTCTTTAACTACTCAATATAATAATAACCAATGGCCCTCATTTCTAAATACCTTATAGCACACACATACAGCATCAAGCAGCTGTCCATCTATAGGACAAGTATACCAGATTTTCTGGGCACACTACCCGACTGCCTGGCAGAGCCAACAAGTCAGTCGAGCAATCGAAAATGATAAGCAGCAGCTAAAACCTCGGATGAACAATACCACACTCTAACAGAAGAAGCTAGAAAACATAGGAAGGTTTCTGGACTACTGTATCACATCACCAAAGACAGCGTGAACCTTATACAGGATCCCAAATCACTGGAAGCATGTCTGACCAGACGCCTCACTTGTTCCTCAAACGTTAGCTTCTCTTGAAAGATGACACCAAGTGTCTCAAGAGAGCTTGACTTCTGCAGAATACCTTACTATGTAAAACACCTTGCTATCTAAGGTAACAGAGTAAAACTGACTGAAAATTATGGCTCTTCTGTACTTTCAAACGATGCAGTGGGCTCGGTGGGTGAGCTTGAATTTTCTGTGGATGATGTGTTTGACTTGCTGTGTTCTCTTGATGGTGCTTTGGCTGGGGGTTCAGGTGCGATGCACCCCATGCTGTTGAAGTCTTGTGCTCCAATGCTGGCTTATCCTCTCCATTGGATATTTGAGAGGTCTCTGTCATCTGGAGTGCTGCCCAGTGCATGGTTGCAGTCAATTGTGGTGCCTCTGTTCAAGTCCAAGTCTCGATATACTGTAATTGCAATAATTATCGCCCGGTAAGTCCCACATCAGTCTGTTGCAAGACACTGGAACGCGTGATTGTGGCCCATTTGTTCAATTATGTAGAGTCCAATAATCTGTTGTCGGCTAGTCAATTTGGATTTACTCGTGGGCCCGTGGCAGTCCACCAAGGGCTAGCTTCTGCTGGCATATGCTGATGTGTTGAGGGACCTGAAGCAGCGGAACGTTTTTGATATATTTTTGGATTTATCCAAAGCATTCGATAGGGTAAGTCACGTGGTCCTCATAAGAGAACTACAAGATATGGGAACTGATGGAGCAATCTTGTCATGGATTGATGCCTTCCATCTGGCTACCCCTATCAGGTCAATGTTGGAGGGCTTTGTCAGTCGGAGCAGACCTGTTACAAGTGGTGACCCACAAGGTTCCGTTCTTGGGCCTTTGTTGTTTTTGCTCTACGTTGACCAACTGATTTCCCGATTGTACTGTTCTGTGAGAGTTAATGCAGAGACATCAAGTTGTGATAGGTACTTGTATTCTGGGTCCTCCTTCCTGGAAGGGCAGGCTGTGCTCCAGGCTGACCTTCATATTTTGATTAATGTTGTGAAGTCTTGGAACTTGGTTTTGAATGGTGAGAAGAGCGTGGTTATGAGGTTTTGTCGTGCCCGCCACGTGATGGATTATTGTTTACACCCCTATACCGTGGGTGGAAGATACTGTCCTTAACCTTGTTGACTCTCATCGTGATTTGGAGGTGCTGTTGGACTGTGACCTGAAGTTCCATGCTCATATAAGGCAATTGGTTGGGAAAGCAGCTGGACTTGCTGGAAGTCTGTTGTGCTCCACAGTGTGTAGGTCACCAAAATTTATGGTGGCCCTTTTCGTTTCGCACATCAGGCCTTTTCTCGATTATTGTTCAGTTGTGTGGAACACTGGCTATGTGGGCGACCTCCGGCTTTTGGAGTCAGTTCAGTGTAGGTGGACAAGGCATGTTGCGGGACTTGAGGAACTGGAGTGTGGTGAAAGATTGAGGCGATTCCACCTTTTCTCAGTGAGAGGAAGGTTGGTGCGGTTTGATAGGATTAAATGCTGGAAGGTGCTTGTGGGGCAGGTGGGTTGTTCTGAGATGCATTTTTTTTTCATCTGACTAACCAAAGTGGAGCTCGGGCCCAGCCGTCCTCTAAAGCTGATTTGCCCGTACGGTACTTTGGTACTGAGGCAGGAGGGCATTTCCATCCACGTGTGTTAGGCTCTGGAACTCTTTACCAGAAGCGGTTGTGTTGTCCCAGTCCTTAGATGTTTATAAGGGGCGTCTTGCTTGTCACTTGGGGAAGGTGTTGTTTGACTATATGTGATGTCTGCTTGTATTGGCTTCATGTTGGCCGGCTGAATATTTTTTTCCGGCTTGTTGGCCGTACTTACCTCAGGAGTTGGTTGCTTCTGCGTGCAGTGGAGGTGGGGACTCCAGCTGTAGTTTATCGGCTGACTGGCTGTATTGGCGTGGTATGTACCTCCTCTGGTGTTGGTTTTTGTTGGTGTTTGTGTTTACCCATTAAGGAGTTACCTAACTTACTTGGGTTCCACTGTGGGAACTATCCATCACTTACATTGCTACTTATGCTTGGCTCTCAGTAGGGTGATGCTTACCTGGCGCCCCATGTGCGTGAGTGCGGAGTCTTGCTCTTTGTGGGGGGATGGGGGGTGGTGAGGGTTCTGTAATGTTGGGATGCTCCTGTGCTGGAGAGTTACTACCTAATAGTGCTCCGTGTATGTGAGTGTGTGTTGTTTGTTGGTGACTTCCCGATAGCCAACTGCGCGCCTCTCCGGCTCGTTGGTGGTGCATAGCACTCCATACATGTGCGTTCTCTTGCTGGTGCCGGCGCGCAGGGCCGTGCTTGCCGCCCTAGTCTGGCTGTCGTGCTCTGGGCGAGCTTGGGCTTATGGGGCTGCAGAGGAGAGTACCTAATTTTTTGGGCTGCAGAGGAGAGTACCTAGTTTTTTCTGCATCCAGTTTCATTGTCCATGAGGACAACATCCTCTTGCAAGCCAGGGGCTGGAATCGCTGCTACCAATGTGGAATTGTCGCCGTAATTGGCTACTCTGTTCTCCAAGGAGGAAAACATATTGCTGTTGTAGGTACATAACAAACATGGGGCCTATACATTAGGTACACTGGGCAACAGCCAAATCCTCCTGGACAGATGTGCTTCCCAGCCATTGACTGACATGCTTTGCGTATGCTCAAAAATAGAATCTCAGATGATCAAGGGTACCTACCACCCACATCATATTGATTATGATACCGTATCTGATGATCAAGAGTATCATAGGATCGGACTGGCGGATTCCGACTCCTGTCCCGAGTGCCACCGCGCCCCCCATACCGTCAACCACCTGTTTGAGTTTCCCGCCCACCCTACCGCCCTCCTTCCTACCTCTCTGTGGGACAGCCCTTTATCTGTGCATGACTTCTTGTGTTCCCTGCCTTCCTTCTCATATCTTCCGCCACACGCCCAACCCCCCTCCGGAGCCGCCCCCTACGTAACAACAACAACATCAAGAGTACCTACTAGCTACTACCACCCACATCATATTACCATATCTTTCAATTAGCTAAGTCTTCATTCTGAAAGTTTCCTTTATGCCCACTAAGCTTCTTTCATATCCGTACTCCATTAGATTGCAATGCACTGGATGGGCCAAATGTTGCGCATCTTTATCTTCGCTGTAACGTGCAGTAGTCCGCCGGTTAAGTGAAATGTACTACTGAACTTTGTGTCAACGTACCTTTCAAAGTAGACATTTTCGGATATGCATCGATAGAGTAAAATAAAGGTGAGGGCAAAGACGATTGATCTAAAAGACATTATTAAAATTTGGATCTAAATTTGAACGTTTCGATCCTACGTTTGAACGTTTCCATCCAAATTTTAATACAGTAATGTCTTTTGGATCAATCGTCTTTGCCCTCACCTTGATTTTAAAGTGGTGCCGTGTTTTACAATCGAACTTGATTAATAGAGTAAAATATGGTTATTTGATCATAAGGAACCTATAGTTTCATTCTGTGGAAGGAATTTAGGAACAGCCGGTGTAGATACACCTAGCTATATCCCCTATTTTTGTGTCTAACTACCTTTGTTTGTGAAGACAGAGGCTTAATCTCATTCAACATAGTAATCATAATATTTCAGGATCTCGTCTACGTCATGGACGTGACCACCAAAACTGAACCTGGAGTTGGGCAGCAGAGCCCAGGCCCACCGATCATCTCCTGCGACGACTGCAGTTACGCCACCCGGAACAAGGTCGAACTCGTGCGCCACATCGAGACCAAGCACCTGCAGGAAATAACGTACCGGTGCTCGGAATGCTACTATGAAGCATGCTCCAAAGCGTTACTCAATCGCCACATCGATCTCGTCCACGTGAAACGTAAGTCATTCAAGTGCAGTGGATGTTCGTACACTGCCGCTCAGCGAAGCCTTCTCGACAAACACATCCTCCAAAAGCACCTCGGCGTTAAGCCCTTCAAGTGCATGCAGTGCGACTTTGCGACAGTCTGGGAGTCATGTCTTGTGACCCATATCCAGGCAATGCACATGAACAACACCCAGCCACTTTTCAATTGTAAAGAGTGTGATTTTACGGCCACCAAGAAGTCGACTGTCCGAAATCATCTAGAGCAAGTGCACAGGAAGTTTGCCCTGCTCAAGTGCGGCGACTGCCCTTTCTCCACCCACAAAAGATCCTCACTCTTAGCACACGAGAGGATGTCTCACCACAAGAAGCAAACGTTCCAGTGCGACCAATGCGACTACTCAGCTCCACTACTATCGGAAGTAAAGCTTCACCGAGCCACCATGCACGATGACGTCAAGGTTTTCGAATGTGGCAGGTGCACTTACGCCGCTAACAAAAAATCCCAGCTAAAGAAGCATTTTGAAACTGTGCACCTCAAGAAAAAACCTTTCAAGTGCAACTTCTGCAACTACTCTGCTCCAACTAACTCCCACTGCCTTGCCCACATCAAGTCGGTCCATCACCGCATCAAGCCTTTCAAGTGCCCCCACTGCGAGTACGCAGCGTCACTTCAGTCCGGCCTCGAACGACACGTCAACGCTGTTCATCTGCGCCTCAAGCCCTTCAAGTGCCCTGACTGCTCCTTCACCACATCTACGCCCTCGTATATCGAAAAACATCGGAGCACCGTCCACCTGGGCCTCAAGCCCTTCGTATGCAACACGTGCCCCGTCAAGTGTGCCACCCAGATCGACTTGGACCGCCATATTAACTCTGTCCATCTCCGGATAAAACCTTACAAATGCCCGCAGTGTGATTTCGCATCCGCCAAGAAGTCTTACCTTGGAAAGCATATCAAAGCCATTCACTTGGGCCTGGAGCCATACAAGTGTTCTTCCTGCCCCTACACCGCGAGGACACAGTCCTCTCTCACCAAGCACCGTCACGAGGTGCATATGGTGCCATGTAAGATAGCTGGACCGAGATTATCCAGGTTGCCTCGCTCTACATTCAGCCCTTGATTACCTACCATCAACAACGGATCCTTCCTTCGTAAGAGCTAGTAGACTTAGTACTATATTAGTATTACTGAATTAACATAAGTCAGTTTTATCACTTTTTATCAAAACAGCGCCTGTTGATGTCACATCGAGTCTGCAGCCAGTACTGTATGTTCCTAACCCCAAAATGGTTGGCCGCTTATTGGCTGTGACGTCATCCAGGTTGCCTCGCATTCCAGACTGCCCTTGATTACTGTCAAACAATGGATCCTTCCTAAATAACAGCTAGTAAAATTAGTCGACTTAGCTAGGCTACTTAAGTGTTACTGAACTAACATTAGTTAATAATTTTATCTATTTTATCAAAACAGCATCCGTTGATTTCACCGCAAATCAGCAGCCAGTATGTTCCACACCCTAAGAGGGTTGACCGCTCATTGGCTGTGACGTCATTCATTTGTTTGTCACGTGATTTGTTAGGTAGCTTTGTTCCTCGAGTCGTGAGCAGCTGCCATGCATGTGTTTACCTGTATTCATGACAACGCCGTACATTTTTAAATTGCTGTGCCAGTAAGTCTTTGTTACGAGGGTTCCGTCCTTCTTCTATTCTATCTCTTGAGGGTTTCGTTTTTGTTCTATTTTATCCGTTAAGGGTTCTGTCTTTGTTCTGTTCTATTTCTCGTAGCGAGGCAGCGCCGCCTTTTGAAACTAGTGTTAATCGCTACGAATATACCATTGGCTCATGTCATAGCGTAGGGATTAGAACATTAGTATTGCTTCTTCGTCAGCATACATAACAACAGATTCTCAGTTGCGTCTTGTGGACGAGGTGAGTTCTCGTCCCTCCTGGGGTATGGGCTAGCTAGACATTGAGGCTGCCATGCTAGCTCAGGCCCCAATTCCGAACACTGTGATTCCCATCAGGAATGTGATATGACCTTTTATGTTGGAAATCTTTTATCAGAATATTCAGCCCAATTGGCAAATTTTGCATCAATATCATGCATTAGCTTACGAGTTATCAACTTTATAGAGGGTACAAAAACAGATTGAAAGTTGTTTAAAGGTGCCGGGCACGGAATAGATACTTACTGAACCGAGGATCTAATCTCTTCCTAACTACCTTCAAGTTGGTATAAGTATGCACTGTTAATTAAGGAACCCTGTCCATGAGCACGATTTGACAGCTATTTATGTTCAAGGGAAACTCATTGAGGTAGCCACTTTACTGATGATGGCTCAAGCGTTTATGGAAAATTTACATTCCCCGCCACCGTTAATATGTTGCTGCTATTGCTAATTTTATAGGAGCAACTTCATTACTGAATTTTTGTTCACCTTACGACCTATTTTGCTCGTGAGATTCTTGGGTCTGAGTGCAGTAGCTACACGATAGGTAATGAATGGTTTTACTTGGGCAATTTTTTTCCTTTGTGAAATGCAAGACATAGCTTTTTTTTTATTTTAATAGTAGCAACATCAGCACAGCATGCTTTTTAAAGTAGGTACCATAACTTCCGTACTTTTGCTGTTTGGATTTTAACTTGCTACTCATTTTTACTGACATACACCCAACTTTCTACAGCATTTAGCTACTATTTAAAAGACAATTCACCAATGTATTCTCACCATTTTAGAAACGTTTAGCAGCTTTCACCAATTGGGAGACCTTTTACTGTACTCTTTTTCCTATATAGGTAAGGACTATTTTCAATATTTATATATTGAGAAGTAGGTAGCTATTTATAAAGTTTTCTCAGTTGATAGACATTTCATTTTTTACCTCTGAGGATACATACCTTTTATGAATTTAAATAAACCGACAGTATACTAATGTTATCAATTATGAAACCTTATAGGTAGGTACTATTTTAACCAATTGAGAAATTTTTTTTTATTTTTATTCACCAGATTTTCCATTTAGCGAAGACATTTTTTTATCAAAAGATTTTTTCAGTGGTTGCCATCTGTGGAACATTTGATTCCAACGTTTCTCAACTTTAGTTTCCTTGGCTGG
The DNA here is from genome assembly GCA_001587735.2 of Parhyale hawaiensis. NCBI lineage: Eukaryota > Metazoa > Arthropoda > Malacostraca > Amphipoda > Hyalidae > Parhyale > Parhyale hawaiensis. The sequence goes on along the minus strand of LQNS02278186.1, from coordinate 2,657,617 downwards.
GCCTTCGGCACGTTTATCTTTCGTGCCTACTTCCCCTCAGAGGGCATGGGATTAGGATAGTTTAATCCATCCTATGTTTTTCTAGCAGTGACTCCAGTTGAACCTTGTAGGTTGCCTATGCCATTAGCTAAGTAGCTTCGCCTTCGGAACATCTGACATTTTTGTGCCCGTTTTGCATCTTATCGATTCCAAACTCTTACTGATACCGTATTACCTTCATATCTTCTTCCCAGATTTGCCGTTCCCATGTGTTTTGGTCCAGTGTAGGAACACCCCTGTGCATGGTTTCAACGTGTCTATCGTCATACTATGTCCCTTCTTTCTCCCTTTTTGATATTGACGTAGTTGTGGAAACGGAGACTTGCATTCTTCAATATTGCTATTAATAATAATGATAATTTCTTGCCTCCTTGCCTAAATTCTATACCTAATATTTTGTATACATACACTGCAATATTTTTTTTTACCAACTAGGAGGTTCTTCAGCTTTATCAATTAGATGACGTTCCACAATTTTATCAACACTATCCGCGTTTTATAATACTTAACAATTAGTCGATTGCAACTTTTTATAATCCGTCATTTTCATAGCTCCACCGATTGAAAACGTTTGATGCTTTTCATATTTTTAGCAATCCTGAGACTGTGTGCAGGTTTTAGCTGTTCACGTTTTTTACAATTTAATCAGTTATAGGACATTTTACAATAATTAGCAATTACCTCCGCCAAGGAAGTTTTGTTTTCTTCGGCTTTGTCTGTCACCTAAATAACTCAGAAAGTTACGAAGTGATTTGGACGAAATTTACAGAGTTTGTTAAGTATGTTGGGAGGAACATATGATTAACTTTTGGTGAAGATCTGTCCATCCGTTTGTTTGTTTGCCTCATTTTTCTCAAAGCCATAACTCAAACAGTTATGAACGGATTTTTATGAAATTTACACGAGTTGTTAGGTAGGTAGCTATATCACGAAGCGTGTCAATGACCAAATTTTTGTAATGATCCGATTGTTCGTTCGTTTGTCACTGTTTTTGATTTTATGCTTGTTCGCACAATAACTCAAAAAATAACGAATGGATCTTTGTGAAATTTATAGGAGTTGTTAGTAATGTTGAAAGACATGAATGATTAAATTTTGGTGCAGATCGCTTTGTTCGTTTGTCTGTTTGATTCATGTTTGTCATACTGTTTGTTAGCAGCATAACTCAATAAGTCATGAACGGATCTTCAAAAAAAAAAATACTGAAGTTGTTAACACTATGAAGTGCACAAATGATAAAATTTTGGTGTTGATACGAAGAAATTCATGGTCTCAGAACCAATTTTATTTTTTCATAACCGTTGCCTTGCTGAGTGGAGGTATGCGCTCTCAGAGTGCTCTAGTTGTAAGTCGATTCATCATTTTAACCAACTGTGGGATGCATGTATTATAAAATACATATCAAGAATTGCAGGCTGATTCACAGTTTTAACCAGCTATGAGACATTTCAAATTATCAAGAATTTTAACTATATTTATAAGTTTAGCCAACTGTGGGACATTACACAATATTAACAATTGCCACTCAATTTATAATTTCAACCAACTGTAGGATATTTTACAACATTTAATAATTGCCAGATATTTTTGAACATTTAAGAATTGCCACTGGATTTACAACTGTCAGTTGCTGGGGTGCACTTTGCTGTCCAGCAAATTCCAAGACCCTAAAGCTAAAGTCAACTTTGATTGTAACCTCCACTTGGAATTCCACACGCACTAGTTTGTGCTGCAGATATCGGCCAGCTGGCCCCAGAGGAGTAGGTAAGTACTAGTGATGGGGCGAGTGTTCGCATCCGCGGAACATCCGTACCTTTTTTTGACATCCGCAGCCGCATCTGCTAAGAGGGTAACATCCGCGGATATCAGAACTGTAAAATCCGCAGCAAAGGAGGTACGGATGCGCAGGTTCATCACTGTACACTAAGCTCATCCACAGTGCTGAAACTGCAAATTCTCATTTGGATTGAAGTGTGTACAAGCGCTGTCCCTGTCTAAAAAACGTCATCTAAGTTTTTTAGCCCCAAGTGTTGTATAAACTGCCGTTGTGAGAGGGGGGTGTGCGTTTATGGTGGTGCGAATATTCGCATCCGCACCGTTTTTGACATCTGCATCCGCGGATATCAAGATGACATTATCCGCACGTGCATCCGCGGATGTCCTAAAAATGACATCCGACTCATCACTAGTAAGCACAGCTACAGCCGACAACGGATCGCTAAGAACTATGGCACTTAAACGGAAGGTTTAAAGACCCGAGCCCCCCACCTTCCCATTTCTGGTCGGACAGGTGACCCCTCCGCAGCTCCGCATGCCAAGCAATTGCCGACTCAGGGCTCCGTATAACATAAAGCTCGACTCGGGGCAGGCTCGATCGTTGCACTCAGACACGCATGGCACATTGCTGCAATAGTATGAGGCTTACCAGAAAGGTATAACTTGTGTGCCTGTACTGTACATAGACATTTTAGCTTAACTGTGCCTAGCCTATTCTTTTCTTTGCTACCCTTACTTAACTTGTTCACGGACAGTTATGACGAAGCCTGATTTCCCCTGGCGACGGGTTCTTGCCAAAATTCTCGTAAAACCTAAGGTTCGTGTATGAACTCGTTTAGGTCGTTTCTCTTTAAAATTTGAATGCTAGTACTCTTCCTAGTTATTTGGGGTTAATTAAATGTCTCTAGCCACAATTAGTGTTATCCAAAACCATCAAGGAACAAAACGGGATATCGACATAAGTTAACAAAAGCCATTAACAGGTTAACCTAATCTGTTCCCAAAACCCTAAAAGTTTCCATAGCCCGGCCTTTAGGATATCTGATTTTCTTGCCTACCATATTTTTTCTTGTTTTTAGTTTCATACTACTTGATATCAGCAAAATGAAGCCGTCAAGGCCGGACTTATCTGAACCTTCTGTCAAATGTCTTTGCGTAGACCTGTGAAACTTGAAAGATCTTAATGTTACTTCCTGAAATGGAGATTACAGTCGGTTCAGTATAATCGGGTTGCTTGTAACGCCTACCACACGATTCAGAGTGACGAAGCCTAAGTTCCTGTCTGCAGTTCCGGACTAGTCAATGGGCTTGGCGTCGATCAACTGTGACCACCCAATCAAATAAGTCCGCATTTGCTACTTGAAGCTCTGGTCTTTTCTTTTTTCTATTATTTTATCAATTGAACTTACTTCTCCTAATACTTGGTAATTGGTAGACTTAGTTTCTACTATTGTGATCTGCTTGAGGACATTTTACTTATCAAGAGAGTGAAGGTTTCATTAGTCAGTCAACTTACAGTTTTACTTATTGAAGAATCCTGCTGCTTGCTGTTCCTATGACGGCTTCCTTCCCATCTTTTACTCCTACTGATCTTTCTTCAATCTGTTCTTACTCTTCTTTCCCGACTTGCTGTTCCCATGCTGGATCCCGAGTGCCTTCTCCGCAGGGGATGTAGCATCTGGCCGCAGTTCCTGCTGAGAAGGTTAGTTTTGTAAAGTTAGGTAGGTTCTCTATATTTCCTTTCTGTCCCGCGAGGTGGGNCCTTCATCTCTTGCCACCTGAGCACAACGTTGTGGTGCCGGCTGTAAGCCGAGTAAATCAATCTTAGATCGCTATTGATTGTCTAAGTTTCAGAAATAGCGGGACAATACCAATATAATAATAATAATAATAATAAATGCTGTTCCCATGCGCTTTGATCCTGTGTGGGAACACCCTCGTGCATGGGTTCCACGTGTCTATCGTCACAGTATGTGTCCCTTGCTTCTTCCTCTGTTAGATCGCTGTTGCTGTGGAGACCGAGACTTAAACTACTCAATATAATAATAACTGTTCCTATGGCTACTGATCCTGTGTGGGAACACCGTCCTCCAAGGATTCTTCCTACTTATCCATCTAGGCAGGCGTGTGCCCCTTATTTTTTGCTCTGTTAATCACTATTGCTCTGAAACATTTGGGATTAAACTGCGCGAGTGATTACTTTTCTTTATAGGTTTCCCTTTTTTGACAGGTTATATATGTATACCAATCTTTTTTGCTGAAACTCCGGTCAAGTGTCATGGAAGCTTAATCTTTGTACATCATAATGTAATTATTAATAATTATAGCTCGTTGTGGCGGAATAGATGCTAGGCTTTCGACTGAACAGTGTCGGCCTCAACCGTGCCTGTGTCCAAGAGTGGTGAACTACATCTTGTTGGACACTTGCGGTGAGAGGTTGAACTGTGCTACGGGTGTAGCTTGTTCGTCTAGGCAAGCCCTGTAGCAACTGGCTGTGATTGTCCATACGGAACCACTAATAAAAGCTATAGCTATTTACCATTGTACATACCTTCACTGTATATACCTTTTTCCATGTATGGCATGCGTATAGTAATGTGTGGGATAGAAGGAAATACCCACATTAGGGGTAAAACAATGGACTCCCTCCCTTACATTGAAAAATCCTTGTCCACTTTTACCCTAATGTGGATTTTTCATTTTTTCCCCAACTTCACTATATGTTTTCCATTAGTATCTATGTTGTAGGTGTCTCTATCACGAAGTTACTTTCATTTTGCAATTCCATGTGAGTGTTTTATGTTTTTATCAGGGTATTTGGTGCCTTTTATAAATTTTTATGCGTCTTTGCTATCTATTTCATTAAATTAAATGGCGTACCTGTTAAGTATTTTATTCACTTTTCCATTCAATCATGTGACCTTTTTTCTCGGTGAGTCACGTCTTCTTTTAGTTAAATGGCGTCTTTTTTAGGTCATTGCGCTTCTTCGTGAAACTAGATGGCTTCATTTTCCATGTATTTGACACCGTCTAGGAATTGGACATTTTTATGCAGATAAGTGAGACATTTATCTAGGCATTTACCATCTTTTTAAATATTTAATGCATTTAGCAGGTTTTGCTGCTTTGTGTCTATGTGTTTGAAGCCTTAATGTTGGTGTTGGATGCCCCTATCTAGGTATTTAGTGTACCATATTAACAATTTTGGTATATGACGCTTTTATCTGAATGTTTGGAGCCTTTTTTTCGTCATATATGTTTTACTTTTACAAGAGGCACACTTTTTTCTTGCACATCCTCATTGTACATAGGCATGTTTTCATTTTAGGCATTTTACCTTAGTTTTAAGAATTGTGAGTGTTTGTTTTTTAAGACTAGGATGATCAGTTTACCGAGAGTAAAAAATTCTTTCCATCTACACCTTTTTATTGTAATGCGCTGTCCGTTGTGCCAAGAATGTCTTCAATTCTCATACTTTGATCAAAAATACTAGCTTCTGCTTTTTCATTATGTCTGAAACTTTAATTTTGAGTTACCAATTTATCGCTCCTCACGAGCTGTGTGCCATGGGCTAGGTTCGTACCCCCAAAGGGGAAAATCTGGCGGACCCTATCCCCATCAGAATATCTAGGCCCTCACGTCCCCAGAGGTAACTCGGAGATTTTTCCGCAGGGGATGTTGCATCTGGCCGCCGTCCCTGCTGAAAACGTTAATTTGTAAAGTAATGGAGGTTCTCTACACTTCCCCTTCTGTTGCGTGAGCTGGGCTGTCGTATGGTGATACGCGACCCAACTCATGGGACTCTTACATGCTCCCTGTGGGGGCCACAAAACCCACCGCACGGATGTTTCTTTCTACGATTTTCTTTTCTTGCCTTGCGTCGCATGGTTGAGCGGATTACCTCGGCCGAGCCGTGAAGGGTTTGAGATGCTCGCGCCGTATTTCATACCTGAAATGAGGTACCTGACCACTACTAAAATAATAGAATTTATCTGAGCTTGACTCCACTTCTAAACTGTACTATACGAAATTAGGTCGCTTTTAATGCTTCGTATCTGATATGGCGGGAAAGCTGTAATTTAATTATTTTCTCATAGTTTAAAGGCATCCCATTCTGCTACATAGGGTGCTCTCGATTGTCTCGATACCTAGTGTGGTGACTAGCAAATTTGGTGCTAGTAAAATGTTTGTGAACGTGTTCAGTAGGGTATTCTAGACGTTTAAATTTGGCATATGGTACATGATTGCCACTTCATATTCCTCTTTCCAGATATCTTCAGCAATTTTGTTACTGACAATTAAATTAATTATCTTTGACGCTATCTTACTGAGGTTGAGTTGCCTCAATTGGTATCATCGTATCTTAAAATTTCCTACTATTTAGCCGTATCAATGCAAGGAGTCTGTCTTCTAGCTACTGTGTATGGAAGGAGAAAATCCCTTTATTGAAGTCTCATCTGGGTACTGTGCTCCAACGTACTAAATAAAGGATACAGCCTCGTGGTATCTCATTCCCTTATTAGTACTGCACTAACATGAATAAAGGATTAGCAGCATTTGGCGTGCAGATTTATATAGACTAACATAAATAAAAGATTAGCAGCATATGGCGTGTAGATTTATATAGACTAACATAAATAAAGGATTAGCAGCATTTGGCGTGTAGGTTTAAAGTCTGTTCGAAGACCAGAGAATCCCCATGCATGGTTGAGAACTCAGATGGGAAAGTTCGACTTCTGTGGGTCACCAGTTTTCAACTCTGACTCCGACTCCTTGAACCAAGAAAAAAATAATTCGTACCCACTTTTCTGCTTTCGTATCAACCCCAGGGGCTCGTGTTGGTTAGTTACCTCAACCATTAGCTAGGCCTTCCGGACGTCTCTGCTTCGTGCCCACTTTGCTTCCTACCCGATTTCATTCTCCTACTTGCTCATGCTTTATTCTGTTCTTTCCCCGACTCGCTATTCTCTTGTGCGTTGTTCTTGTGTGGGAACACCTTCGTGCATGGGTTCCCCGTGACTATCGACATGAGTCCCTTCTTTTTCCTCTCTTAGAAAAGCTTGGTACTTATTTAGGGAGGCTTAAACTATCTTATAATAATAATAATAATAATAATCTTTATTAAGTACTCATAGACATTACAAAATAGGAATGAAATATGGTACACAGGAGTATGTTTCTTATTTCTAGGTTACACACAGAGCATGTCGCAGTGATCTTACATATTAGACATCATTACGCCCCATTGCTTGGCCTCCGTCAGGCAACAGGAGGCGCTGCCAT